>VXBN01001616.1:122657-183960 GCA_013397395.1 Sinosuthora webbiana | reverse complement strand
GGCGCTGCCCGGCATCGCTGCGAGCCCGCCGGGGCGGAGGTGAGTGATGCGCTCCGCGGCCCCGGGGGTCTCGGCACAGCTGTCTGTCGTTGTGTCATCTCCGCCGCCGGCCCTCAGCGCTCGGCTCTGCCCGAGGGGGTGGCCCGGGGTGTCGGTCGGGCTCCCGGGTCCCGCAGCGCTTAGAGACAACGCCGCTTGCAATCGTGCTTGTCTTTTTTTCCTTTTATCCCCCCCTCCCTTTTTTTTTCTTCTTCTTCCCCTTTCCCTTTTTTCTTTCCCCCTGGGAATCCAGCAGCCAAATCCCTCGGTTGTGTGTTTAGCCAACTCTCCCTGGAAGCTCTGGATAGTTCATGAATATGCACAGGGAGATCGTTTCCCGGGAGGCTGCCTCTATAATGAGCTGATTGAGCTGCGCCTGCAGCAGGGCTGCTCTCCTGGGGGAAAAGTTGGGTGCCAGAACTGAGGAGCTTTGTGTCCCTGGCTGCACGGAGGCTTGGCAGAGTCACCGAGGTATTGGCCGTACTCAGTGGTGTTAGCAGGTCCAGCCAGGCAGGATCCGCATCTGCTGCGTGTCCAAAAGATATAAAGAGCGTCGTGTAACTAGTACATGTAAGGTAACCTTCCTGTTTGATACCAGCTCGTGTAGAAATGGACTTTTCCTGTCCAAAAACACCGCAGCACTTAATAAGGACATTTCATTGCTTAGCAACAGTCCCAACTCAGCTTGGTCCTTATGGCTCTTGCCATTCAGGTGGCCTCCAAAGATGTGCCAGTAAAACAGCCACTGTCCTGGAGGAAAGGATCTCTTCTGTTTTTTCCTTAATGATGTGATGACCCAGCCAAAAGAGCACGGCTGGTTGCTACTGCCCGAGCATTTAAGAGCACTTGTGAGACTGGGAGCTGAGTGTAACTGGAAAACTCCAGGCTGGACGGAGTAAGCTGGAAGTGGCCAGTCCCTCAGGCACCTTGCAGCTGCCTTGGTGCTGCATCCTGTGTCGCCTGCACCTTTGTTTTGTGCTCAGGCACGGCAGCGTGCTGGTTAACAACCTTCACTTATGCAATTATTAGAATAGTGTTTTGACAGCTGTGCAGAGTCTGCTAGTGTTTAATGCAATACACAAACAAATAAGTTCCTTTAAAACAAGGCTGATGCGTCCCCTTGCCTGCTGTGACAAGACAGACTAGTGAAGTGGGGTGAGGACTTGTGCTTTGGAAGAGCAATTCAAATGACAAATAAACACACAGACTTTTTGCTCACAAAGCCACATCCTGATACACATAAAATCTGCTGCCCTAGAATCTCAGGCTTTTAAAAACAATTTCCCCATGAAAATTTGTGTAAGGTTTTGAAACTAGCTGTCTGTTCTTATCAGAGCAACTTTGCTTGGGGACAATATTTTTCCCTTTTTCTCACCAGTAAAGTGTTGATAAAGATAGAATCCACAGCATCAGCTTCCTTTAATTGCTCTTTTAGACTGTGTATCTAGATGGAAGCCTAGCAACACAACAACTGCATTGAAAGGAGATGTTTCAATAGCTACACCTCTTTTATCACCCTGGATTCATCTTTAGGGGTTAGACTCATCAAGCTAGTCTCTTTACCCCTTGGAGCCTTATAGCTTGATTCCCTAAGCCTGGAATAAACCAGAAAGGAGCTAGTGAAAAAGACAACAAAGATGGCATGGAAATGCTTAATATGATATAAGATCCATTCTTCCTTTCTTCCTGCTGCCCCTGTGAATACCTGCAGTATTCCCATGGGGAAGATACTCCTCTACAGAGAGAGAATGTTTGTCTAACAGGAAAATGATTCAAGGGAAAACTACCCATCAGTGTTTGTGTCCCTTTCACCCAGAGGCACAAGGGGAAATCTAAGGGACCAATGGCCCAGAGCAGTGTGTGACGGTGTAATGTGTGAGAACTGGACTGGCATTTGGGAAGAAGCATCAGCATCATCCAGTCTCCGATTGCCCACAGTGGTGACGACTGTGATTCAGTTTCTGCAATGTACAGGGCAAATTCATCCTTAGGGGTAGAAAAAAAAACCCCAATCACAAGCTGAAGTCACTGATACTCTGTCCAGATTTCCCTCACTGGTTATAGTGTAGTGTTTTTAGCTATATTCACAAACACCCTTGTTGTCCATAGTTTCCTTACCATAGAATAGGGCACTTACAGGGAGTCAAGGTGGCAATATCTGGATGGCTCTGTGTAATTTGGGGGCACACAAATGAGGGGTTTCACACTGATGAAATTGCTGTTAGTTTTCAGATATTCGGGGGAAATGTGTTTGCTAGGTGCTAAAAATTCTCTCAATGCCTAGTGTGTCCTTGGCTGTGCCTCCCATGATCTTGTATTTTTTCAGCATTAATGAATTAAACATTGCAAATGCCTCTGTCACACCAACAGAAGAAGCGGTCAAGTTACAGGAGAACTCTGACCCTTTCTGTATCTGTCATTTCTGATCTGCAGATGAAGTGTGGTTAACAAGCTGCATTTTGCAGGAGTTTATGGGGTGGCTGTGAGGTGTTTGTATGGAATCAAATCACATGAGAGTGGTAGGACGGCTGCATTTCGGTTTGGCACAGGGAGAGGGTATGCACACGGTGTCAGCATTTTGCATCTAAAAAAGCCACAGCACATCTGTAATCCTCTCCTGATGCCAGTGCTCTGAGAGGAGTGCTGCTTATACAAAGACTTGCCTGTTGGTTATGAGTACTTGAGTGAAACTGGAGCGGGATAGAAGTTCATACCCTGGTGCGTATGGAAGATCTGGATAAGCTGTGATTTTTATTTCTGAAGTTTGAACGGGTCCTTCTGTGAGTCCCAGGTAATGCTGCTGTGGTCTCTGTGCATGCCAACATTCAGTAAATCCCCGCAGGACTCTCTTCATCACCAAAGTATTTAGCATACAATTGGTTTAATCCTGTAATCTTATCAAGCACGAACACAAATGAGAACTGAACAGATCCGTTCATTCTAAAAAATCAAATCCCGTTATATTTCTCAGTGTAGCGCAAAATATTTCTCCTTTTACTAACTGATTGGCTTGTGTTTTTTAATCCATTCTCTGTTTGGAGGTATCAGACTACAGATTCGGGTTCAGTGGTGAAAGTTTCAGGTAATCGGCTCTCCTGTGATGAGAGTTTATCTGCGGTTTGAACAGCTGGAGGGGATTTCAGGATCACAGCAAGTCCTGTGGCCTGAGGGCCCGGTTGCTGCGAGCTTGGTAGAGAAAGGAGTTTTACCGAGTGTCAGTGCTTCTTACCTCCCCCTGTGCACTTTTTATTGCTTTTGTGCCAGTCAGGAAGAGCAGAAGATGTCCTTTGCCTTCTTTCTTTCCACACACCTCGCCGTTTCTGTCTCTTTAGAGGGGTGAGCAGACCTCACGGGGCGTGTGTGAAAACTCTCCTGCAGCTCCCCGGATGTGTGGCCGGGGGCCCGGGAATGTGTTTTAAATCTCGTAATGAAGTTGGGCAATGAAATATTAGTTTCTAGAACTCACTTAATCTCCCCCCCGTGCTACAGCAGAACGGGCTGTCTCTTTCAATGATTCTTTTCACACGGGTTTACCTGAGTTTATTCATCTCGTTGTAGCTTTAGCAGGGTGAATTTTCTCCCGGGTGTGTCCTTACCGATGCCTTTGCTGAGGGCTGGATCCTGCCTCCCTCTCCTCTTTCAGAGCATTTCTCCTCATTCTCTGCTGATTTCAGTCAGTGACACTGTTAAAGAGAAAGGCTGTGGTGCCTGTGACTCAGACTAATGCGAGTCAATTTAAAGGACAGATTAAGCGCAGTGTGAGTATGGATTGCAGTGTCTGGCCCGTAATGAATAATTCAGGAGTATGGAGGAGACAGTGTGAGAGTTAAGTGCTTAATCCAGCTCTAGGTGAAGTCAGCGAAAAGACTTTCCATTGACCCCCGTCCAGGATACTTTCAGCAAAGCTTAACTGTGTGTGAGTTTGTAAATTGTCTCCTTGATAGCGGCGTGCTTCAGGCGTGAGTTACAAGTGTCTGCATTAGCACCCAGCTGAATGTTATTTATGACTCTCTTGCCTGTTACACTGTCATTATCCGTCCTGTGCAGCACCTAAGGGAAGCTCCCTGGGGTCTGAGCACGGCTGTGGATTCACGCTTCTATGGTGTTGAAAACCAGAAAAGATTAATAACTGGAGTGCCTCACCGTTAACAGAAGAAAATACAGACACAAAAAGGTTGGCAAAACAAGCTTCAAAGGTTTAATTTGGGTTGCTTAGAGCCAGGAATGGTGCCCTCCTTCTGCAAGAACAAGGCAATTGCCTGTGATAGGGATCCCACCAGGACTGGACACTCAGCCTTTCACAGCTCAGGAGTCCACTGGTGCCTGCTCTGCCAGCAGCTGAGTGTGATCCTCCTTCCCGGGGTGAATTGAACCCCCAGGGAATGCAACTGCCTCTGGAAGAGCTGATGTGGGAATGGCAGAGCTGGTGAGAACCAGAGGATGCTCTGCACCTGCAGCTCTTATTTTCAGGTGTGGGTCTGTAGCACCTGGGAATTCTGTCCTTCCTGCTGCTCCAGAGGGGTTTACTTTCCCATAAAAGTTCAGGTCAGCACAGCGACTAGCAGTGCTGATTTTTTTTTTTCGACTTGGAGGGGCAGGACATCTCCTCCTTCTGGTTGTAACTCAATATACGAAAAATCCAGTGTAACCTGTGCCTTTGTTCTGAGCCTGCAGATTTCTCTGGCAGTGCCACAGGCTTTGCTCTCCCGTGGGGAGACAAGCACACCCACGACAGAGGCTGTCTCCTTGCACTCAAAGTAGGGCTTCACAGATTCCTCACCCTTTTTTCCTGTTTTTGAGTTCTCTCTGCTTGCTGGGAGAAGTGGTTTGGGGGACAAGGCTGGGATATTTTCTCTGCCATCTGCCTTAAAGGCAGCAGGCTTGAAAGTTGGCACAGTTACTTCCTGATCTTTGCCAAGCTCTGTTAATACAGAACAGCTTCTCCTGAATAGAAGGCAGTTCATGTCTCATAAATCGTGGAGAAAGGGGAGAGGCCAGTGTGTTTAAAGGGGTTGAAAGACACACTGGCAGTCATCTGATTCTTGAACTTCTGCTGGCCTTGACTCTCTGCTGCTTTATGGGGGGAGATTTAGGGGGCGAGCATCATTTTTCTGCCTGGACTTGAAGGTGTGAATGCTGTTGCTTTCGGGGCCTGGTTCTGCAGCTGCATCTCATTTGCAGTCATGTCAGTGAAGTCACTTTGGGTTTATTACTGGGAATGTTACCTGGGATCTACCTGCTGAGCTAATTACATGGATAAGCTTATTTGGGCTTCAGGGCATCCTGTGTGATGCTCCCACTGACTTTCTTCCCGTCTTGCTTTTGCACAGCAGAAATCTCTTTGGCTTGAACAAAGAGGAGTGTTCTGAGAGATCTGTAGTTTTACTCTGAGCTCACTGGGCTGATGTTGGGCTAGCAAGTCACAGGGTCTCTGTGTCACTGATAAATGGAGTTGTAGATACCACTGCTGCTCCTCATTTGGCAACCAAAGCTGAATGATGTTAGGTCTGTGTTTGGCTTCTGTGAAAGTCAGCAAAAGTAACAGATTAATTCCATCAGAGATGTGGAACCTTGCTTAATTCATTTATGAACTTGCATATAATCCTATCTATTTCCCTAGAGGAATAAGGGATTGGATTTGAGAGGTGTTTGCAAAGGGTTTATGCAGTCTCTGACATATGATGCACAAAGTACTCTTTGCTCCTAGGGGGATGTTGACTTGTTTCATGGCTCTATGTTACACCCAGGAGCTGAGAATGAACTGCTCTTGACCTGTATTAAAATCTTTGGAGACAATTTGGGAAAAAACCCCACAAAACAACACCTAACCCTTCTACTGCTTGGGATACTGCTGCACATGCAGCACACTTGATTCCCTGAATCCAACAAATTCTCTCTTTGTTCCTCCTTTTAACAAGGGAAATGAATTGCTGGAGAAGATGGGGCTGCAGACTCGGGTTTGAACTAGAGCCCAACAGGGTGTTTTAAACATGTTTGAGAAATGCCCAAAGCAACCCTGACTCCTGCTTATAAATCAAACCTGGCCAAATCCTGTGTCTTCGTATTTCTACTGTCACTGCTTTCCCTCTACCTCCTGCCTTGCACACCTCCCACTTGCTCTCCAGCTAAAACTCAGGCACCAGGTTTAATCTCCAAGCCAATTTTTATAGCTGAGTTGAAATGGGGAGGTGGACAGGCCCACAGGAGCATGAAAGTGACTCAGTAACACAATGGGCACCAGTTATACTGGGAGTCTGGACAAATAGACATCAGCTTGCTTTTAAAGGTAAATTTATTTTGCATGAAAGCTCAGACTAGTTCTTGGACCATGCTGAAAGCTGTTCCTTCTGGTGCTTCCTGCCAAGAGTTGCAATTTCCAACCTCTGGGCATTGCAGGCTGGGCTTCTTCAGGACCCACAGAGCACCTGCCAGTGCCTTGGACTGGACATCCAGACTGGACTGGACATCCAGAGTGTCCAGCCTCTGGATGTGTCTCTCAGTGGAGTGTCTCACAATCTGATGTACGTGCTGCAAGCCATTTCTTTCCACATCCAAACTGAATTTTACGTCCAAAGCCATCCCTTCTCTTTCTCCCCATCCTAACCCTTGCATCTCAGCTCTGTCCCTTCACACAGGGCTCAGAGATGGGCAGCTGAGCTGTGGTCTGTGGTGGTCTTTGGTCCATTTCATGCTTGTCTCTGGTGTCAGTGTGCTTGTGCACAGAGCGTGGCAGAAAAGCTGCAGCATTGTAGGGAGCTATAAAGCACCAGTCTGCAACAACTGGGAACAAGATATATCAGCAGGTAAATGTTTCATCCCCTGTGGCAGTGCTTACGCCAAAGCAGCAAAGCTTCACTCCTGTAAATCTGCTGTCTGGAGCCAATTCCTTGGTGCGAGTTTCCTCACATTAATTGCAGAGTTCATAGCATGGGTCTGTGTGTAAGTGGCACAGGAAAGCATCTGGCCTTGTTTAGATTCCAATAACAGAGAGCTCCGCTGTAAGTAGCTGACAAATAAGATTTTGGTGACATTTCCTCTACAGACCTCTTGCAGTCTCTTGAATTTCTGATGTGTTATAGGGGAGATAATTCCTTCTGGATACAAATCTTGGTTTTATATGCAGCTAAACTCGTTCCTGCATGTACACCAACCTGCCTATGTGCTCATTTATTTGGTTATGTTGCAGATCCTAGTACTGTTTGCATTTCCATTTCTTTGGCTCATCTGGGAAGTGCCTGCAGTGACTTTCCTCTTGTGCTCAGCCAACAGCCTGGTTTCCAGAGGGCCAGACACAGTTCTGCATCTACACAGGGCTGTGGAGTGAGTCCCTTTGAAAATCAATTTACAAATGTCTTTGCAAAAATAGCCTGTGTTTCCTTGTGAAGGGGAATCCCAGGAGTCTTTTGAACAAGGCGCATTGTGAAAGGATGGAAGTCTCGAACTCCAAAATATGAGAATAATTCAGAGCAGATGACGTGCTTTGCCTCAGGAAAGCTGGAAAAACTAACAGTAGAGCCACAAATATCTCTTTCATTTTTGTGTTTTAACTGCAGGACTTGGTCCTTAGAGGTAGCACAAGTAACATCTCAGCCTGTGAACACCTGTCTGAAAGTGTGGGATGGAGTAAGAAACTGGGAACAATTGGCTGAAATGCTTTGATCCTTCCAGGTGGCAGTTCTTGTCCCTTTGGCTTGGCTGGTTGCCACTCAGGAGCAGCTCCTGTGGCTGTGGATCTCTGCACCTTTGGTGGTAGAAGGGGAATAAGGACAATGCTGATTTTTGCCTCTTTCTGAACTGCTAGGTCACAGACCTCCAGGGTCTGCGCTGGAAGGGAGGAGAAGAGAGCAGAGAGGAGGGACATTCCTGCTGTCTCAGCTCAGTTCTGGTGGCCTAAATCTGTATCCTAGAGACGTGGCTTCACTGGCAGCTTCTGGGAGCTGTTGCCAGCAACATTTCCCTCCCTTGCACAGTAACTAATAGGAAGCAGCTCATGGTGTCTCTTGTTTGTGTTTGGAAGCATCCTGGACTTTCTCTGAGATGAATGTGTCATTAAAGCCTGTTTGCTTATTCTGAGACCCTGGCCCCTCCTCTGCTAATGGTCTGTGCTCGTTGAGCTGTGGTAATATTTAATGTGAGTTTCTGCATGGCTGGTGCAGCTGGCAGTAAGCTTTAACTCGTTGTGCTGGCAGGGGATCTGCCGACCTGCTGCTCAGGCACTGAGGCAGCTTGTCTTGTCTCCACATGTTCCTCTCAAGAAGTTTTTCTTTTGTTCTGAAAAACCTTGTGCTTGGCCAGGTCCTGCTCCAGAGCAGTGAGCTGTGTGGTACTAGAGACTCTTCAGCCTCTGGATGTTGCACATCTGCTTCCAGATTTCTCACTGATTCTTGGGAGATGAAATAGCAGTGCTAATTAATCTAATGCCACAAGCACTGGGTTTTCATGGCAGGAGAGCAGGTATCTGCATCTGTTTGGGAGAGAGAGAGAAGTGTGGGAGGTAAGAAAGACACCTGCTCAGATCCCACTTTTCAGGCTGCTGAAAGCCAGCCTGCTGTAAACTGCTTTGTGAGTCCCTCCTGATCCAGTAGTAAGTTTTCCATGATCCAGTAGTAAGTTTTCCATGGGTCATTATAAAGCATGGTTTGCTGCAGTTATTCTCACTCAGTTGCAGTGACTGTCAGGATGAATTTCCCCCAGAATTCACCCTCACATTCTGAGAAATGGGAGGCTGTGTCTGTGCCACAGATGAGCTCAGCTCAGTGCATGGAGCTGGAATGGTGCAGGAGTATTTCAGTATTCCTGCTGCTCCCTCATTTGGGAGAGTGCTACAGATCCCCCAGTCCTCTCATGCTGGTGTGTGCAAAGCCCTGCTGAAAAAGTGAATGTGACTGAAATACACTGGGAGCTGGGTCCTCACCACAGGCTGCAGCCTTACAGCCTTCCCCTTCCAAATCTGACATTTTCTGATGTCAGTAAATTGTAGCAGTGAAAAATAAGACCTTTAGATCCGTTAGATCTAAATGGTTGGCCCCTGGAGTGAGACACTGACCTGCATGGCTCAACACCTGCAGATGGGATTTTGTGCCTGTTCCTCGTCTTTCTGGAAGGTCAGAGCACAATGAGCAGAGCTGGTTAAGTGCACTCTTCAGGTGGAGCACTTGTAACATTTTCTTTTAAACTCATTGTACGTTTTAAGTTGGAGTGGCAAGAACTGGAGCTGAAACAGCTCCTGTGCTGTGGTTGGCAAGGGTCTGGCAGCACAGGTTGGAATTCCTGCCTTACCCCTCATATTGCTGCCCACAGAGCCACAGCCAGCAAATCCTCCTCTGCTGCTTGAGCTGCTGAGAGAAACAGCTCTCAGCTGGAGGGTGAGGAAGAAGTTTTCCTCCTCCTCCTTCTCAGCGATGAACTGGCAGCTTTGGTGAATGATGTGGAGAGGAGCCCTTTTAGAAGAGGGTGTTTTGATCAGTCCCAGAAGTGGTGTGCACACCGGCAGGGTATTGCTGGAGAACTGCACATGGATGAGGCTGCACAGCCAGCCCTTGTCTGTGTCCTTCCTCCCACTGCAAGGGGTGGGTGTGAGGAGAAGGGTCAGAGTCTGCACAGGAGTCCTGCAGCTGAGCAGAGTGGTGTCAGCCCCAGTGGTTAATGTAAACTGGGGAGGCAGAGCACGGGGTAGAATAATGAATGACTGGTAGGCACTGCCAGCAGGATCTGGCTCTCCTTTTCAGGGTGACAGTGATGTGTAAAGCTGGAGTGTGCCTGTGAAACAGCAGCACACAAGCTTTGGGGTTGGTAGTTTATTCCATTGGCTTGGGAATGGGTGATTCCCTTCTGTGGTCTGACATTCCTTCCTGGAGTGACACTTCGTGGAACAGTGATGCCAGGCCCTAGTTTGTGGCAGCCAAATGGGCCAGACGCAGTTCCATATCCACATAGGGCTGTGGAGTGAGTCCCTTTGAAAATTAATTTACAAATGTCTTTGCAAAAATAGCCTGTGTTGCCTTGTGAAAGGGAATCCCAGGAGTCTTTTGAACAAGGCACATTGTGCCTTCTATATTTATATTTAATGATCCATAAAGGCTTTGCTCTGAGCACAGGTGCTTAGGGGTACGTGCTGGGGTGTGGGAATCCACAAACCTTTGACAAGCTTGTTCCTCTGGGCCCTGGCAGGTGGGATCCAGGGTGCTTTTGAAATCTCTCAAGGCACCCAAAGGCACCCAGCTCAGCCAGAAGTATTGCCTTTACTTAGCAGCAGCAACTGGCTGGGGTTCAGACAAAATCTAAGTCATTTTTGTCGTGGTTAGGTAAGTCATGTCTGAAGCATATCAGAGCCTCAGCTTGCTTGGTGCCTGCTTGCAGAAACCTGGAAGTGCCAGATGCCTGAGTGACAGCCGAGCTTATCATCAGCACAAGCAAGTAACTGGAGTAGTAAACATGGCACAAGGCTGCGAGGCATGTTTTGTGAGATTATAACCCAGACGCTGCTTCTGACACCTACAATCATTAGTTACAATAACCAGAAGCAAATTATTTTATCAGGAAATTAACTTCCTTTGGCAGTGACAAGCATGTTAGCAAAGTGCTCATGCAGATATACCTCTGCAGCAATTCCAGCTCGTCAGGGCACTAAACGTGCAGGGTTTGATGTCAGCAGATCTTACCTTTGGAAAGTGCCAGTTCCAGTACTTTAAAGCATGTGTTCTGGGGCAATTTATTGGGTTCTTTTTAGTTGTGTATATGGTGTGAATTTGGCTCTCATTGTGGATATCCCTCACCACCATAAAGGTTATGTTGCACAGTGGTGGTGATGTTTGATGATACAGCTCAAATTGTACCTGCAGAGTTACACAGCAGAGTTTGTGGTTTGTTGCACGCAGCCCCCATTTTTTGCCCTCAAAAAGATTTGGTATCTTGTGTCTAACTAGGCACCCAAAATAAATGTCTACTTCTCCCTTCATCTCCTGAGCTCCAGCATCTGTCAGATGCAGACTGTACCACCCCCTCCTTCTCCGAGATGCTGGGAGAAGATTCACTTCAGCCCTGTTTGCTCAGCCCTCAGACTCTGTCGTGACAGGCAGCGTTAAAAAGCTCACGAGGAAATTAAAAATTCTGCCTGTGAGCCAGGCATGAGCGGCGTGCAGGAAATGAGGCATGAGACCACACACTGAATGATGAGGAGAGAACAGGGTAGTGAATAACTGCTGGGTTTGGGGAGCATCATCCATCACATGCACTGGTGGAAGCCAGAGTCCTTGCCTTGGACACTGAGCTTGCAAGCAAAACTACACTGCAGGGCATTTACAAAAGAGGGGCAAATTCAGGATGCCGTGTTGGCCCTGAATTTCCTGACTGGTGAGTGCTTGACTTTGCAGCTGATCTTTCCACACTGTTTTTGGCATGCAATTATGAGTAGGTCTAATCAGTGTCAGAGCCTGGAATAGCAGGCAGATGCATGCACAAGATCCTCCTCGACCTGGTGGGCTGAGAGTGCCCTAAAGCAGCCTTTGTCCAGTCTGAGAGCTGGTCGAGAGATGGTAGAATCATTTAGGTTGGAAAAGATCATTGAACCTAATCACTTAAGCTCATTGATCCTTCTGTTTCCTGCTGCCAGGGTATAAAAGTTCATGTAAGGTGGAAGAGGGGTGGAACAGTCAGCAGTGGAAGGGAGCACCTCAGTAAGAGATGAGGGTGCATGTGCCCGTGCTTGATTTCATACAGCTTGAGATCTGGTAATCAACTTTCCTATATACAGCCCTGTCTATTGTCTTGCTTTCTGTGGGCAAGTGGAATTATAGACTGTAGAGCTTTAATATATATTTTAAATAATTTTGTTGAACTTTTTTTTCCCAGCAAACACATATTTATATAATTACACTGTAATTCCAAGAGTTCTGTGCTGCTGGAGCATTCTGGTACCATTCTGATCTGCAAAGTGCCTGGGGTCTGGCAGTGTTTTTCTGCATCTTACTGAAGGATTTAAAGCAATCTGGGTCTGGTTTTTCTGCATCTTACTGAAGGATTTAAAGCAAGTGGAAAGGGAAGTGCAAAGCACTTCACAGAAAGAAAACAGATTAAAGCCTTGTTGTTGTTTTGTGCTTGAAACTGGGAAAGTGAACCTGCTTAACTAATAAAGGTGGAGCCAGCTCAGCCAGCAGGTCAAACCAGTGCTCCTGTGCATCTCTGGGCTCGTATCCCACTGACACAGGTTCTGTCTGTGTTGTATCCTCAGGTGCAGGTTCTGGTCTGTGGCTGAATTAAGTCAATGTTTTGAGAAGGAGATTCAGGGTCAGGTGTCCAGGGCCTGCTGTACTTTCCCAGGAGTGCAAGACTTAGGAAAGTCAGATCTCCAATTAGAGGAAAGTCATATCTAATTCTCCCTATTGTTTTGTTTAACAATTGATGAAAGGTTGTCTACACTGGGAAAGGGAGTCCATGCACTCGGTGATAGCTGTGTTGATAAGGGAGAACAGGGAGCTTAACAAAGCCCTTCTTGGTTGTGCTTTAACATTAGGCTTCTGGATTAGTCTCAGTGATGGAAGTGTAGAGCGAGGCTGTGGTGCTGTGTCTGGTGTTCCTGTGGAGCTCTGCTTTAGTGTGGTACATAAAAATTGTCCCTCCAGTTGTTCTACATGGCCAGAGCTGTGTGCAGCTCTGTGGCTTTCAGCAGGATCTGGGTGCTCTTAGGATGATTTGGAAGCACAAAGGTTATTTCCCTCCCTCTTCCAGGAACTTCATGTAGCTATCAAAGGGGCCTAAAGCTGCCTTTGGTAGAAGCGCCAGGAGATTTCAGGAATACAAATAGGAATACAAAACTGCCAGCTCTGCTCTGAAAGCTCTGCCCATTGGGAGAAACCAGTGTGAAGTTCGTTTATTTTGTCCATGAGAATCTCGTGTATTACAGAAATTGTCTTTCCCTCCCTTCTAGTTTTGAGCTTTCTTTCCTTTTTTCTTCCTAGCTTGCTGTTGCACCAGGCTTCCTTTTTCCTGTGGGAAAGAACAACTGGGTAATTGAAATGGAACGCCAGTGAGGAGTTTTTAATGTGAAAGTCAGCATTAATTAGTCAGGTCGGGTGTAATTAGTTTCCTCATCTGTCACTGCTTCTCTCCAACTTGCCAATGACTTTCTTCTATCCTAGATGTCACTGAAAACTGTCTTGTGGGAGTTGCAGGGGTCTTTTTCCTGGCTGAGGTGCAAGTGAGTGACAATCCCTGTGGGGCTGTTGGGGCTGGAGCTGGATCCTGCCTGCAGGAAGTCTGTTTGCTTTGGAAATAGCAGAGGGAAGCCCAAGAAATCTAAATGCCTACCCAAACCAGCTGTATCAGTGACCCTTCTCTAAAGAAACAGACCCAGGGCTCCAAGGAGTGCTCCAATCCTCTGCCTCTTTCAACCTGGCTCAGGCTAAGCTTGCACAGAAGTGAGGCAGAGCTTTAATGAAGGCCGTAGGATTAACTTTTCTGTGTATATCCTGGAGCTGAAAAAGTAATTGGGACATGATTCAGTGCTGGGAGTCTCTGGATAGTATGAGAAATGATGGAAGGAAAACAGGCCAGCCCCCAAGTAAAATTCAAGCAGAAAAAACGCATTTCAATCCCCTTCTGGATGATTTGAGGGTTTATCTCCCCTGCCAATTCCATTTGCCATGTTTTAGGCTGGATAGGCTTTCATCCTGACCCAGGCAGGATCTGAGGAAGGTGGCAAAGCCATATGAGCCCCAAGGGCAATGCCAAGTGTGGCATGTGTGGCTTTGGAGCTGAATCAGCTCTCCTGGAGGGGGTTCAGAGCTGTGGGTGCAGGCACATCCCTTGTGCAGAGGGAGACTGGCACTGCTGGGGACAGCCCAGGTGCCACCCACCCTGCCCTTGCCTCTGTCCCAGACCAAATCTCGATCCTTCCCTGACTCAGTTCTCATGTGAGTGTATATAGGGGCTTCTCCAGAAATTTCTGTGCTGGAGTTCACACCAGTGCCAGAATGTTGGTCACCAGACATTAAAGGTGCCCATGTGTTACAAACTGGGTTTTGCAGTCACCACGACAATTGATGGAAAAGTCAGGAGATGCCTGAAATCTGATCCCATCCTCGAGTTGAGGATTTAGCTCTTGGTTAAGAAAGAAGATGGTCCCTTTTCTGCTGCCTTATTATTATGTCGCTCTCCCTCATTTCCCTTTCTTGTCACATGCAGGCTCTTCTGTCTCAGGATAAGAGTCTTTTCCCTCCTTCTCCTCAGTAATTCAATAAAATGGGAAATGATTGTGGCTCTTTACCTCTCTTTCTACAGAGAGAATACATCTACATGTTCAGATCTCACAGTAACTCCATTCTGTTGAGGGAGAGCCCAGGCCAGTGGGAGAAAAGTCAGGGGTGGAGGGGAGGTAACTGCACGGACACAGCAACCTGCCCAAGTGGGATGAGTGAGGTTTACACCTGAGCTCCTGCAGCATCAATCTGCACTAATGTGGACTGGAGTTGTAGCTTGGCTGTCCCTTAGAGGGTGAAGGGTGACAGTCCCTGCCAGCTGAGTGCTGGATGGAGGTCACACAGCAGCCAGGGGTGTGCTGAGGGTGCCTGGCAAAGGTGAGCAGTGAGGGGTCAGCTGGGGCTGACAGGGTGCTGTGTTT
Organism: Sinosuthora webbiana; assembly: GCA_013397395.1. Taxonomy (NCBI): domain Eukaryota; kingdom Metazoa; phylum Chordata; class Aves; order Passeriformes; family Sylviidae; genus Sinosuthora; species Sinosuthora webbiana. The sequence continues at coordinate 169,304 of VXBN01001616.1, read as the reverse complement.
GGGGGGCTGGCATGCCAGCAGGCTCTGGACACATATCTTGTCATCTTGGATGGGATTATGGCTGTGTTTGGGAGTAGAGTGTGAGACAGAAGGCAGGACTGTAGTAAGAATCCTCCAGGAGAGGATTAATTGGCAGATTAGTTTGCAGAAAGCCTCCTCCCTGTCATGACACAAATAAGGCGCTGCAAGCATCAACACAAGAGTAGGTGGGTCTGTGCTCCCATGAAGCTGAGCAGTTCCTGCAGTCTAGTGCCTGTCCTGGGCACCATCATTTTTATACTCTTGGCTTTGCCCCAGTGCCAAGGGCTCACAGAGTGGTCCATGTGTATTCAGGGGAACTTTCAGGCACTCCTTGGTTGTATAGGATCATGCATTCAGAATATTAAAGAAATCTCTATAAAAGAGTCTAAAACGAGCTAGATTACTCCTAACCTTTTCAGAGGATTAAAAATACACACAAACGCACGCACACCCCCTCCCCCTGTGTTTTCCTCTTGCTGTCTCAGCCCTTCATGTGAAGGGGGCAACAACACAGAAGAGTTTTGTGAGCTGTCCTCGCTTCACCCTATTTCTCAGCCTGCTGGGGGTTGAAGGTCTGGCAGGAGGGGGCTTGTGGCCATCTGCCAGCAGTGGTACCTGTCTGTTTTTGTACTGAGGTGGCAGAGCAGGAGGCTCACTTGTCCTGCACAGTCTAACCTGAGGTGAGTGAGCCACTGTAGGAGCCAGGGTGCGGGGCTGGGACAGGAAGGGTGGGGTGCTTTGAGACAAGATCACTTGCAGATTAAAGGCACTGATGAACATTCCTGCTTTCCTTGGTGTGGGCCAGAGCAGGGGGCTGGAGCTCAGGGGTTCCCTGTTCTCCACAGGTTCTGTGGTGAGGGGAGCACTCTGCCCAGACATGCAGAGATGCTGTCCAGACCAGGCTGAATCCCATGGGAGCTGCTGTGGATCCCATGAGTTCTCTGTGAGCAAAGCCACTGGCATTGCCACACCTGGCCAGAGCCAGAGAGCTTGCTGTGATCCTTGCTGCTTTGCTCCTCTCTCAGGGAGCATTTTTGTCCCACTGCTTTTCCTCTCGGTCCAAGTTCATGCAGCTCCTTGGCCTTCTGAGGACACAGAGTTAAGAGGCATGGGCCATTTATCTTCCTGCTGATATAAGGCCCGTTAAAATAGAAACACTGGTGAGGAACAAAGCTCGTAAATTTTTTTCTGGCCTGTGTGTAAATTGCTTTCAACTCCCAGGGTCAGGTAACAAACTGAACCTGTTGATTCAGTCATTCAGTGACAGGGGCTGCTGCCTTTGCTGCCTCTTGCTGGAAAAGGGAGTGACACAGGGTGAGGGCTTTGCTCTGAGGGACCACCACCTGTGGATCCCTGCCTTGGAAGGCCACTGTGAGACACAGAGGGCAAGTCTGGGAACCTGGGAAACCCCTGCTAAGGAGAGCAGCTCCCAGGGATTATCCCTTTCTTTCCTGGCCAGGTCTGGGCTGATCAGGGAGGGTTTCCTCCTTCATTCCATGAAAGCAGTAACTGATTTTTCTTCCTGGTTGTTTTGTAGGAACGGGAAAAATGCACTGCACTAACAATATCCTGCAGGAGTGGAAGGAAGGCAGGTTGTTCAGCCCTTTCCCTTCCCATGCTGTCAGTGGATATCCCATCAGGAACTAGAGCAGGGTCACAGTGAGTTCTCAGAGGGGTTGATGTGTGCAAGTGTGCATCTGCAGGTGTGGGTGCTTCTGGCTCTGTGTGCACATGCACGCACACTTGGTGGGAAAGATGAATGCTGCTATAAATAGCTGGGGGAAATCATTGTCAGTTCTAAAGAGAGGAGGATAACGTGTTTTGTATCTTGTGTTTTGTATCTGGTAGCATGAACCATTCCTGGGTGTGGGAACCATGTTAGCTGATTAAATGTTCCTGCTGCTGCAGTGTGAGCAACATACTGTGAATCCCTGCAGTGTCCATGCCTGGTGCTCCTGGAGCCATGCAGAGCCTTCCTCTGCCACAGCACTGGGCTCCGGGACTGTCACTTGAACTTGTCCCTCTCTGGTTCCTCTGCCAGGCAGAGCGTGGGACGCCTCATGGCAAGGCTGTTGTTTCCGTGGCTGTAGCAGGTCTGTGGGGTTTGGAAGGAGTGATGCTTTCCTCCTGAGGGAACTGGAGCGTGCCTCCCTCCTGCCTCTGCTGCTGTGAGTCTGGGGTTCACAGCCGTGCCTGTGACACCACTGCTGGGCCTTTCTGACTGCTCTTCTCTATCTGTGTGCAGGTGCTGGACATGGACACGGAGGATGACCCATTGTTACAGGATGCCTGGCTAGAGGAGGAAGATGAAGAGGTAGCCTTCAGCTCCCGGAAGAGGCGAGAGGGTGCCCTGCTGTGTGGGAAAAGCCCGTGCAGAGTCAGGCCCCTGTGTGTCACGCTGCCTGTGTCTGGCTTCTGGAATATCGTTGGCTGGGTGTTTACCAACCCGTACTGCGCTGGCCTCATACTTTTCCTGGGCTGTGCCATCCCCGCTGTGCTCGCTGTCGTCATGTTCCTCCACTACCCTGCCCTGGATATTGACATCTCCTACAACGCCTTTGAGATCCGCAACCACGAGTCCTCGCAGCGCTTCGACGCCCTCGCCTTGGCCCTCAAATCCCAGTTTGGGTCGTGGGGGAGGAACCGCCGGGACCTGGCTGACTTCACCTCAGAAACCCTGCAGAGGCTCATCTTCGAGCAGCTCCAGCAGCTTCACCTCAACGCTTCCCACCTTGGGGTCAGCGCGCGGGTCAAGCGCAGCCCCGGCGAGGTCGGGGCGAGCTCCCTGCAGCCCCAGCCCCGCCTGGGCACGGGAAACCAGAGCTCCCGGATCGGGAGAGGAGCCCCACGCTGGGACTACTCCAGCACTTACATCAGTGCCAACACGCAGGCGCACGCTCACTGGCGCATTGAGCTCATCTTCCTGGCTCGGGGGGACTCTGAGAACAACATCTTCACCACTGAGCGCCTGGTCACCATCCACGAGGTTGAGCGCAAGATCATGGACCACCCTCGCTTCCGGGAGTTCTGCTGGAAGCCCCACGAGGTCTTGAAGGACCTGCCCCTGGGTTCTTACTCCTACTGCTCCCCTCCCAGCTCCCTCATGACCTACTTCTTCCCCACGGAGAGAGGAGGGAAGATCTACTATGATGGCATGGGACAGGATCTTGCTGACATCCAAGGTGAGCTGAGGGCCATGGGCATGCTCAAAGAATGCCTCTCATCAGGTTCAGGTAGTCAGTGGTGTGCAGCTAAGGTGAGTGACTGCCTCGTATGGAGAGGAAGATGCTGTTGGGCTGTGCCTTGAGGAATTGTCTTTTCTGCACCAGGGCCCCTTTTCAACCCTGCACCTCCAGTCACAGGTCACACAGACCCCCACAGGCAATTGAGGGGGTGTCCTGCATGGTACAGATGTCTTCTACTGACCCTTGTCCTCTGTAGATGACTGTGGTTAACTAGAGCAATGCCAGGGCTTGGAAACACAATAGGGATGAGCTTCCCTGCACTACAGAGCAGATTAAAGAGGTCTGTGGGCTGCTCTGGCAGCTTGTGAGTCACCAACTAGAAAGGCTCCTACAAGGGGAGGAGGAGAAAGGGCCTGCCTCCTCCTCCCAGCTCTGTACCCTGCACTGTGCAGCTCTAGTAGAACAGAGGCTCTGGGTCGTGACAAGGAGGTGACTCATGAGGAGTCTGTGGGTGTGATGTGGCTGTGGGATGTACCCTCCATCTGTCTCCCAAGCCAGGCTGCAGAGGGTAGCTGTGCAGGACCCATGCAGGGGGAGCAAGCAAAGAATTAAGCCCATCTGCTCCAGTAACAGTTCTGCTACCAAAACAGGAAAGAGCATAGTTTCTGCTCTTTCTGATACAAACTCCAGGGAACTGGATTTTGGAAATAGATAGGCAGTGTCTCTTAGTAAGAACTAGCTGAGTGCCTCCATCTCTGCTTCCCTCACACCATCAGATGGCAGAGGTACCAGGTCACTGCAGAGCCAGGACTGCTCTTCCATGGGCAGTTCCATTATTTAGTTCTTGTGCTTCCAAGTTGAGAAAATATTGTCCCTGTGTAAGAGAAGGAAGAGCATCCAGCAGTGGGAGTGTTGGTCAGGGTGTTGTTGTTGGCTGGGGGTGCTGTGGTTCAGGTCAGTCAGGTGGAAGATGTGTCCATGATGGGGAAGTGCACGTGGGCAGCAGCACAAGCAGTCACAGAGCAGAAGTAGGATGTGCCTTTGCAAGCCAGGTTTCCCTGGCCCTCCTTGCTCTCTGGAAGGCAGCAGCAGCAGTCAGCATCACAAAGAGGAAGGGCAGGATGACTCCCAGTTCCCCTGTGGCAGACTAGACCCTGTGCGTCACCAAGACAATTAAGCAGCACCTAACAAAAGTGGCACTGCTTTCTCCTGCAGGGTCCCTGGAGCTGGCCATGACCCACCCCGAATTCTACTGGTATGTGGATGAGGGCTTGTCTGCTGAGAACAGGAAGAGCTCCCTCCTGAGGAGCGAGATCCTCTTCGGGGCACCGCTGCCCAACTACTACTCGGTGGAGGATCGCTGGGAGGAGCAGCGCCGCAAGTTCCAGAACTTCGTCATCACCTACGTGGCCATGCTGGCCAAGCAGTCCACCAGGTGAGGCTGTGTGCAGGCAGGGCAGGTGGGAGTGCCAAAGGGGCAGGGAAGGGCAGAGGATGGAATAGACCTTTCAGGGCAAAAGCTCTGCCTTAAGGTTCAGGTCAGAAGTGCCTGTTCCACCCCGATAGCCGTGTTCCATTTGGCTTCACTGGGAAGGCACCAGGCACAGAAGGCTTGACATGCTAGCTTGGACTACTGGTCAGACTTGAACAGTGGCCATGGCATAATATTCCAGATGAAGGAGAAAGAGCATCTCCGTTGAAGCTGGGCTCAGGCATGGAGTTGTGAATGATGGTGGGGAGCGTATGGCAGAAAACTACTCATATGCTCCCCTTTACTGCCACTTCCTACTGCAGCAACATGCCAGAGACACCAACAGAGACAATGGAAAGAGGAGAAAGTTTGAATCTACTGCCTGCTTTTCCACCGACTCCTTGTCTGGCATTGGATCTTTTTGTTTCCATCTTACAAATCCAGTTCCACTGGCTCAAACAGAACTGCCTTCCTGCTCTGAATTTGGCCACCACTGGTCAGATGCAGGGGATGAAATGGTCTTTACTCAAGGCTGCTCAACCCGTGGATCCAATTCTGCTTTTGCTTTTTGTTCAGAGGGGTGGGGAGGGGAGTTTCAGGGCAGGATAAGTTTCAGGAAGTGCAGGCTTTTTTCACCACCAGGTCTGTATGACTTGGTTGAACAGAGCTTTGCTCAGTGCTTGTGAGGAAGAGATGATAAAATAGAGCTAAGAGGGCTAAAAGAGCATCCCAGTGCTCAGGCAGCTGACAGAAGGCTGTGCATCCCAGTCTCTGTACCTTCTTAGACTCCAGCTTCCTACTGCCCTGAGTCTCAGAACTTCCCAGAGTGAAGGGATGCTGATCTTCAAAAGCAGGTTAGAATGCAGGCAGCCATGGAACATTCTCAGCCATGGGCTAGGAAAGCAGGTTGTGATTCTCACAAGCCAAAAGGGAGCTGAGGCCAAGGCTCAGTTCCAAAGCTCAGATCCCTAATAGCCTCCTATGGTGCAGCATTATTGTAGTCCTGGTTAAATTATGTTGGATTACTTCTGCTCTGAGCCTGCTTCCAGAGGCAGAAGCTGGTAAATCATGTGGTTTCTGATTAAGGTCTCACTCTGCCTGCATCCGCTGTGCTAAGATAATAAGCAATGATTAGGATTCCAGATGGGATTGGTTTTGAAGGCTCCAGGAACTGTCTGTTAGTACCTAAGACCCACCATGCAGTGGAGGAATTTTAAAAATATTCGACCTGCTCTTTATTTTTCTCCTTCCCTGTGTGAATTTCACCTCCAGCAGCAACTTTGTTCAACCTGCTCTCGCTGCTGTTTTCTCAGAGAACTGCCAGGTTATTAGAGCAGTGACCTCCTTTGGCTCTGGAGGAGATACTGTGCTTTAAACCACCTGGGTCTGCTCCTTTTGTGCTCAACTCTTCCTCTTCTTTCATATCTTCCCACCCTAGCAAAGTCCAGGTGCTGTATGGAGGGACAGATTTGTTTGACTATGAAGTGAGGAGGACTTTCAACAATGACATGTTGCTGGCCTTCATCAGCAGTAGCTGCATAGCTGTCTTGGTCTACATCCTCACTTCCTGCTCAGGTAGGCTGGAGTCACAGCTACCCTGTTCTAATACAAATCCAAGTGTGCTGTGTCTCTCTGTGTCTGTGCAAGCCCAGGGAGAGACTCTGATGCCCTGGCACCAGTGTGGCACAGCAGCATGCAGAAGGGCAAGCTAGAGCTGAGATTTATGGGCAGGGTGAGGGAAAGGCTCACAGGAGATCAGGAATAAGATGCCAATGCCCATCTTGCTAACACTGGCATAAATCTGATGTAATTTTTTGCATGAGCCTCATGGTAAAGAGTCTGCAAGCAGTACCCCTGCAGCCCTGAGCTGTTCTCTGTCACCAACACACCCATGGGAGCCAGTATCCCAACAGGGCAGGTGGGAGGTGTCTGTTCTCCTGGGGGTGGCCAGATATACTATTTTTTTTCCGTGTTTCTTTTCTGCTGTAGTGTTTCTGTCATTCTTTGGCATTGCCAGCATTGGGCTAAGCTGCCTGGTGGCTCTGTTCCTGTACCATGTCGTATTTGGGATCCAGTATCTCGGTATACTCAATGGTGTGGCTGCCTTTGTCATCGTGGGGATTGGTAAGCTTACCTTTACTCAAAGCCTGTGCTTTACCTGTGCTGCCTTGCCCTGCCTTCTGTCTGCAGGAGAGAAGAAGGTGATGGTGGCAAATGCAGATTGAATTTTCCATTACCTGTAAGTTTAATATTTGCAGGTCAAATGTCAAGGGGGAAATCAGATTTTTAGCAGGTGTCACTTCTGTGGGCAGAGTCTCAATATCTCTGCTGTCTTTTTGCAGGAGTTGATGATGTCTTTGTTTTTGTCAACACCTACCGCCAAGCCACCCACCTGAAGGACCTGCGACTGCGCATGATCCACACTGTGCAGACAGCAGGGAAGGCCACCTTCTTCACCTCCCTGACCACAGCTGCAGCATATGCTGCCAACATCTTCTCTCAGGTACCCTGCACCTTTGGGGTTTGGGGTTTCCGTTTCAGGAACCTGCCAACACCGTCTGTCCTCTCCTTCAGCAGTGGGCTGCCAGAGATGGTTATTACAGGGCTGTCCCTTACAGCCCTGTGAGGTGGTGGATTATCCACGGAAATACTTTGGTGCCACTGATAAAACAGGCTCTGTCTCAGTGCTTTACCTGCCAGGTTTGCTGATTGTTATGACTGAGGTCATTGTGCTATTCTCAGGTTCCTCCAGACATCTCTTCCTTGCCTGCTGTCTCTCCAGCAGTCCTGCCCCAGCTGATCCTAACTCTGTGTTCTCTCTCTTCATGTAGATCCCAGCTGTGCATGACTTTGGACTCTTCATGTCACTGATTGTGTCTTGCTGCTGGGTGGCTGTGCTCTTCACCATGCCAGCTGCTCTTGGAATATGGACCCTTTATGTGTCCCCATTAGAGAGCTCCTGCCAAGCCAGGTGAGCCCTGGAGCCTGTGGGTGGGAAGTTGTGGAATTTGCAGTCAAGGAGGTTTGCAAATTCCTTCCCTATCATCTCAGTTTATCCTCATTTCCCTTGGGCAGCTTGGCTTTGGCTCTGACAGAAGGGAGATTTAGGTTCTGCCATTCCAGACTGGAGCAAAATGGAAGGGTCAAATCCCAGTCTCATTCTCTCTCAGTCAGTCCTCTTGGTTGAATCCCATGGAGTATTGGAGCATTTAATGCACAGCTAAACCTTCAATTGGTGGAGACAAAAGCCCTGCAAGGCAGACAGATCACCATTGCTCCTGCCTGTGAGCACGAGCAGGGCGTGGAGATTTGTGTTTGAAAGTCAGCACATTTCCTCTTCCCCTGCTCTTTAGCACTGCAGATGACCTGGCCTGATTTTATTCATTAGCAGGGAGATGAACTGCTGAAACTCCCATCACTCAGCACCCAGTGTCCAGGGCTCAGCCCAGCCCTTGCCCTCTCAGCACTTAGCCATGGAATTTGCTCCTGGCAGTGCCCGTTGTCTTTCCATCAGTTTGGAGCAGGTTGTTGCTGTGCTCCTTGCCACTGAAGGAGCCCACTGGTAACTCTTTATGGGATATTGTGGCTTAAAACTCTTGCCTTTGTCTCCTTTCCTGTTTGAATGCAGCTGCAGTCAGAAGTGCACCAAAAAGAGTGCCTTGCACCTGGCTGAAGATCTCTTCGTTGCCTCAGACACAACCTCCAGGGCAGGCCGAGAGACCCTTCCCTACCTTGACGATGACATCCCGCTGCTCAGCGTGGAGGAGGAGCCTGGTATGTGTCTGCTGCGTGGTGCCTTTAGGGGGATCACACTGCCCTCCTCATCCTGCAGTTCTCCCTGCCCCTGACACTGGTCCTTGCCTCAGTTCCCTGAATTTTAAGCTGGAGATGGTGCCATCGTGGGAGGTTCTGGGAGTTAGAACTCAGTATTCTTTGTAAGTTTGCTTTGGGATCTTCAGTGGGTGTCAATGCATGCTTTCTTAACTGCTTTGCTAATTCTCTTGGGTCCACTGTGGTCTGCTTTCTGTCTGGAATCACTGATTGTGACATGGATGTAGCCATGAAACATCTAATCTGTAACATCAGGACAGCTCATGGAGTGAAGTTTTCCCTTCCTCCCTGCCATTTAGAGCACTGCATTTGGGAAGCAGAAGAAAGAAAACTGTTGCTCTCCAGCATCAGCCCCTAGAGCAGCTCCTTTATCATGGTATTAGGAGGGCAGTGACTTGCCTGATATCACATAAGCAATCTAGAAAAAAAGCTCAGAAATTCCCTATCTGTTGTTGTTAGAAGATAATCCTTCCAGCCCTGATCCCAAGAAAAAATGCTTACAGGGTCATGCTCTCTTGTACTTGGCTTTTAAAACTTGCTGAAATCTCTTCCTTTTAAAACCCCCAACAGCAGTGGTCAGGGCAGTGAGTATCTTTCAGGCCTAGAAGCAAACTGGAACTGGAGATAACCAAATCAGTTCCATGGCATGGGCAGAGCCCTTGCTGCAGAGAAGGCTCTGAGATGCCTTTGACAGGCAGGCAGAGAAGCTCTGGCTCTGTCTGCAAGAGTTCTCCTTAGTATGCCAGAGCCACATGCAGTGGTGATGTATGGAAATAATCCCTCTCTTCCCTGCAAACAGCAGAATGTTTTCCTCAGGGCTCCTGGGCATCAGGGAACTGTGAAGAAGAAAAGCAGCTTGTTCCAGTCGCTGCCCAAGCGTGGTTTGTAGGTTTGGCTGTAGAGTGTGCCAGGCATGCTTCATCCCACCACAGCAAGTGCCCACTTCTCACACAGAGAAGGGGGCAGTTCCCTTGGATCCTTGATCTGGAGATTGGAGAATCAGGGAGGAGCCAGGCTGCAGTCAGGAAGAGGTCAGCTGTGTGTAATTAGCAGTAAGACATATTTAGTGGGACAGGGACAAATTCTGCTTGGCCCAAAAAGCATGCAGTGTGTCCCTGTGACCTAATGGACAGTGTTTGTGGGTTTTGGCAGAGCAAGGAATTGCCTGAAGCATAGATTTGGACAGGGCTATGGATTTAAATGTGTAGCTGTGGCATGGCAGTGACTTGGCAAAGATGCTTCTTAAAACCTCCTGGAGTCACTGCCTGTGCCAGGGTCTTACTCCATCCCTTTAACTTAAGTGAGTTGTACAGCACCTTGCAGAAGATTTGATAAAGGAGAGCAGAGAGCTCTGAGAGACACTCATGACACTGAGACTGCTTTTGATTTCTCTCTGTTCTAGTCTCCCTGGAAATGGGGGATGTCCCCTTGGTGTCTGTGATGCCAGAAAATCTGCAGCTCTCTGCAGAGAGGAGCAAGCAGAGTCATTTGATAACTCATCTGCAAGAGCTGCTGGAGCACTGGGTGCTGTGGTCTGCAGTGAAGAGCAGATGGGTGATTGTGGGTAAGGAAGGAGGCGAGTTGCATTTATGTGGGTTTTAGAGGGTTTGACATTTCAATCAGTCCCCAAGCCTTGATTGTTAGTGACAAGAGGTGGGAAAAGGGACATGGTAAATGACTTCTAACAAAGTAGAAGAGTGATCCCAGAACAGTCAGTCCCTAAGGGACTTTTCCATCCCTTTTTCACTCAGATCTAAAGTGGCAAATCCTGCTGGAGTTTTTTTCCAGGCATGGGGCATATTACAAGAAAGCTCAGCTGCCGGTGTGCTTTAGTGGCTGTTCTTTTTCCAGCTGAAAATACCATCTTCCTACCACGTGCCCGAAGCGTGAAGTGCGTGTAGGGTCCCACACTTACCCAGGTTTCTCCTTGCAGGGCTCTTTCTCCTTGTTTTGCTCCTGTCCATATTCTTTGCCAGCCGCCTCCATCCCGCCAGCCGTGCTCCCGTCTTGTTCCGGCCAGACACAAACATCCAGGTGCTGCTGGACCTGAAATACAACCTGAGTGCTGAGGGTATCTCCTGCATTACCTGCTCAGGTGAGATCCCCAAACCATGGTGGGTGCAGCCCAGCCTGGCCTAAGCCCTGGACTGGAGGAGCTGAAATGTGAGGCAGACACCTGCAATGTTCAAATATCTCATTGGACATTGGATGGGCCCCATGGAAAGGAGGCACACATTGGGAATGGGATGGTTGAGTTGCCTGAGTGGAGTATTTAGAAAAGTACTTCCTGCTTTAGCTATGGAGCATTCCCTCCACAGACCATGAAAACTGATTATTTTCACTCATAAGTGCTGGTCTCATGTCAGTGCCCAGCTGAGGGTGTGTGGCACTGAGGGTCTGTGGCACTGTGTTGCCTGCTCAGGGTTTGGTATTCAGCAGAGTCTGTGGTATGCACAGGCCTGGTACATCTCTTCTCATGCCTTTCACTCTTTCCTCCCTGACTAACCTTGTGGGACAGGTTTGTTCCAGGAAAAGCCCCACAGTCTGCAGAGCAACATCCGAACTTCCTTGGAAAAGAAGAAGAGGGGCTCAGGGTCACCTTGGGGAAGCAGAGGCAGCATGAGTGATACAGGGCAGCAAGGTGAGTGGGGCATGATGACTCTGGCCACATTTGTGGCCAGGGCCCAAGGACCCACTGGGGTACAAACTAAACCAAATGCTCTCTGAATAGCTGTTGGGGAATAATTCTGTTCAGAGCCTGCCCCACTGAGCCCTGGGTTGGTTCAGGATGTATGGGGCATCTTTAGAATCCCCCTTTCCCTGAATACCTACTGCTCTCTAAGACATGGTCCTATAACCCAGGTGGCAATATCGTCTAGTGTCATATCCCTCTGATCTGAGTTCAGGGCTAGGAGCTCCAAGCTTTCACATCCCAGTCCTGTTCACAACCTTGTTGGTATGTCACAAGGACAGTAAATTCAGTGTGTGAGGGATTTTGAGGATAAAACAGTTATTGGGCCAGGTCCCAGGATGACATGAATCAATAAGCCATCAGGAATTCCTGCAGCTCAGGATGTATTTGTGATAGCCTTTGAGAGGTGTGCTGTGCTGCCACAAGGCAGAGGCTGTGCCTGGTGTCCCAGAGCAGAAAGCAGACCATAAGAACCCTCCTTTGCTCTGCCTGTGTCTGTAGGATTTGCTGATTGAGAAGTACCACTAAACCTCATGCCCTCTGTTTTGTTCAGAGCTCCAGGGGACTGTGTATATCTCCAAGTCCAGGAGCAAGGGAAGACCAGCCATCTACAGATTCTCACTCAATGCCAGTGTCCCTGCGCCCTGGCAGATGGTGTCACCGGGGGACGGGGAGGTGCCTTCATTCCAGGTAAGCCAGTCCAGGATCTTGGACCCCTCTAGCAAGAGGGCAGCACTCAGCAGGTGAGCACAAGAGCCTCCTCCTGTCTCTCCATGGGGTCCTGTGTAGCTTTGGGTGACATTTTTAGGGCAGTGCAGTAGGGTAGTTAACACAGAAAGCATTCATTGTGCTTGGCATCGTCCAAGATGATACCTTGGGGTGCCACAAGACTTCACCTGTTGCTGTTGTGAGGTGACTGTCAGTGATGGGAGCAAAACTGTGGGTGTCACTAGGGCAGATGTCCCTCACCCTGGGCAGAGCAGCCACCATTCAGCCCAGGCCACTGGGAATGGGGGTGTTAAGGGGCCCATCACACACTGGCCATCACTGGGAAAGGGGCAGGCTGGGGGCTGGCTGGGGCCGTGCCTGCAGTGCTCATTCTGTGTGGCTGTGCCAGTGCTCAGGGAGGAGGGGAGAGTGTGATGCTAATGTGCAACAGGCTGCAACCCTGTGGAGTTAAGTGTCTGTTTTCATTAATCCATTGCTTAGGTGTATAGAGTGCCTTTCGGTAACTTCACCAGGAAGCTGACAGCTTGTGTGTCCACAGTAGGGCTGCTTAAGCAGATGAGCCCCAGGAAGTGGATGATGACCACGTTGTCCTGTGACACCAAGAAGGGCTGGAAGTTCGATTTCAGTTTCTACGTGGCCTCCAAGGAGCAGCAGCGAACACGGTAACCTTCCAATGCCCCCCTTCAGGACAAGGCAACAGAAGCAGCACAGCTGAGAGGCTGATGGCAGATGCCTAATGGCCAATCCTGCCCTCAGTCAGTGACATCCATGGCTCTAGAATTTGTCTTTCTGTGTATATGCCCCATCTCTGCAGTCACTTGGCAGGCCCGTAGCATCATTAACATGTAAAAGGCTTGAGAGACTGTGACCTGGGGCTTCTTTGGGTGGCAGAAGGATGTTGCTGATTTGGTTCTTGCCCTTACCCACCTGAACTCTTGGGCTGAACGGGCAGCACAGAATATGCAAAGCCTGCAGCTGTTCACCTTTCCCTTTGCTTCTGTCCCTGAGAACATCTGTTTCCATGTAATGCTTTGGACGCTTCATCTTTTCTACCTCTGTTCCCCCGTAACAAACTTTCTTTGCTGCACAGGAAACTGTATTTTGCCCAGTCACACAAGCCCCCTTACCACGGCCGAGTGTGTGTGGCACCTCCAGGCTGCCTGCTCAGCTCTAGCCCAGATGGCCCCACCAAAGGCATCCTGTACGTTCCCAGCGAGAAAGGTAAGCTGGTGAGGCCCTGCTCAAACGTGCCAAGCTCCAGAGAATCAGACCTCCTTTTTGCCATCTGACCTAACCAAGCCTTCATTCTGTGTTTGACAGCAGCACCCAAAGCAAAGCTGTCGGCCACGTCTGGATTTAACCCCTGCATGAACACAGGCTGTGGGAAGCCAGCGGTGCGGCCGCTGGTGGACACGGGAGCCATGGTGTTCGTGGTGTTCGGGATCAGAGGCGTGAACCGCACCCGACGCCCGGACAACCACGTCCTTGGAGACATGGTACACCTGGTCTGGCACGCTGGTCTGGCATGCTCGGGGCTGGCAAGAGAGGGACAGGCTCTCTGGATGGTGTTTAGCTCACACCCACAGCCCAGCGGGGGTCCAGCAGTCTGGGCAGAGGTTGTGGCATCGCGATGAGCCGGTGCGGTTCTGTTGTAGCAAATTGACAAAATGATGGGGATCAGGAGGTCCTTACAGGAAAAAAGACTTCAGACTTTTCAGAAAATCCCTCTGAGTGCAATATATAACCTTCTAATTTTGAGTCTGAACCTGGCTTTCTTGAGGATTTTAGAAACAAAGCCATCTTGAGCGCAGTACAAAATCTCACTGCAAATTCAAGACTGAGGGAACTGATATTTTGCTATAATATATATCTTGTTATGAAATATTAACAAAAAGTAAAAATCAATTACTTTAGGGAGAGGTTACTAAATGTGACTTTTCTAGAAACAGCTTATCTCTGAAATCTGATACCTTGACACATGACAGTCTTTCCCTAGATAAATTATGCTTAGCTTGGCTGATGCACTTCAGCCTTCTGCTGTTCTTCCTGCTCTGTGATTTGGGGGCACTGTGCAGAATCAGCCTTTGCCTGTTCCCTCTGAAGGGGCAGTGAGAAATGCAGGCAGTGGGGCAGGCAGGAAGCTGGAGTGCCAGTTGCTGTGTGTATGTCTCACGTGTGGTGCTCTTGCATTGTGTCTCCTTGTGAAAGGGCAGTGTTATCTACGATGACAGCTTTGACCTCTTCAAAGAGATTGGCAACCTGTGCCGCCTCTGCAAAGCCATTGCCAGCAACTCTGAGCTGGTGAAGCCCGGAGGGGCTCAGTGTCTGCCCTCGGGTAGGTTAGACCAACTCCTCTGCAGCCCTACCTTGTGCTTGCTTGAGCTGGGGTCCTCAACAGCAAACCAGAAAGGGTGACTGCTTCTTGCTGTCTCCTTTTCTTCCCCAGGCAGCTTGACCCTTCTAGAACATGTCGTTGGTTGTGCGTTTGTTCTTTCTGGTCATGGGTATTGCTTGAGATACAATCTTCTGATTCAGTAAATATCTTCTTAGTAGCTCCTGAATAGCAATGAACTCACACCTGATCTGGTTGCAGTGAGGCTACTCACTGTCTCTGTGGATTTGCATACCTGACCAGTGACCATCTCTCTCAGCTTCAGAGGTCACAAGGTTGTGGAGCTGAGCCTAGGAAGTGGACATTGGCTTCAGGCTAAAAGTCAGTTTCGTGCCTGGAACAAATCCCTGCCAGGCCAGGCAGACAGCCCTCAGCCCTTGCTCTTTGTGCTGCTTCCTGACAGCTGGGGCCAAACAGCAGTGGCACTGCCCTGTTCCATGCTGATGACAGAGAATGTCCTTTGAAGCTACAGCAGCTGAGAGCTGTGATGCCAAGACCTCAAGGGCTTTGGCAAACCAGAGTGGCAAGGGGAGGCAGCTGCAGGCAGATGGGTCCTGCAACTCTCTTGGGGCTCTCACTTTGGGTTGTTGGTTGGGTTTTTTTTCATCCCCTTGCTCCAATGTGCTTCCTCTCCCTGTTCTGCCCTCCATCTCTTGCTCTTTCTTTCTCTCCAGGTTACAGCATCTCCTCCTTTCTGCAGATGTTGCACCCCGAATGCAAGAATATCCCTGAGCCCAACCTGCTGCCTGGGCAGCTCTCTCACGGGGCAGTGGGGGTGAAGGATGGGAAGGTGCAGTGGATTTCCATGGCGTTTGAATCGGTGAGCACGGGCCATCACCTGGTTACATTGTCATCAGTTTCATCTTGTTACTTCTGGGGGTTTAGCTCTGCTCTTTCTGCACTGGCCTCTTCCATTTGCAGCCATAATTTAGTGCTTATTAGCATTTGTTGCAGACAGATGCCTGCACTCACAAGTTGGTAGAAGTGGCTGCTTTGCTCAGGCAAAAAGCTGGTGGCAGATTTGCCCAAATGCCACTGCCAGTTCCTGGTGCTGCCACTCGAGCTAGGTTGTTCTGCCCTTTTCCTTGCCACGCATACCCTGCCCAAAGAACAGGCCATGAGTGATGTGTTTATCCTGTTACAGACAACCTACAAGGGGAAATCGTCCTTCCAGACATATGCTGACTACCTGAAATGGGAGACGTTCCTGCAGCAGCAGCTCCAGCTCTTCCCAGAGGGCTCTGCTCTCCGGCATGGTTTCCAGACCTGTGAGCACTGGAAGCAGATTTTCATGGAGATTATAGGCAAGTGACTGCCGTGTTTCTGTCCCTGGGGAACCCATGCCCTCTGATAACATCTTCACAGCACACTCCATCCCATATGGTGGGCATGGGTTATATCTGCAGTCCCTTGCCATTGCTGTGCAAACTCCTAGAGCCCGTTCCTGCCCTAAGCAATGTGTATTTGTCAAAATTAGGCAAAGCCCAAGGACATAGGTAAGGGAAGGGACTCAGCTCTGCTGATGAGAGATTCAAGAGACCTATCACCTTCCTTCCGCTTTCATCCTCCCCTTCCTGTCTTCCTCAGTGTGAGTCCCTGCCTGCCTTGTTGCCAGCAGGAACATGGTGCCTTTCTCATGGAGCTGTCACCTTCCAGGATTCATATCAGCTGGCTGTTTCCTTCCAGGAGTGCAGAGTGCCCTGTATGGTCTTGTCCTCTCGCTGGTCATCTGTGTGGCTGCTGTGGCAGTGTTCACCACACACATCCTCCTGCTGCTGCCAGTGCTGCTCAGCATCTTAGGTAAAAACACCAACTCCAGTGTGTCAGGCTTTCACTTTTCCTGAAATAGGTGGATTGTGGCACTGCTGGTTCTCTGGTGATTTGAACTGAGTTGCTTGTATTCTGTGTAAACCCTTTTGGTTCTCTGGGAGCCAGTCCTGGAGAACAGACTGGCTAAGTGAACAGAAGAAACTCTCAACAAATGCACAGGAACTTCACTGGGAAAGTAGATTTGTGTGTCTAATTCCCAGTGTGTTTTATCTACACAATCCCTTCTATTTGTTTAAATAAGGGTTTTAGCTACACAAATGCCATCCCTACCTGTTATGTGTAATAATGTGATTAAGTCCCACAAGCTCTGAATAACAATTGTACTACTTTCCAAGAACCTGCACCATGGCTACAGTTTCCAAGCAGTGGGAGATGTTAAAAGTGGAGTATTTTAGCAGTTTTTTAGTATTTGAAGCAAAATTGTAAATAGTTTCCTCTCCCTGGCTGGTGATTTGATAATATTGTGGTCCAACTGTGTTGCTAAACTTCTCAGTTTAAAAATCCAATCCATCAATTTGAAACCACTTAGTCTCCCACATATGACTCACAAACTAACAGTACTCTTTGCCTTCAGAGAAGTGTGCTCAGCCTCTGTGTGCCTCTAGCAGGCAAAACAACAGGCTCCCTTCCCTGTGGTGCTTGTGTGCACACACGTACACTTGTCTGGGCTTGGATTTATTTAGCAAGAGTTAGTCTAGATTGGCATCAGTCTGTCAGTTTGCCTGATATTTAACTAGGTGTTCCACTAGGCCCAGCACGTCTGGTCACCTTAGGAAATGGTCCCTGTGCTAAGGGAAGGTGAGGGAACTGTTTGTCTCTGCAGCAGGGGGAGTGGGTAGCAGATTCAGGCTGGGTGGCACACAGACCTGTGGGGTATGATCCCAAACTCCCCAGGCTTCTGCAGCAGTTCCAGAGTCCTTTACATTTGCCTAACAACACCTTCCTCACACAGGGGTCGTCTGCCTCGTGGTGACCATCATGTACTGGTCTGGCTGGGAGATGGGAGCTGTGGAAGCCATTTCCCTCTCCATCCTTGTGGGCTCCTCTGTGGATTACTGCGTGCACTTGGTGGAGGGCTACCTGCTGGCAGGGGAGAACCTGCCACTCCACCAGGCAGAGGTGAGCTCTGTTCTTCCTACAGCCTTGCATTCTTTCCTCTTGTGCCCTCCATTCCACTCAGCTGTGATGCAGGACGCATGATGGGCAAGGGGGGCTGTGTCCTGGCACCCTCAGAGCACCCCTGGGCTATTTGGTATTTGCTGCTTGTCCAGCTGACAGCTCCAAACTGTGAGCCTGTTTTTTACTCAGCCTATTTACTGAATACAGTAAACTCAGATGAAGGTTTCCAACCCACATGGTCGTCCCTTTCTTGCTGGCCACAGCTGTGTCCAAAGCATTTTCATGTCCAAGTGAAGACAGTCTGTGCTGGAACAGCTCTGCACTAATTCTGTAAACTGAAAATTGCTTTGCTGGGCCACCAGCTCACCCCTGGCCTTGTTAACGTCTTTTGTCTCATTGGGAAGATGGAGACCACAAAAACCTGAGATCTCTGATGCCAGGTAGAGTGTCTGCATGCAGTACCTGTGTGATGTAAGCCCAGAAATCAGTGTGATGTGGTGGAAAGGAGGCACAAAATCCAGCAGCCTTTGCCTCTGCTGGGTTTTAACCCTTATGGCTCTTTGCTCGGTGTGCTCAGAATTGTCTGAGCTGCACTCAGGCAGCCTCTTCATCCCAGGACTGGGATTCTATCAGCTAAGGCACCCTCTCAAAGCTTAAAATGTCAATGTAGCCTGTTACTAGATGGACACGAAAAGAACGACACTCACCTGTTAGGATGTGAGATGATAAAGAAGGAACTTTATTTTTGGGTTCAGGGTTTAAATAGGGTTTGGTCTTTGGCCAGTGATTGGGGGACGAGGTTTACACCTCTCCAGCTTCACTGGTCAAACTAGAAGTCCATCGATTTGTCTTTCTCCCTGAAAAGGAACGTGTTGTTTACCAAACATCCGTCTTCGTTCATGAGAACTCTAGCGGAGAAATGTAAAAACACCAGAAGGCTGATAAATCAGGGTGGCGGTAGCCCCCGTGTGTCTGTCCCACTAACCCTAACCCTGCTGTCCCTCCCGGCAGGACCCCACGGCCTGCAGGCAGTGGAGGACGATGGAAGCGGTGCGGCACGTGGGGGTGGCCATCGTCTCCAGCGCCGTCACCACCGTCATCGCCACCGTCCCCCTCTTCTTCTGCATCATTGCCCCCTTTGCCAAGTTTGGGAAGATCGTGGCCCTCAACACGGGGGTCTCCATCGTGTACACCCTGACTGTGAGCACGGCCCTGCTGAGCACCATGGGCCCCGGCACCTTCACCCGCAGCAGGACTTCCTGCCTCAAGGCTGTGCTGGGCGTGCTCCTGGCCGGCCTGCTGGGGCTCTGCGTCTGCCTTGCCCTGCTGAAGAGTGGATTTAAGATGCCCCTCTCCAATGGGACAGCCCTGTAGAAGACCCCAGGCCAAGAGCCGAGTGCTCTGTCCTCTTTGCTCCCTTTACTTTTTTTTTTCTTTTCTTCTTAAAGAATATTTTTTGTAAGAAAAAGAAGAGGAAAAAAAAAAAAGTCCCTTTTTTCATGAAGTTTTTCAACTCCAGATGCACTTTATTTTCTAATGGGTTTTGCTCTAAACTTGTATTTATTTTGGGTAGTGATGGATGGATGACGGACAGTGAGGGCTGCCCAGGGAAAACCTCAGCCCGTGAATAGGAGAGGAGGAGGTTTCCTTCTCTCAGTTTTCTTTCTGCTTTCTTTTTTTTCTTTTCTTGTTCTTCTAATTTATTTTTAACAAGCAGGGCTTTCTGGAGCCACAAAGCTTAAACGGGAGAATTTGGGAAGGTCATGTGATCCTTTCAAAAACCCTTCCCTCCGTCCTTCCCCTCCACTTGTCCAGGGTCAGCATTGCAGCAATGACTCTTGAGGTGATGTCCTATTCCCACACCAAGCCTGTGCCTCATTACTCGAGCCTTCAAGAACAGCAGTGAGCTGTTGGACAGGTCTGGAGGACAGGATTGCCTGGATCCCTTTGCCAGGCCCTGTGCCCAAGCCAGACCAGCAGTGAACTTGCTGCACAGGAGCTCCTGTGGGTGTCACTTTGGGATCCAAACTAGTGCTGTTTGCTGCCTGGCACCACCTGCAGTGGGCCTGCTTTCATGATTCAGGGAGGGTGTTGGGACACATGGCATTACCTTCTTTCTGGAGGGACTGGGATCTCATGTGTCTGTGAACAGCCATCAGGAAGCAGATGGTGCCCTCAGCAGCCTGCCCTCCTCTCCCTCATCTCAGCAGTGAGGTCAAGGCAGCTTCAATGCCCAGTCCCCCCTGGCCACCTCACCAGTCCCTGCCTCTGCTCTTCCTGGTGGAGAGAAAAGGGAGCCCTGAGGTGCCTGCAGAGCTCTTTGGTTAGCCTGAGCACATGGTAACCCCTGGGGCCAGGCAGAGCCCATAACTGGTGGTGTGCACAGCATCCTCTGTGGCAGTTCAGAGACACCCTCCTGTGTGGAGACCCGAGGGCAGCAGAGCTGCAGCTGCTGTCTGCTCTCAGCAGATGGTTTATATTAAAGTAAAATGGAATCGCAAACTGGTGCCGTTAACAAGTACATTTTAAGCATCACTGATTTTGTCGTTCTTTTTAAAATTGAAATAGCTAAGATGTGCTGTTAATATACAGCACATCTGATCCTTGGCAGAAGGGGAGGGTCAGGCCCACTGGGAGATGCATTAACCAGTATTTACAAGGGTACCAATAATGTGGCCAGGAAACAGCCTGAGTCAATTTCTTTGCATATTCCATGTCCTGGTGGCTTTGTGTTCTCTGTCTGGATCTACCTGTCTGCCTCTTTTTAAGATGAAAATTCCTGGAAGTCCAACCCCATTGCCAGCCAATTTGTGGGGCCTGCACTGCTGAGAGACTGAGCTGCTTCTGCTTGGCTCAGTGCATCCCTGCTCTTATCCCTGCCAGCCTTACACCTTCACGTTGTGTCACCCCTGTGAAACTGGAGCAAATACTTGTTCCTAAAGTAGGTTCCCCAAGTTGGAGAGAGGAGTTCCTGTTGTTTCCAGGTGGACTCCAGAGCAATCCTGCTGCAGGCAGTGAGGGTGGTGAGAATGTGAGTAGAGCAGAACATGAGTAGTTTGGTTTCTCCATGTTACCCCATTGCTCGGCTGAGTTACCCCTTTCTGCAAAGTGTTAAATGTTTCTTGGCACCTACCTCTAATCTGCACCAGCTCCTTCATAATGAACCCTGTGCCCATGAATAAATGGTTCTGGAAAGGATTTTTGGCTGTCCTTAAGCAGTGCTACTTTGATGGCTGCTGTGAAGAGTCCTGCCCCATCCTTGCTGTGTAAGCCTTGCTGTTCCCTGTGTCTGTGCTCCAGATTTAACTCTTGGTGGTGCCCTGAGCACTCCTAAGTGGCAGTGACTGGAGAGGGCAAGAGTGCTGATGGTATACAGCCCCATGGGGCCTGTGTGGCTGTGCAGGTGCTGCAGGGGACAGCAAGGTGTCCCTGGTGCTGTGGCCAAGGATGCCCTGGCTGGTGGCTTGACTCGAACTTAGCAAACACTTCAAACCTTTTTTAGGTGGTTAAAGCTGATGGATATTTCCAGGTCAGCAAATAAGAGAATAAGGTGCTGAGGGCACCCTTAGAGGAAGTTCCTCCTTCTATAAATATGAAGAAACCTTTAAAGGCCTTTAAGAAAAGGCACAGATGTGCTTTGAATCCTGCAAAGTTGAAAGCCTTTGTAAGCCCCTGGTATCCTGTGTTTGTGCTCACTATAAAGAGGCTACAAAATCCCCCCCCACCTCCAGTGTGATGCTGGACACACCATGCTGGGAACATTCATTCAGACACTGTGGGGAGGCAAAGAATAATTTGAAAGCAGAGGGAAAGCTTTTATGTCTCTTGGGTCTGATCTGGCAGTGTCTGATGTGCAGATAAAAATAACAAGAGTTCTTGGCACCTGACAGGATCCATCCTGTTTTCTGAAGCAGGTAGGGAAAAGGACAAGCTCCCATTTTCCCTCTCCCTCTCAGTGCAGAAGGACTGGCTGGCACTGGCAGGAGCAGGGCATCACCTTGGCTTTCATTGCCCAAAGTGATTCTGGGAATGCAATGGCTAGAACGATTCAGAAGGAAGAGGGGACACCAGGGTAAGTGCAAATTATTCACTAAGGCTTGCTGAGGAGGTTGTGCCACTCCAGGAAGGAAACTGAGGCAAGGAGAGGAGAAGGAACTTACAGCAGATGTAGCAGGATGGCAGAAGAGCCAGTAGAGGGTCCTGGGTGATGTTTTATGCTGCAAGGACTCAATTAATATTGTAACCTGAGACCCTCATTAAACAAGTCATGAACTTGCCTAAAGATCTAACTAGACTTTTGCCCCATCACTGCTTCACCCTGAGCAGCTCTGTGGTCAGAGTGGCTGATGTTTTCTCCACATACAGTGGAGTGACAGAGACTTAAAGGTGGGGCCCAGCCTTCTGTAAAGCATTTAAAACATCCTGATCTCCCCAAGCATCTCTGGAGACAGCAAATGAGTAGCAGATGTGTACATCCATGTCCATGTAGGCAGTGTCATCCTTGTGATTACAGAATACTCACAAAATTATAGAGGTAAGAAAAGGGATGGCTTTATCTGACCAAGTGTGGAGGTGGAGCTGACAGCCCTGCTGGGAATTGGTGCTCCAAGGCAGATGCTCATGGCATTAAGAAGCAGGGCCTCACCTATCTGGTGCTGTTCCAGGAGCAGATGTTCACCTTAGACAATTCCTCCACATCTTTGCCTGTCTTCTTTCTCTGATGACTCCTCTGTTTCACAGGCCATCTCCTGGGCCCCGTTGTCTTGCTGAGCAAGGTTCAGCCTTCTCCATGGTAGGTGTTCATGCTTAAGGTGCTCACAGAGTCTGGACTGAAAGTGGCTGGAGAAATCTCAAGAATTTCCTTAGGCAGAGGAAGCCAGGGAGTTAAACAGCTTCACACAAAGCTTTCAGTTTTGATGTTTCTAAACAGAACACATCAGAAGAAAATGCTCTGACTTTCCATTTCAAAACGATCTTGGTGCAATTAAAAGGCATACAGAATTTTCAGCTGGCACGTGGCAGTGGAATGTGCCTGTTAACTGCTCACTCCTTTATTTCTAGTGAATCCTGGTTTGAGGCTTAACCTCTGAAAAGTTAGGTTACTGTTTGAGGAGGGGGTCATTCTGGAACTAAGCAGTCTCCTACAAAACACAGTGGGTCTTGTCCTGCCCAGAAGTCCTCCCCCTTCCAGCACAGGGCAGTAGCAGAAGGACACTGCTCCTTGGTGCTGAAGCTCTGAGATTCATGCACAGAGCTGGTGTGACTGTTCTTTGCCTTCAGTGGAGCTACTGAGTGAGTCCAGGGCTCCCCATGGTTGTGGAGACTTGGAGAAAGAGTCCCTGCTCACAACAGCCCTGTCCACATCAGCTTTGGAGTAGGGAGGAGCAGAGTTGATGTGCTGTGCAGTGATCAGCATCAGAGGAAGGAAAAGGTCCATGACTCCTCACTGTGTTTGTTTCTTTATGTTGTGGTGCCTCTTGAGGTTTGGGCAACTGGGGCATCAGATTTGGCCACTGACCTGAGGGACACCACTGGTGCCTGGCTGGCCATCCTGTACGTGCTGTGTGAGGGCACTCAGTATAAACTGCTCCATGACCTTACTGGGTACTGAGGTCAGGCTGACTGGCCTGTAATTACCAGGATCCTCCTTCCCACCCTTCTTGTGAATGGGTGTCACACTGGCCAGCTTCCAGTCACCTGGAACCTCACCAGCGTCCTGCACTGAATTTCTGCAGCAGAGCAGCCTGCCCTTCTGGAAGGTTATAAAAGGCTTTTTGCTGAACCCCATGACACATATATATCCTCCCACACTGTCCACCAGGGAAGCTGTGCAGACTGATTTGCAGCCAGGCAGGATAAATTCAGTGTCTTGGTTACTTCTTCCAAAATTACTCCTCACCCCAGATAGTGTGTAAGCCATAGTGTACAGGTATTTCAAAGGCTTCTGCTGACTACTCTGCCCTGGGTTAGTACCCAGGGTACCAGAGCTAGACATCTTTTAATGCCTGTCTCCATCCTGAGGACAGAGGGTTTTGGCTTTTTTCTTCTCTGCTCCTCCTTTGGGCAATTGCTGAAGGGAGGTGGGGGGCAGTGACCAGGGCCAAAGGCAGAGCAACAAGCAGATGGGCAGAAAGGGCTGGAGGCAGAAGCAGAACCAATGGGAGGGAGGATGGTTTAAAACACGAGGGGAGAAGAGGCATGAGCTCACCATGGACAGGGGGAGGGAGGGCACTGCCATTCCACCACGTTGTGTCTGGACCTTAGAGTGTCAGTTCTCAGAGTGATGTAGCACAATACCCGATGTATGCGTGTCACTTTTGTAAGTTGTCTCCTGCCCTCACTATTTTCAGTGTTCCTTGATTTTTGGAGACCGTTGTAAATAAAAAGATTTTGACATTCTCATGTTTGGATCCCTCACTCATCACCACACCACTGTTCATGTCCACATGCTGATGGCCAGAGTGGCACTGACAGGATCTGTGTTGTGTAAGGAATGCAGTGGGGATGAGGCCACAGGACCAGTTCCTAAAGTGCACAGGATTGTCTGCTCCTGCTGCTGAAATTTGGACTCTTGAAGCCAACTTATCACATCCAGGAGAGCTGGCAGTCTGGAAAAGGCAGTGCAGGAACCCACACAGGTCTGAAGAAGAATGGCTTGAGCAAGAGCTTTAGCCATGGTTTGTGGAAGATTTTTACTCCTCTGTCTCATGCTGTGCTTCTTCCAGTGTATGAAGATTGCCCTGTGCTGACTCCATGAGGATGGGGTTCACCTGCCTGCTCCTGCAGCACCGCACTTTCCCACATCACACAACGTCTGGCATGACCTTCTGGTGGAGGTTTTGTCTCTCTGTCCTGTGCTGCAGCACCAAAGGGTTGTTCTGCACCTCCCAGGACCCCACTGAGCTGATGCAGAGAGAGCAGCAAGGGGGCAGGAGGAAAATCCCCTCAGCCCCTCACCTGGGTGTGCTCACTCTGCACCAGGTACAACACTGCTGGGAAGGGCAGCACTGAGAGCAAGAACTTCTGTGATCTCCAGCCCTCATTTCTATGATGAGGCCAGAATTTCTGGTGAAACATCTGCTGTTATTAAGTACCAGGAAGGCTCCAGGTCACAGCATGGCATGTACAAAGAATGGACTATCCACAGGAAGGAGGAATGTGTTTCCTTTAATGAGAAGTTGGGGATTGCCAACTTCTCATTAAAGGTAGGGGAGGGTTCATGCTCGACCTTGCTGCTGGGAAATTGCCAAGGCTGGAAATGGGTTGGTTTTGGTTACAAATTCAGTCCCTTGCCCCAAGAGCAGGTGTGACAGGCACTCCCTAACACACAGGCAGGGAGCTGTGGGGGCTGGAAACCACAGAGAAGGCACAGGTTGCCCTTCATAGGACTCTGGGACCACCTGGCAGTGGTGAGTGCCCAGGGCTGCCAAACACGGGAATGAGGGCACAGGAATATGGGGTAGGACAGCTGCAGGCATGGGCAGAGGTGGGCAGGGTTTCCACAGCTCTTCAGGAAACAGCTGCTGGACTGAGGAAGGGTTTGGGACAGGGGGAGGGCCTTGGAGGAGGGATTACACAGGGTGATAGCTGCTTGGGATTCATTTCAAGCTGAGGAGGGAAGGAATTGTGTTTCTATGTGGGGGAGCCTGTCCACAGGGGCTGCTGGCTCAGCCTGTGCTCACGCTGACAGTCCACTCTCCAAAACCTGCTGCCTACCATTAGCAGAGCCCCATCTCTCCTTCCAGGTGAGTGAGTCTGTCTGATTCAGAGTGGGACTCAGTGCAAGCAAAAAGTCATTTATTGTGAAGTAGTGAAGTTGTCTATTGTTTCCAGAGCTTGGAATATACTCTTACATACTTATAGAATCTTACAGCTTTAGGTAAAATTTCCCACTGCCAAGCAATAATCACATGATTAATGTTTCTTACCAATATTGCTTAACCACAGTCTTGTGGGTGCAGTCTTATATGACTTCCTTAAAACACAGCACCACATTCCTTCTGGCTTCCTCCCTTACCTTTCTGTAATTTGATGTTCCCTTGGCTCTCAGTGCCAGCCCGGGTCAGTTTCCTGTCCCCTCCCCTGCAGGTGGCTTAAGCACAGAAATAGGGAGCTTTTAAACCTTACCTTTGCCTGACTCAATCATGCTGATGGGGGAAAAAGTAGTATTTTTGGGGGGTGTTTATTAGCTTTTACTGCTTGGTGTTTTTCCCCCCATGCTGTGCTCACCACCACACACATCCTCTCTGAGACAGTGCCCACGGGGGCATTGCCTGCCACTGAATTTGTCCCCTGGCTGGTTCCTGAGAGCCCCACATGGCTCATTATCCATTTCTGAGTAGCCCAGGAACAGCCTTCCCCTTTAGCTGTTTCTCCTTTTTCATGTTTTATCATTCCCCCCCTGGGGACTGACACAGAGGGCGGACAAGGAGGATGACTCACCCTCATCCCCAGTGATTTGTCACCCTGCAAGTGACACGTCTGAGTGGCTCTTCCAGGAGCTCTGGCTGCTCCGTGGGGAGCTGTGCCTCTGGGATGCTCTTTTTTTATCCTCATGGCCGTTTTATTCGGTTACTGCGTGCTCCCCAACCCCTGAGGATGGTGATGAGCAAAAGCTGGAGAGGCTGGGTGCCAGGCTTTCCTTCAGTGCAGCAGCTGAAGTGAGCCCAAAGCAATGGGAACTCCAAAGGTTTGTGGATTGTGGTTTTTTTTAAGTGCTGGCCCACAATGCCTATTTCTTGTTACTTATTTTTCCCTCTCTCAAGTTAGAGCAAGTTTATTATTGAATGCAGTATGCAACAAGCAGTAGGCATGGACAGGAAGCCTTTATAGCAGTCTGATGGGTGTTTTGACATGGAGAAAAGCAGTGAAGGAGCTAAGGCCTGAAGTGTCTTGAGCTGGGGTCAAAAAGATTGCCAAAGATTTGGTTTCAAACCCAGATTTGAAGCAGAGAAGCTGTTTGGCCAGGTGGGGTTGTCCATGGGTTAATCTGGCAGTGAAGGGCAGCCTTGGCTGGGCTGGAGGGCAGCAGCCAGTAAACTGCTTGTGGTGGGGTGTGGAGGAGAGTGAATTAAATCACAAATACAAAACATTTCTACTGCCTGCCTAAATCAGGGCCCATCTTGTACATTAAAGGTTCTCCATGTGGAAATAGACTTTGAGTGGCAACACCAAGGGGTGAATTTGGGCAGGAAGGAAGGTCCTGTGTATGGACTGGCCATACTGCAGTCCTCCTGGAGTGACAGATGTGGTTCTGTTGAAGCAATGATCTTGTAGAAGGGTGTAGTTTTCCTCTGAAGGTCCAGTGGTGGTGTAGATAGGTTGAGTCTTCCTCTGGGAATCCAGGGAAAAGGCTGCTCAGGAGTTCCAAATCTCAGGTTTTTATCCAGGCAGGAATGCTGGGCTCCTCCCCCTGGGTGGAGCATCTCCCCATGGGATGATGGGATTGTATCAGCCCTGCAGTGAGCCTCGATGGCCCATGAACAGCAGATACCCCCTGGAGGGAGGATGGCTCTGGAAGAGATAAAGAACACTGCCCCAGCTGGTTTAACAGCTGGGCCATTAACAGAGGATATCCCCTGCAGTTATGAGGGATGGGTCATGGAAGAGATAGAGAACACTGCCCCAGGTGATGAATACACAGAATATAGAATACCTTTGGTTTCATCTCGCATTGCAGCCTAAGACAGATGGAAATGCAGGAGCACTGGGGCCTGGCTTACCCTGGCCACAGTGGAGTTTATGTGGGGAGAGGAAGCACCCTGCTCTCAACTGCCCCACTGTGTGTGTAGGCATCTACTGTGGTGATAGATCTCACCCTCCAGTGTGCAGTTATCATCTCCCAGCTGCTGCTGGAGGCTCAGGTTTGCTGGGCCTTTGCTGCTCCAGAGCTTTAGGGCTGAGCAGTCTGTGCAATGTGCAGCTGGTCATAACCCTGAGAGAAGAGCGTGGCTTAACACTGGAAAGCACAGAGGGCACCAGATCAGAGACACCCAGCTGAGCAGTAATTTTGTCCTCCACAGGTTATCGTTGTGTGCTACTGGAGAAGTCTGCCAGTGCTCTCCCAGAAAATTTTCTCTCTGCTCTCTGTTTTGCTGAGGCCGTTTCTAATAAAGCTAACCACAGAAAACCAGATTCATCTTCCTCCCAATGCATGGAGACAAGTAAATTTTTTTTTCCCCAGCACTGCTACTCTGGGCTGAGAAAACTGCCTCACCCACCTGGCTCTGATGACAAACTCTATCTGCTCATGTGGCAGCTGGACTTTGGGGACACTCTGGGATGGTGACTGTGCTGTGACAACTCCCAGCAGGGTTAACTGGGTGCAGAGGCACGTGTGGGACAGAGCTGGGATGGCTTGGCAGGCAGAGCCACGCTCCCTGTGCAGTGTTTGAAGGGCATCAGTGGTTGCAGCAGTGGCTGGGAGCTGCTCCAGGAGCCTGGCTGGGCAGGGCTGCTGGTGACCAGCTGCTAACCTCGTGTGCACTTGCAGCCTGCTGTCCCATTTATTAGCAGTTAAAACATGCTGCCTCTGCTCCAAATGGAGTGTTTACAGCATTGACATGAGCAGCTGTCCTAGTCAGCCAGATCATAACAAATGGGAGCTGTGGCTGGAATGTTATTTTGCTGCAAGGGGGCAATACATCTTATTACTAAACAGTGAAGGTCGTGATGGATGGTGATGAGTCAGTTTGCTGTCTTGCTTGATGATCGTGCTGAAAAATAAACATAAACCCAAAGAGGTTTCCAGGGAGCCAGGCAAGGCCTTGCATTGTACCTGGGAAGAGACAACACTGAGGTTCTCTGGTGTTTTATCTGCAACAGCCTTTGCACCAGGCTGTTGGTTATGCTACCTCCTCTCAAGGAAGGATGTGTTACCTGAGAAAGAAAATTTGGGGAAGAGAGAGGAGGAATTGCTGGTCAAAAGCTTCTTCTTCCATGGGAACACTGCAGGTCCTGTCCCGGGCAATGCTGTCTGATTATAGGACAGTGTGGGCTGAGCTGCGCTGTTTTGATCCAGCCTGAAGCCAGGCTGTGTCATTGTGGGAACTCAGAGCTCAAATTCAGGGTGAGAGGGAATAGCAGCTCCTTGGGAACAAGGTACTACAGGAGGCTGTGGAGGAAAATTATTATTTCTGTGGGGACAAGGTCTTCCTGAGGGCCAGGCATATCATCCTGCTGCTTCAAGTGACTTGTGTAGAGGACTGTCAGCCACAGCCTCTCTGAGCAGGAAGCTAGAGCAAATGAAATGCTTGTTTAATGCCAGCACAAGACTGGTGGAAACACGTTTGATGGAAAGGAGGTGGGTTAGTCTGATCAGGCACCTCTGCATCTGTACAGCTGCAGCACCAAAGCTCAAACCCGTGCAGGGATGTTACCTACAACTCAATCACTGCTGATAGTCTTACACGTGGCCATAGTGTAATGAGCCCCCTGAAGATGTATCAAGGCTGAGGGTTGACCTGCAGCCTCCCAGAGTGGCTTAATAACATTTGCAAGAAGGCTCCTTGGGTGTGTTTTGTAAAGCAAAGGTTTTAATAAAAGTGGAAAGTAACAAATGATACAGAAACAAAACAAAAGCCGTGGCAGGTGCCAGAGAAGCATCTGACACCTGACTAAGACATCTTAAAAAGCCCTGAGCGTATTTTTGCTCCTTCTTAAATACTTAATGTTTTAGGAGGGACAATTTGGCTTGCTGTTAATAGAAACAGCTGCAGGTTTTGAGAAACATTTCTAAATCTCAGCCAGTGCCCTTGTGCTGGCACCGGGCCAATGCAGAAGAAATGGGCACAGAACTTTCTAGCTTGGCTTCCTTATATGTCCAGAGGTACACTGAAACTTTTTTCCTTAAACAGAATAATTTTCTTAGGTGTGGGAATGCATTCCTACAGTGCTGCAGCACCGATGGGTTCGTGGTCCAGCTCTGAAGGAGCTGCAGATGGAGCAGTGTGGGCTGGCTAACGATGCTGTGTGAGTCACTGATCTCTCCTGTACCTTCACCCACGCACCCTTCCCCTCCTGTTTTCAAGAGCAGACAGTACAGGGACTGCTGGATTTTCTTATCGTCTCTCACCCACCCTAAGGGTGTTTTCTTTTAAACGGGAACTTTGATATGATCAGAACGGGTGGGGCTGTGATTTCACACCAGAATAAATACCTTCAGGGCACAAGTGGGACATGCAGAACAGCCCCATGGCAACCAGAGTCTCCTCTGTTTGGGCAGGTGTGGCAGAGGGGTCTGAGAGCAGCGACCTGTACTCAGGTGGAACCATTCCCCAATGTGTCCAGGAGCTGAGTAAAGCACACCTACTTCACAACTTTTAGTTATAGAGTCTTTGTTCTGCTTCAGTGTGGGTGTGCAAGTGGCACAGGCAGTGTTGAGAGAACAATTAAAGCTCTTTTACACTACTGGCATATTGGCAGGCAAGAATTATTCCAGCTGGATTGGTTTCTCTGAAGGACTGGACAATAGGGCCAGCGTTCATCTGGCAGCTTTTCTTTGAGCACCCTTGCATTCATCATTTACCCCATCCATCCATGAAAGGGATCTGCTGGGGGAGAGCAGCAGAGGGGCTTGGCCATCCCTGCAGAAAACCGAGGTGCTCCCAGCACTCCACTCTGCAGCAGAGGCTGTGGCAGTGAATGGCAGTGGAGGAGGGATGAGCTCTCAATTGGAAGTTCTGAAAGCCAAAAACTAAGCAGCTCTGTTTTGGTGTGTTTGTGGAGTAGATGAAAGACAGAGAAGCTTTTGAAAATCCCACTCCTCCTTTCCCCCAACACATTCTCCTGGCTAAATATTTATATTTAGTGTCTATTTAGCAGAGAGGAGGGGAGGGCTGTCTGGGAAGGGCCTCTGTTGGGAGAGGATGGGTTTGTAATCCAGATAGATTCAGAGACTAACTTAAATGCAGCATTGAGGGAAGAGGGAAGAAGCTTTGAGATTGCAGCTTCCTATTTTGGAAAGAAAGAAAAAAAGGAGTTTTCTGTGCACGCCAGCTGCTGCTGGAGTGCAGGGGTGGTTGGTCCCTGCACAGAGCAGATTTCATTTATGTGCACACAAGCACTCCTGAGGGCGTCTGTGCTGGCTGGGGGAAATTCTGGATCAAGTCTTAAGAAGGTCAGGAAGAGAGGGAGTGGAGCTGTCTGACCATGCCTCGTGTGTGTGCACCATGGTGGAACAAGCAGTAAATGTTGCCAGCTTTGGGCCTCACTTGCCTTTCCCCAGACACAGCTGGAAGCAGACTGGCCCAATGACCTGCAAGCTGCTGCAGGAGTCATCTGGGAAAGATCTCGTGGCTTCATCTTTCTTCCCAGGTGGAAACTGGGGCTTTGAAGCCCTGTTGAGCAGTGCCTCTCCCTGCTGCCTGGCTGTCTTCCAGGCTGGACTTCTATTACTTTGCTCCTGTACTGTCTTTTCCTTAAAATCATACCGAATTTGGAAAGCCCAGTGCTGAAAGATTTGCTGAACATCAGACAGTAGCTGAAATCATTATACTCCTTTTTTTTTTTTTTTTTCCTTCTTCTTGTCAAGGTCGTGGTGCATCTGGAGATTTTATTTCTGACTGTTCAGTAAAGATGAGTACTGGGACCAAGAAACTCATTCATTTGCACTAGATCTGTGCCCAGGGATTTTCCAGGAGCAGGCTGCAGGTTCCTCAGGTGCATTTGCTCTTTGGGTCAGTCAAACCCTGATTTCTTGGCATTTGTATTATTGTCGATAAATATTGATATCTGAAAATTTTGGTCATGTTGCCTGGTTACCATTGGGTAGAGAAATGACATGGATTTGACTTCGGTGGGTGGCTGTGGATGGTGTGTGAGTAATTCCCAAGCTGCTGTCGGGGGTAGGAGGGAAATTTGGGACCCGTGGTATGGCATGAGACATCAAAAACACAGATCCAGCAGAGTGAGAGACTGAAATAGGAGTTAGGTGATGAAATGTTTCACTTCTGTGGACCTGTGTACTTGATATTACAAGAAAATAATCCGAAGAAGTCTCTGCACTCCTGTGCTAGTAGCAGACAGGAAAAGTTAGTCTCTAATACCTCCACATCAGCAAAGAAACCACAGAGTGTTCCCGGGACACAGACTTTGACAATCTTTTCCTACAAATGCTTTGGCCAGTGGGTCTGCCACTCAATATTTGCTCAGAGATGGGTTCTTAGCTCAGTCTGTGCCTGGCTGAGTCCTCGCCAAGGAGGGATGAGGATGATGGAAGAGGTGACCCGGGCTGATGTTGATTTCTGCACTCAGAGGAATTTTGCTTCTGAAAAATGCAAATGTGGTTGGAACCAATTTTGTTCAAGAACTTGAACAGACACTCTGAGGACCTTTTTTCAATCTCTCTGTGACTTCTTCTCTAATTGCTACGATGAATGCATAAACCCTTATACTGAAGTGTTCATAAGAGCCGGTTTACTCATTTTACTCCTTTTCTTGGCATAAAAAGTTGCCTTATTAAGCAGGTTTTAATGTTTGCTCACCAAGAGATGTGGATTATAAAGCTTTAGAAATAACTTGCATCTGGAAAAGCCAATTAATAAAACAAAAATTCTGATGTCATATTCTCATAAATTAATAATTTATAGATAATTTACAGTGCTCATGTCATTAGGCAAATGGACTTTAAATTGATTTCAAATTAGTGGGTTAATGATTTCCCACAGGTACCTTTTCAAGGGGCAGCTTATGCAAGGTGTTTTTTTCAGCAAAAGGGTAGGTGTGCAGGGGTACACTTGTGTCTGTAATTGAGGCAGTAATTGGAGTGGTGATCACATCCAAGTGCAGTATTGATCCGTGAGAAAAGTGCTGACTGTCTCCATCACTGTAGCAAAGGGGGGTAGGAAAGGCTCTGGGGAAGACTGCAGCCTTTGCATATTTCTTGTGTCACAATTTTCTCTTGGTGGACATTATCTCTCGTTGGAAATGTCCCACTTTTCCTCAGTGGAAGCATTTCTTGGGAGCTGTGTGCCAAGTGATCATCCCCCCTCCTCTTCCCTGGGCTCTCCTGACATTAGGCTGAAGGCTTCCCTTGGCTACTCCTCTTTTTGTGCCCATTTTACGCCTTGTTGGAGGAGACTGCTGGTTAGTTGGCACAGGCTAATGCCCAGTGGCTGGAATGTGAAGGAATTGACTTTCATTGGGGATCTTAAGGAAATATAGGTTGGATATTAGGGGAAGTTTTTTTTACAGAAAGAGTGATAAAGTACTGGAATGGTCTTCCCAGGGAGGTGGTAGAGTGACCATCCCTGGAAGTGTTTAAAGAAAGGCTGGATGTGGCACTCGGTGCCAGGGTTTAGTTCAGGTGTTGGGGCTGGATTGGATTCAATGATCTTAAAGGTCTCTTCCAACCTGTGATTCAGTGATCTTGGCAATATGAAAACTCCACCCAGGCTCAGCTGTTATTGCCTGTGTTTTCCCTGAAGAAGTTTTTCCCATAGGCTGATATTTTACCAGACTGGTGGTTTTTACTTAGAAAAGTAGCTTGCCAGGGGCGTAGCTTGACAGCTTAACCACTCCTAATGTTTTCCCTTCATGTCTAAATTATGCAAAGTCTTTTCATTACTATTGCCCTTCTGAAAAGCTTGGCTTCCAGCTTTCCTTGGTCCTCTTTGCCTCATCTGGTTCTTGCTGATGCAACCAAGGTGACTAATCTGGTAGCCAAAGATTCACAATATAATCCTTCTCACCACTCTCTGTGGTGGGAATATAATCAAACATTTTTGGGGTGGTCACTGCATCATTGCAGGTGATAATGGTACCAAGTGTGTGCCCTGCTCTCCTGATAAGGTGGTGGCAGTTCTCTTCCATGAAGAACAGCAGCCTCTCATTTTTCCAGCAATCCCCAAAAGCCAGCAGTGTGCCTTATTCAGGCTCCTTCACAGCAGTGCAATTACCACTGCATGAAAGCCAAGGCTGCCCATGCTTTAACAGCATTGCAAATTACACTCATAAATTCAGAGTGCAGCTAATTGTTGTTTTATGGAGTAGATGTTCTTTTGGGGGAAAAAAAAATTAATCTGTAAACACTCCGATGCCCTGCTGAGCAGAGGGTTATTTATCTTGGGTGAGGAATAGCCTTCCAGAGCAATGTCAGGTGGATCAGACTTTTCAAGGGCACTCCCATTCCCCTGATGTGGCTCTGGGCAAGTGTGATCTGCAAGAGGCTTTTGGTGGTTTTTTTTAAATGTGGGGTTTCACCTGCTGCTAGAGTAATATGCCTTGTGATTACAGTGTCATTACTTTTTCTGGAGGCTCATCTGGCCTGGCTGAGATCAGGGCTCCCCTGTGCCGCCCACTGCCCTTGTGAAGGGGAAGGATGCACTTGGTTTGAAGGATTACACTCCAAGTGGATGTGACTGGCAGGGGACAGAGGAACCCAGCTCATTGTGCAGGGGAGGTGAGATGCTGGGCACACTCTGCTTTGTTTACCAAGATACTGTTGTGTGGCATTTGTCACCATTAGCAGGTGCCAGGAGAAGGTTTCTGCTCTTCATTTATTTTGAGCCTGGCCTGAACATTGGTGGGAGAGCCAGAAATGAGCTGCTCTGGAGACTTGGCCCAGAGCCCTGATCTTCAGTCGCCTCATCCTGCAAATGGGCAAATTGATGGTGAAGCAGCTCCTCTATTTGCTTGGGAATTCTCCAGCGACCCTAGTTAGGTTTCAGCTCCCTGCATTCAGACCCCAACACCTGTAGGTCAGCCCAAACCTGCCAGTTCTTGTGGTGACAGTCCCACCCTCAGACTGCTCCCCTATCCTGCCAGTACCACGGTCTGCATCCAAATACAGCCTTTTAAAAAGGCCAATTGCTGAGCCCTTCTCTCTATCCCTAATTGGCTCTTCCATTCTCAACTGTCTTCGTCTGTGGAAATGTTACGAGGGTGAGTTTTCAGCCCTTTTTTCCTAACGATAGTTTATCGTATTTTAATTTTGGTTTCAGTGCGTACTGACTTGGCAGGATATAAGATTTGCCAGGAGGCAGAGAGTGGGAGGATTTATAAATAAAAAAACCTGCCTCTATTCCATCTCTCTTCACAAACCAGGGGCTGATCTCTGTAGCACCAGGACAAGCCTGGGAACATTTCCACTAAAATTTAGGGTAGCAGCAGCGAGGCGTGGGTGTAGCAGAAATGAGAATGGGTGCATGTAAATCGTCAAGGCTGTGGCTCTGGGGGCTCTAAAGAGCCAATGTATGTGTATTTTAATAACTGTAGCCTTCACAGCAAGCACAGTTTCTGCTGAACGGGCAGAATGTAAATCTGCAATGTAATATCTGGAAAGGTTGTTTGTGGTAGGTCTTGATACGCTGTTTGGACTGGGCTTTGCTTTGCTTCAGGAGGCTTTAAGGAGATTTTGGAAGGTGATGTGCTAATGTAGAATTCGGCAAATAACAGCTTCTTAAAGGTCTTTGTTTGGTAAGGTAAGAGATCTCTCTAAAAACAACACTTTCACTGGTTAGACCTACATAAGAGGATGTCCTTGTGCTGAACTGTGACACTGTAATTACGAGCAATAACTGTGCTTTGAGCTCTGCAAATGCTCTTTATAATCAAAATGCTTTTGGCCCTTCCTCGTAGTGCTGAGGTGAAGCATGTAAGGACAGGGAAGTTTTTCTTTCTAGTGCATGGAGGCAGCTCTGGGAGCTGTGCTGGAAGTGCTGTCTTTTGCCCAAGCCCAGCTCCAGAAAGGGACTTGGAAGCTGTGAGGAGCTTTGGTGTAACTGCCAAGGCTGGCATATGTCTGGTGCTACAGTGAATGTTGCTGTACAGCTGCTCGAAGATCTGATAAAATGCCAAGTGGGAACCTAGTGGGAATCAGACTTTAAGCACATAATCTGCCTTATCAGGCTCTATCACCAGGGGACTCCTATTGTAACACCACTTGTTTAAAGGGGGAAAGTGAGCACGAGCATTTTAAACGCAGGGGTTGAGCCAGGCTTTCATGTAAACAAGATGCTTTTCCCCTCCAGTGTGTGGAGGCTTGTGTGGAGTGCCCACTGGGCTGGCAGCTCTGGCAGAGCTGATGGTGGGGAGGTGACCCCAGGAGGTGCAGTGATGTCCCACTGCTGCTGCTGGAGTCTGATCCAGCTTCAGGAGAAGCTGGAGCAAAGAGGGATGAGAACAACTGGAGCAGAGGGTGCTTTCCTGTAGTGTTTTATCTTCTTTTTTTCAGCAGAGTGAGGATTAAATGCTTGAGATGGCATTTCATGTTCAGACTCAGATGTTTATTAATTCTTATCTATATTACAGTCTCACAAACCGTGGGTTCTACAGCACTTCTGGCTAACAAGCTAAAAATGGAGCCATATCTCTCTCTACAAGGCCTTTTAAGGATAAGCTGTCCAATTAAGAAATGCCACCTAAATTATTTTTACTTTTAACCCAATAAGCAACCACCCATGGCCTGCAATGTGGATTTTTCTATCCAATTACAAAATACCACCCAGAGCCATGAAGAAGAAGGTGAAAAAGAAGAACTGGCCTCCACCCTAAATCCTCTATCTTGCTTTATATATTACAATATTCTAAAACCTTAAACTCTAAGTTTTCCACCCTGTGATATCACACACTTCTATTCAAACTACACACCCACAATCCCAGCACTGTCACTCAATTTTGGAAACCTTTTCCAAGGCCTCAGGTCAATTGCAGTGTTTTCTTGGGGGTCAGTGCCTGTCAGCACAGAAAGCCTGAAATTCTCAGTGCCCAGGGTTCCAACATTTTCTGAGTGTGGGCTTGGCTCTGCTGCTGGAGTAGCTGGGGCCTGACCTCCTCTCAGAGGAGCTGAACTGGAGCACCTCAGTTCTGCTGCTGAATCAAGGGTTGCTCTGCCTCTGAGTGAAGGCTGTGCTGTGATTGCCAGGCTAGAGCACGTGTTAGTGTGAAAATTGTAATGCTGGCTCTCAGCAATCAGTCAGAATGACCTGAAGGGGAGAAAGATCTTCATCCACTCCAATGCCAGTCATTATTTAAGGGAGCCAGTGCCTTGGTTTAGAGACAAATTTAGGAGAAAACACTGGAATTAGTTCTTTTTTTCTAAAAGGAAGGGTTTCAGTAATCTCCCCTTTTCTGCCAATAAGAGAAATGACCTGCAGGTCCCGGATCAACCACCTCGGTGACCACCCGACTTCAGACTAAAAAAACCAAGCCAAACAGTTTGAGAGAAAATAAAACAGAAGCTGCCAAAAGGATGGCCAGTGCAGCCTCCAGGCCAGGGGAAGGAAAAAAGGAAACTTCTTGCTTAAACTAGAAAAATTAATCTATTGAAAGCAACAATGCAGCACAGCCAGCAGGCTCCAGAGAGAATCTTTGAAAAGAGCCCGTGCAGGATCCCCCAAGGCTCCCTGTCCCTCCTCTGCATTCACCTTAAAGCTGCAGCCGCCATTTCTGGGCACAAAGCAGATAATTAGGGAATTGAGTATGATCATAAAATCACCCTAAGACAGTCAGGTTTTATTCCTGGTCTGAGTGGGAGCCTACTCTGTCACTGTGAGTATGCTCAGCTGCGTTTCTGTGTAGCCCCTCTTGGTGCTGTATTGGGGCCCCTCAGAGTGACTTCCCCTGCTGTACCTCTGCTGCTGAAATCTCAGCTGTAACCTGTTTAGATTTCTCGGCAAAATTTTCCAAGTAGAGCACCAGGCTTTGTAGGCAGTGCAGGGGTGAATGTGAGCAAAGCCAGCAAGGTGCTCAAATCATCCTTTCCAAAACATTCCCTTCCCAAAACTTCCTTTCCCGAATCCTGCCCACCCAAAACTTCGTCTCATAAACCCTTTTTTTCCCAAATCCTCCCTTCCCAGATCTTCCTTTCCCAAACCATCCCCACCCAAACATTCCCTTCCCAAACTTCCCCACCCAAATCATCCCTTTCCAAATATTCTATTCTTATCTCAAGGAGAGAAGATGTTCTTTGTCAGGGTTCTTAATCCCTCAGGCTGTGCAGATAAAACTACAGACCTGGAAAGACAGCCGAGAAGGAGGCTGTGGATAGTCAGGGAAAGAGGAGGATACTGAAGAAGGAGCAATGGGAGAGGGAGAGAGGTTAGGAGGGAGTGAGTTGTGTCCCATTTTTCATTTGTATTACTCGTCCTGTTCTTCCAAGGTGATGTGAACTGGAACAGAGTCAGCAGAAATTTGGTCTCTCAGCAGAAGCATCAGGAGCTGGTGCACAGGAATTTATCCATGTGACATTTTTACTATTTTATTCTACAATGCACTGTGGCTGGGGTTCAGCTCGGAATATCTTTTCTGAGACACCTGCAAGGCAGCAGTTGTGGCATTACCCAGAGTGCAGGGGAGCTGTGCTGGGATCAGCTGTGTGGCTGTTTCAGGCTTTACAAGTACATTGCAGGGATTTTGCTTTGTGAAGAGCTGTGTAGTCAAATCCTCTTCAGCTGTTTTAGGACTGGCACTGCTCATGTAAGTTACTTTCTCTTCTGATAGCTCTGGTCCTTGTGTTAGAGGAGGGAAGCCCAAAGCTTCACAGGGTGCTGGGGGTTAAGGCAGCTGCCTTGGCTGAATATTCTGAAGGCATTTGGCTTGCAGGATGAAATGGGCTAGGCAGCCTCTTCCCAGAGTGCCAACAGCAGTGGTGGTGGTCTGGATCTGCACTGGGAGAGCTCATCTCCAGCTCCTGGCAGGTCCAGAGGCTGTGTGCTAGGGAGGTATGTGGGGAGATACCTTTTGAGGCTCCTCAGCCATGCTCACTCCTCACTGATCCAAGGTGAAGGGTAATTGAGAGCAGCACTTCTCCCCTTGATTCTCTTACAGGGCATGGATGGGACTGTGTGACTTTCAGTGGGAGAGGTCTGGGGCTTGAGATGTGCAGCAAGAATTAAATACAATTTATGAGGACATAGATTTAAATGAATTGGTTCATTTATAAAATCAACTTCTTCAGGCTACTCTAGCTTTTTGATGTCTCACCAGTACTTAATTGTCTTAACTTGGCCTTAATTGAATTATTAGGTTTTATATCTCTGTAGGTCTTGATTTATTCCCCTGCTCTCAATCTATTGGCCTGTGGCAACACTTCTGCTGAGCTTTGATTTGTAGGGGGTGGGGGGAAGTTATTAGACCAGCAAGTTTTGTTCTTAACCAAATTGTCTGTGCTTTGTGATGCAGGTTAAGCAAAACTATAGCAATACTTACCACACTGGATGTTATCTTGATGAGTTAATTATTCTCCTTTCCCATTTTGGGATGACTTCTGTCCCTCAATACTGCATATCTCAGTCTGAGGAAAAAAAACCCTTTTTCAAGCATACCTGCTTGAAATGAAGTTTTCACAGGAGGGTGAAATGAGGCAGGAAGATAAAATATTTCAAGTTTCAGAATTTGTGTTTTTCTGAAATGTTTAAGTATGTTTTAAACAAGTCTTTATTTTTGTTCTGTTTGATACAAACCAGGATTTTCTGGACTCGAACCAGGACGAAATTTCACTTTTCACATCTTTCTTGGTCAATTACTAAGTTAAAGAAAACAAAGAAATGAACTCACAGAACCAAGTCGTTCCCCAGGCTGCCAAGGTTTTGGCTGAGAAAGGAGAGATCGGCCCTGTATCCTCGGGGATCCTGGAGTTTTTAGAGAAGAGGGTGGCCAGCAGCAGACTGGGGAAAGGCATCTTTGCACACCAATGAATTTAGCTCAAAGTAACAGCTGGAGTCAGTGACAGCTCTGTCTGTAGCTGATAAGTGAAAGACCAAGCTCAGAACTGCAGGTCGAGACACAGCAGCTGACATTACCATAGAAGCCCTGATAACATAATCCTCTATTAATACCAACATAATACCAGCAGCTGAGGGCAGGGGAGGGAGGGGAGGGCTGGGAAACCTGGCCCTGCACTGGGTGTGGATTGACATGAGAGAGGACAGAGTGTGCCCCGGGCTGGGGCACAGTACAGGTGAGGGTTGGTCTCTCTGGGCACAGGAGGTGGCTTTGCTAGGGAGGATGCCTCATGCCTCAGTGATTTTTTAATTACTGCTGGTTTTAACGTTTCCCCCACTCCAAAGGGAGCAGGAGGATTTGTGCTGCTCTCAGCCCTGAGCTAACACTGCAGCTGCCTGCTGGGAGAGGAGGAATCCCCTTTGGAGCTGGAGGTCTTCACACTTGGAGACCTTGGGGCTGTGGTGAGCCTTTGTAGAGGAGGGCTGTGTGCTCAGGCATTGCAGCTTTTCAGAAGTGGGGAGTTTGTGCACAGCACTGAAAATAATGCCAAAAGTGTAGCTTGGCTGTTACTGGATGTGGTGTCCCTCTGCCCCCACTTAAGAAAATATTGCCCCTCCAAATTCAATCCTGTAGCCCATTATTCATGAGGTCATTACTGTTTAATTTAATCACCAAATGTCAGCTGAATCCCATTTATTCTGCCAGCTCACTAGAGATTTACCTATTTATTTTACATTTCAAATGAATTGCTCATTATTCTGTCATTCTGGGATTTTATTCTGTAATTTATTTTGTGGGCCCTGACAAGTTGAAAATGAGCCCTGGTTCTCTCCTGTCTCGCATGTTAATTGTCAGGTCCATGGCTCAACTGTTTGCTTGCAGGACCAAGGGACCTGACCCTGTATTCAGGGAGGGAGGGGAGCCAGGCTTTGTAATCCCACAGCTGCTGGTGATGATTCAACTGTGACAAGAAGGAAAATACTTTTTCTCTTTCCTCCCTACCACGCCTCTTGGGTCAATGTCAAAGGACAAGTTATCCTGTGCAATCTTGCCCCTGGAATACATCACAGCAAATCAGAGGCATGTAGTGTCCCTTTTGGTGTGTGGGTGTGTGGCTGAAGTCCTGAGAGAAAGGCTGTAAAAAGAAATGTTGGAGAGAAAACAATGTTTGGGGTATAAATCCCAATCCTCTTTTGTAGCCCTGGTTCGTGCCTGAGGTGTTTTGCTTTTCTGAAATTCTTTTCCCAGGGAATTTTCTGTAAACAAGAGACATGTTTTTGTAAATTTGTTTACATTCTTCCCCTGGGAGGGACTTACTTCTTGATGTCCCTCTGCTCTGACCAATGTGAGTGAAGAGGTTTGTCTTTGTTTCACCAATCAAATTGGTCTGTGTGGAATAGTATATAAAGGAGACACATCCCAAAAACAAAGGAGTCATTTTCAGCCTTCTGAAGTCCGAGTCCTGTGTTGTTGTGGTGTAAAACAGCGTCACTCTTTTAATGAGGTTAGGGTGAAATGGTCCTCAGTGAGGGGTAGTCCTTACATCAGCTATTTCTTGCACTGGCTCAGTGCAGGGAGGAATGGGGTGGCCAAGGGCTCAGTACTTGCTCTTGTGAAGAATGGCAAACATAATTGTCTACCCCAATGTCTGGCATGGTTATTTCTGGATACTTAAGTACTCTTGACTTGGCCCTAACTGAATTTGTGTGCTAGCATTTTCCTTAATTGGGTTCTCTGGTTCCTCCATGTCAGTGTTTAATTGGAGTTTAATTGGGAAACACAATGGTACACATCCTGCTAGAGTAAATGGATCATCTGCCCGTCTCCTCCATGCTCCTGGTAAGCTCAGGGGAGGAGCCTAGTTAAATTTTGGCCTGTCCTCCCCTTTCAAGGTTGTGGTCTCCTCTGTTTCCTTCTCTGCTGCATTGCTGATGCCAGGGAGGATTGCTGAGTCTCTGGATTGGTACCAGTCCTGGGCAGGGTGGCTGTGCTGAGAAATGTGATGGGCTGAGCAGGCTCTCCCTTATCCCCTGCAGCTTGGCTCTTTGGGCTGTCATGGGGAGGGGTGTTAGATCATCAGAAGGTACTTGGTGGAGGCCCTGGCAGAAGACAGACTCTGGAGTGCTGCCGAGCACTCCTGGCTCTGCCTTGTGGGATGATGAATAGAGGTTATTGCTGCAAATGCTCCTTCCACCCATTAACAGGCAGTTAATGGTACAGACATGCAGTAACAATCCCTCAGACTGGCTCCAGAGCCTGTGTGGCCCTGTCCCTGCCAAACAGCATCTCCTCATTTGTCCTGTGTCTGGGAGAGCAGTGAAGGGGATGAGGAAACCACGAGGAGAAGCTTGAGCTCCTCACTGTCCTCCAGAAGGTGAGTGTAGCCGTGGCTGACACAGATGGAGGGGCTGGTGTGTGTCTGGCAGCCAGGGAATGCAGGTCTCCATCACTGACAGTGCTGCAGGCAGGCATTTGTTTCCAGCCCATTTTCCCCAGAGCTCAGTGCTCCCAGAGAGTTCAGGGAAGGCAAGGAACTAATTTTTCTCAATTCAATGGGCTGTGCAAGTAGGGTTGGTGTGGCTGTTTGATGTTGCAGAGCTCTGTGTACCTCTTAACTGTAAAAACTCTGCTCCTTTTGAAGCTCCCTAAGCAGTCCTATTACTGAGAGTACTAAGTAGAAAATAAGAGCCCCTCCAACATCTTCCCTGCTGGTAACACATTGTGAAAAGCTTCCTTTCCTTTAAAAAGGAGCAAAAAGCCTTGCTTTACTGTCAATAGAAGATGCATTTCTCTGGCGAGTGGCATAAAATAATCTATTTAAATACAGGTAATTTGGTGCAAAAGGAATTGATTTTGCTATTGTGGTATGTTGGACAACAGTAATTTCTTTTCTTCCTTTTTTTTCTTTTTTTTTTTTTTTTTTAAGAAAAGACTCTTGTGGGGCAGATCCATAGTTTGTTCCTGTCCACAGCTGTATAGATGTTTCCCTCCATGTTTTTGCAGGTGGTGTCAGAGGGCTGTTGCTATGTGCCCCTCCTGATAGGTTTTGTTTTTCTGTTCCATTTAGCATGAGGAATTCCTGGCTAGTTAGTGCAGCTCCATTCTCCAGAAATGCTCATTTTGAGTGATCCCATTTCTGGAGGAGATGGAAGATGGCACAGAAATGGCAGTAGTGAGCCTTTAGAAATCCCTTAGCCCTTGGCAGAAGATGCAAGGGCTTTAAAAGCACCTGGTAATTGCTCCACTGGTTACCTGCAGCTGGGCACTAAACATGAGATGTCTAAGGAAAATGGATATTTGTTTGGCATAGCCTGTCGAGCTGTGGAGTTGGCTCATTTTGTCTCAGCTCTTTCCCTCTTTATCAATAGGGTGCTGCCATGGTTTAATGCCAGCATCACACAGCCACTCACTGTGGCATCATCCCCCCGTCAGATAAGGTAAAACCTGTGGGTTGAGATAAGAACAGTTTAATAATTGAAATAAGGCAAAATAGCATAATAATTGGTGTGAAAAGGGGAAAAAATTCTAAGAGAGAGAAAAATAAACCCCAGGAAAAACCAAGTGATACACAATACAGTTCCTACATTCCCAGCCCATCTCTGGGCAGCCATCAGCCCTTCCCAGCCTGGGCAAGAGGCTTTGTCTTTGCCCCAGTGGACACTGCAGAGAGCAGAGCCCTGTGTTGAGTGCTGACACAATGGGGATAGTGGGCAGGGGTGGAGGATGTGTCTCCCTTCCTTGGTGCCTGTCAGTCACAGCATCCGTCAGACTTTTGACAGGAGGGGTAAGATGGGAAAGGTAGGATTGAATTATGGCAGGAGAACCACCAGATTTCTCTGTTTTTGTTCAGAATCTTTTGTTCAGATTTGTCTTTGTGGCCTGGCTGGTCTTGATGCCTTGAGAGGCTACCTGGAAGAGAGGCTAGACAGTGTTAAAGGAATAAAGCAGGTGTTTATTAAAAGGCCTTCAAAGGATACCCCTTGGGCAGTACAAGAGCCTGGCCAAGGCTCCACCCAAGATGGACCGAAGATGGACTCCAAGTCATGAGTTTTTACACTTTTATAAGTTTTTGTCTGTTTACACATTGGGGTTAATTGTCCAATTACAGCTTCAGCTTATGAAGCCCCATCCTCCCAGATTGCTCTCTTCAATTCACTGTTGTTTATACCTTTTGGGCTCGAAGCTGCAATGGTGTCCTTGGTTCTCAGGCTGGAAAAGGATTGTTTTGTCTGACTGAGCTGTGAAGAGAGCTTGTTAACACTTTATATGAAGTTCAGAGTTGCATACTAATGCAGTGCAGAATCTGGAAAATATGAAAGCTAAAACTTTAGGCATCAGTCTAATAATGAATTCTCTGTGCATTTGCACAGAGTACAGAAACTCTGTCAATAAAACACACTTGATTTAATCAGTAAAAAAATGGGGTGGGGACTTCAGACTGGAATTTAATCACTGCAACATCACTGGTGACATTTCAAGTGACAGATTCCCCATTAACCCAGAGTACCCTGTTCAGCTTGTTCCTGCAGAGCCCTCTGATCAGCTGATGTCTGGGGGGAAAGCCCTGCACTGACACTGCTCTTTGTGAGGGAGCTGAGCAGTGATGGGGAAGAGAACAGTGGAAGTCCAGACTGGGATGGTGCTCCTGCCTCAGCAGATGCAGCTCCGTACCTACATCCCACTGTCATGCTGCACACTTAATAATGTTTGGCAGCAATTCATTAACACTGCAACAACTGTTTTCTTCTGGGAAATTGCACAGAGGCTGCAGATCAGGATGCTCAGCCCTGCTGGTGGGAGGCTGGAGCAAAGATGAGCCTTTGACCCCAGTCAGTAACAGCAATGCTGCCATGCACCCCCAGAGGTGAGGGAAGAACTCTCCTTGCCTCTGAGGAAAGGTCACCACTTGCAGAGGGTGCAGCCTGTAGGCACAATGGGGAGTTGTAAGACATGGAAGGGTAAATGAACTGTCTTTTTCCCTTGCTCACATTTTTCAGAAGCGCTGTTCCCTGTGAGACACTTGCCTCATCTACAGGTTGGTCAGAATTTAGTGTATTCCCTGTGTGTGCTGTCTGCATGTGGGGTGGTTCTGACCTGTCCTACTGCATCTTAGCTCTGATAGAAATGCTGTTCAGGTTGGGGTTGATTTGTACTTGGAGGCAGGACATAGTTCTGCAGAGTCAGAGTTATTCTGCAGTGGTGGGTCACCTGCCAAGCCAGCGAAGTCTATGGAAACCTGAGACCACAGCAGGCTCCAGAGTGTGGGGGAGCCCAGGAAACCAGACTTCTCCATCTCCCATCAGAGCCAAATGGGTTTGAGGCATTGAGATTTCCCTGCAAGGACATGTGTTGCCCTTGTTATGCCATCTGGGTAGGGAGCTGTTGCTTCTCTCCATCAGTGGTATTTCCCTCTGACCTGGGGCTGCCTCTGTGAGGCTCAGTCCAGACCCTGTTCTCCACACTGTCACTGTGCTCCCGTGGCTGCTGAGGGAACAGGTCTGTCCTCATTGCTCCAGTGGAGCTGAAATGCTGCCAGCCTGTCCTGGGCCTGGAGCAGCAGTTGATGACAGTGGGTTGCTGGCAGCTCTGTCTTCCACAAGAGCCCTTTCTTCTCAGCAGGGCAGATGGAAAACCCACGACCCCCTCTGCTGGCAGTCATCTCCCGTTGAAATATAATTTCAAGCCAATACAAAATTCATTCACATCATCGGTGTGAAATGAAGAGGCAAGGGGTTTCCTTGTTTTTTTCCTTTTTTTTTCCTTGTTTTTCCCATTAAGAATAAACCTGCCCTCTGAGACAACCTCAAGAAGCATCTGGGTAGGGAGCTGCTTACAGCCTTAAATCAGCCTCCCTGTCTGGAGCAGGATCATTGCCTGCTCTGCAGGATGGGTCATGCTTGCTGAGCACCATCTTATCATACTGTTCCTCCTGCTTGTAGGGCTGCTGGGACTCCC
This sequence comes from Sinosuthora webbiana, assembly GCA_013397395.1. Lineage (NCBI taxonomy): Eukaryota > Metazoa > Chordata > Aves > Passeriformes > Sylviidae > Sinosuthora > Sinosuthora webbiana. The sequence continues at coordinate 124,416 of VXBN01001616.1, read as the reverse complement.
TCCCTGGGACTGCCAGGATTTCAGCCCTGCTGCTGACACGGGGAGTTTTGTTGGGCTGGGGCAGGCAGAGGGTGCCAGGACATAATGTTGAGACTAGGTGAGACTTCAGACAGAATTTTTGTTGTTGTTTTAGTGTAGGAAGTTATTCTGCTAATTTAACTCAGGGCTCTCAAGGCTCAAGGATCAGACTAATTTGTGCCTTAGCTGAGGCAGAGGGAGCTGGAGGTATGAGGTCTGACAGGAGCCCTGCATGGGACATGCTGCAGGACAGTAAAACACTTCTCATCCATCTCCTCTGCTCTGTGGCAAGTTTGGGATTGAAATGCAGGGTTCTTTTGAGAGAAACTTCAGAATCTTTGAGTTTATTTAAAATAACTTATTCCTGAGGATTACTTTTAGGGTGCTATGGCAGTGAGATGAAATCATCTTCCGAGCCTCTCTAAACAGGAAGCTACTTGCTTCTCCTCACTGGATCCATTTTGTAATTGAAAGAAGAGAGTAATGGAGCCTGAAATGTAATTATATGTCTTGTAGCATCGGGCTGTTCCACAGCAAGACCTCTTCTCTGTGCCTACTGGTGAGGAGCAGGGCTCAGCTGCAGAATTTTAACCCCCACCATACCCATTGCTGCAGGTTTGTGCTGCACTGTACCTTCTCACCCTCTGCCTGCCGGGAGGTCCTGCCATTCCAGCTTGCTTCTCCTGAGGCTCCTGCTACAGTCCCTTTTGCTATCCAGAGGGGCAGGGCAACCAGCTGCCACTGAGGGTTTGTAAAGGAAGCCCCTTCTCCATTCCTTCTGCCGACTGTGTCCACCAGAACCCCGTGAGAGAGACGGCCGGACTGAGTCACCATTTTAAAGAGTTGAGATTTTAGCCAAGGGACAGAAGTAATTTATACTGATTAAGATGCAAGTTAGAAAAACAAAGATGAGTTAAAAGTTACTAGGTGCTTAAACTAGAACACAGGTGACGTGTTACTTGCTATTATGTGCTGGTCTTAGTTGTGTTTATAGAAGGAAATGAGATAGACAGACCATGAGGAGAACAAATGAAAACCAATGGAACCATGAGAGCACCTGGACCCAGAAATAATTGGAAGCAAAGTAGGGGAGATTGAATTGTGCCAAGAGGTCACAAAAGCCTGCCAGAAGAAAGACATCCCTGAGGATGACAGGGGAGCATGTGAGGAAGACATCCCTGACTTCATCTTTCAAGAGCACTGACGCATTTCAAGGATCATTGACCCAATTTGAGTGAAGAATTGCACAGGCGTGAAGGACTCTGGGCTCATTATAATACAAAGTGAGAGTGGGAGGTCCTTGGATTATGCATATGTACAAGTATTTTGAGTATTTATGACTTTGGTAAATAAATGGAGGGCAAAGAGCCTTGTAATTCATGGGCACGACTCTAGAAGGCGACTCCTGACATCGCAATAAAACATAAAGCACACGACTTTCTAACTTTAACTACTTAGAGAGTGTTTGTCCGTGATTTTATCTGTTTTTCACGATTCAGGGCCCTGCCACAGCGCCCCCTGCAGGCTCGGAGGAATCACTGCACCTGCCCTGCCCGGCCGGGAGCCACCAGCGCCCCTGCTGGCTCTGCCCGGAACTGCACCCAATGGGAAGGTGGTGCGGCCCAGCTGGGACTGAGTTTGTGGGTAAGGTTTATTTAAATATCTACATTTAAATAGATATCTGGCATTCATTCAATTTCTTTTTCTTTCTTTTTCTGAGCCTTGCAGGAACCTTTTTTTT
>VXBN01001616.1:101554-122633 GCA_013397395.1 Sinosuthora webbiana | reverse complement strand
TTTTTTTTTTTTTTAGTTAATAAACAGGGCTTTTTTCACTTTAAACCTTTGGTATCCATTTCTCTCATTGGCAGAGAAAAACGGGAGTTGCTGAAGCCCTTTCTTCGTAGAAGAAATATTCATTCACGGACATTTTCTCCTGAAATTTGTTTCAAAACTGAGACACTATGAAAACTGGATAATATCCTGAGCTGGCACTGCTTGGCTGTAAAACACTCTTCTCTGACATAGCCAGGATTACGAAGGAGGGTGATGCATGTTTATACAGCAGCTGTGCTGCTGACCTAGTAACTAGGAAGTAGGGGGTTTGTTATGTGGAGGTTTTTTTTGTTTTTGTTGTTAAAGGATGGAATTGGTCCAATTTGGCCTGTACAAAGCAGCTTTTTAAAGGTGGTCCTGCTGTGTGAGTTGAAAACACGTTGAAATAAAAAGAAACCTTCATAAAGAGGAGATCTTGAAAACTTTATCCTAATTGTATGGATGCTTTCTGCATTAAAGCATTGCTGTAATGAAAATGTGTCAAAGGCTTTGCTGGAAAAGCCATTAAAACAGATTAGTGAATCTATCTGCACCACAGACAGATCTTTTTAGTAGGACTGCCCATAATTCTATTTTGTGACTGCCCAGCTGTCACAAAACAAGAGACTCCTGAAATGCCCCATGAGCAGCCATTAAAACTGGGGAAGACTCAGCCACACGATCTTGCTTTGATTTCAGTGCAGAAAGTACTTTGACCTTTGGGCTGTCATTGCTGGGGAACATCTGCCTAGAGGAATTAATGAGCCCTCATTATATCAGGATAATAGTCACCTCATTCCCCAGCCAGCTGCGGGGAGGAGGATGAGGGCAGGACTATGGGATGTGCTGTAGCATGTGGCTTTCCCCTGGTTCCCTGACCTGTCCACCCCTCCCTGAATACAAATGTGAGCTGGTCAGACAAAGGCTGGTGTGACCCAGGGCCTGAGAGGGGAAAGCTCCAACAAAGCTGGGGAAAAGGAGCTTGCAGAGATCCACGCAGAGTCAGGGATGCTAGTCAGTGTGCAAAGAGAAACTTTGGACCTGTAACAATCAGAACACGATCTTTTCACAGGAACAACTTTGATGTCTATCCACACCCTCACCCCTAACAAATATGTGTTTTGTAAAATTAAAATCCTCACCCACCTCTGAGACTTTGGCTTAGGTGAAGTTACATTTTCACATGAAAAATACGATGAAGATAAAAGTCTTGCCTTGTTGGCCATGGTTTCTCCCTCATCCCCAATGAATTAATGGAGATATAAGGACAGAGCTGAAGGAGCTGGGGAGTATCTGAGAGACCAGAGGCAGGATATATATTGGCATCAATGCATTTGAGTTTCTGTCAAAGTAACTACACAGTCCCCAGATCCTTGTTTTGATCCTTTTGACCTGGGAATATAAAAGGAGTGCTCTTCCATATTCAACAGATGCATCTAAAGAAGGAAGAAAGAGGAGAGAAAGTGCCAGATCCTTTAACTTCTTTGATAAACTTATTTTAAGGGGGGAGGGGAAAGGAAATTAGCAGGGTTTAAAAATACAAGAAAGAGAGGGAGGGGAGGAAAATCATAATTTTAACCTGTAACAGTCCTCTCTGCTCCTTTCCTTTGCTGAAAGCCCCAGGTTGTGTGTCAGAGAAAGGTATTTGGGTTGATGTCTGTCTCTCCATCCTTTACCAGATGTTTATGTCATCTGAAAATTATACATTGCATTACCAAGCTAATAGCCATGGCTTTTGATGGGTGAAGAGGGACAACTGTGCTTAGTTTTGGGGGCATCTGTGAACTTGTGATAACAGCAGCTGGTTTAGCAGTGAGACTGCATTTTCCTTCAGTGGTTTGATTGTATAAATAAATTATAGTCCAGTTTTCTCCATCAAGATTCGTTGGGGAATTCTGGTTTTGTTTATCAGTTCTTTTAATGACAGTGTAGGAGGGCGAGTAGATTTTGTAGTATCTGCAGCTGTGGAAGTGGCCACTTGGCAGCTACAGGGTTTGCAAGGGGTCAGATTGTTTTAACAGAGATGCAAATCACTGTTGTTCCTTTATGGAATCCTAAAGCAGGTGGAACCCTTCCTTAAGAGAAAATGCCAAGAAAAGTCACATCATAGCTTTACCATTACCGCAGAGCACTGAGCAGTGACTGTAAAGTGCTGCTGCATTTTATTTGCTTCCATTTGCAGTCAATTGACTGACCTTCACTCTCCAGGAGCAGCCATGGGATCAGAACTTAATGAGTCAGTGGCAAGGGGGACAGAGACAGGTGTCTCCTCCAAGCAGGGATGAAAGGCACATTTATGTGTCATAAGAATTATGTCAAAATCGATGGGAGTAGAACACATCCAAAGCACATTGGCATTTAAAAGTGCCCTGTGGCTGTTAATGGTCACCCAGACAGGCACCTTGTGGCCCCTCTGGGGCTGGTCCATGTGTCCTGAGGCTCAGTCCCAGTGGGCAGCAGTGTCCTGGCACAGGTAGGAGGCAGCTGCTTTGGTTTGTCCTGTTTCTGTACTAAAACCCCTTGTGCATATATTGAATTTCTCCAAGAGACAGATGTATTTAGCTCTGCGAGGGTTCAATACCTCTGAGGGTGTCCAGCACCTCACAGAAAATGGCTTAAAATGTTTAGTGAGATGGCATGGTCGAGTGTGTCTTGAAAAAAACGAAAAGGTTTTATTAAAGAAGGAAATAATACAAAAACAAAGAACAAAAGCTGCACATAGTGTAGGGACAGGTCCCACAGACCTGCTACGACACCCCAAAAATGTGCTGAGAAGCCTGGTGCTCTCCCTTAAGTATTGAACTGTTTAGGTGTTTTTTTTTGGCAAACAGCCCAATAGACAATAACTACATTTCTGAGGACCAGGTAAAGAGCCCTATCAGTGTTTTTGTTTTGGCATTGAGCCAGTTGTGATCAGTAGGGCATAGAAACTTCCAGAGTTCTTCCTTTAAAAGGTCCTGGGGTGAAACTGAGACCCTTTTCCTTATACAGAAAACGTCCACGTGGTGCAGTGCAGCATGTACATACAGTGATCTGCTGTGGAGCGATTCCAGAGGGGCTGTTTCAGGGGCAGAAGGCACTACCACAGACATTCCAGGTGTGATTTATGCCCGTGCCAGCTTTGTTTGTGAAGTGTGGAGCTGCACCTCACTTCCAGGCTGCCTCTGTTTGGGGATAAAGCACCAGGTACCAGCCCTCCAGAGGCAACTCCCTGTCACAGGGCATCCTGCACAGGCACAGTGCCAGGCTGAGGGCTCAGAGCATCCCCAGCTCATCCTTGCTGGAACCAGCCTTGTAAGGATCCTGCACAGCACAGGTCTGACAGTGCTGAATGATCCCCCTGGTACAGCTGCTTTGTAACATAAAATAAAAATAAACCATCTTCTATATGTGAAAGTCTGCAAGGTAATTAATATCCTGGCCATTAAATTCCACTGCAGTATGCTCAGTGTTAATAAGGTAGCTAAGAGCTCTGCTTGAAATTAATAAGTTGCAAATGACCTAAGGGCCACTGCCTCACGCTTGCTTTTTTTTTTTCCCCATGTACCCTCCCAGAAATACAGAATCTAAATAGACAATTTTCATTTATGAGCTAGTATAATTATTCATAACTGGAGAGTTTTAAGGGATAAAAAGCCTTTCTGGTTAATTGGAAACTTTAGCATCTCAGGGAAATTGGGAAGGGAATAAAATCTGGGTTTGACTGGGGTGCACAGATATAAAGCACAAATCAAATGGAAGGGTAATATAATTTCTGCAGAAATTTTTAAATGCGTGATCCTGAGGGTCTAGCTGTCTGTGCAGGGAGCTTGAAGCACACCAGAGGCACAGTTGCCACGTGTCCAGAGTGTTTCTCCAACTCCTGGCTACTCTTAGGAGAGGAGGATAGAGGGATGTGCTCCAAGGAGGAAAGGGATCAGTCTGATCAGATTTTGATCTGAAAGATCAAGTCCCTTTTGCTTGTCCAGCCACGAAACTCTGGAGCTCTCCTGGCCCTGACCTGCTTGGTCTGCCTTTAGCTGAGCTGCTTGGGAGGTGTGAGAGAGGTGCTGGAAATGAACAGGAGCAGAACTGGGCAACTGCCCTTGGAGTCACAGAGATGAGATGGCTGGGCCAAAATCTCCTCTCCCCTTCCAAAAGGGGACCGTGGTGGGAGGAACTTGGAATGCTTTTATGTATAAATGGCTTTTTTCTTGCTCATGTGAAGGTCAGTCTGCCGTCACCTACCAGCAGCAGAATCTCTGATTAAAACAAATTAGGACAAGAAGACTTAGAAGTACAGCAACGCTTTGCTAATTGTGTGGCTTGTTTGTCAGGAGAGCTGGGCTGTGGTTTTGTTGCTGTCTTTTCTTAGGGAAGGTGGTATTGCTGAGAGATGCTGAGGAAAGGGAGAGAACAGCTTTGGAAATTCGGGTTATTTTTATCCCTTGTACGTTGGATATTGCCTCTGTGCCAAGATACCAGCCTGATTCCTGTTTTCCTGTACTTAGGCAGTTCTTTCCACACTCTGAAAACTGGGTGCCTCTACTGAGCTGCTGTGTTCAGAAGCATCACTAATGTGTACAATCTCCCTGTAGCTGCAGATGCTCATCCTTTCTTCCATCCCTACCCTATCCCTTAGGGACAATTAGGGAAGAGCTTGTAAATTCATAATTGTGGACCTTCTCAAGCCTAGATTGGTTCCTCCAGTCTATCAGATGAATACATATTTATAAGTGTGCTTAAAAATGCACCATCCTTCACTCAATGAGGTGTAATGAATCCATCATGTAAATACATGCTCAGGTGCAGAATGGAAAAATCCTTAGGGTATTTTTTAGGATTAATAGAAGGATGTTCTTTGAGTTGCTTGGGTTCTTTCAAAAGTGATAATAGAATTGATTTAACGATATACAGTGCACAGCAGTAAGTTAAAAGAGCTTAAGGAATAACTCAGCTCAGCTGCTGAGATCAGACTCTGAAAAGTGCATCTTCCCATTATAAAACAAAAGAAGAAATCAGTTATTGATACAAGAAATGGTGTTTGGCCTAAGTGAATCTGAAATTTCTTACTACCTAGTCCCTTTTCTGCTCTAGTAAGACTTCACCAGTTTTGCATTTCTAGTTTTCTATGGAACATGTAGTTAGGACTTTCTGAGAATGCTGGGCTGGTAGAAGTTGTCCCAGTGCTCTGAGTAGGGACAGGAATACCTGAAGCCAGAGTCTTCAGTGTCTGAGGTGGTGCTTGAGGCATGGCAGGTAAAGGCAGGTGTGTTCAGGAGCCTGCTGACCAGGCAGGCTGAGAGCAGGAATGTAGTTTGGTGGTGGCAGGGTGAGAGCAGGAATGAAATCTGCTGCAGCCTGGTGGGGTTGAAGGAAGAAATGTGAACCCAGAGTACATTTACTCATCTGAGCTCCACAGGTCACACACTGTGTGACTGGGGGGAAATTGCTGCTTCTCTGTGCCTTGGTTTCTCTGGTGGAAACCCAGGTCTGTGAGCCACACAGGGAATATTGGCTGTGGAATCTTACTGGGCTCTGATAAGTGTGCTCTTGCCAACATTTTAGACTCCCTGTGGTCTCCTGGTGCCTGAGGTGTGCCACTGGCCCAGTGGTTCTATGTGTTCTATCTTTGGGGAAGGGGGCACTTGGGAGGTCTGAGGCTCTGGAGCAGAGTTTGCTGGAAAGGGGGGGATTGGGGTGAGGGTTGGGGTTTGTGGCTGTTCCTCTGGTCAGTCAGACTTTTCTTTCTTCCTCCATGTGAGCACTCCTGAGCTCTGCTGTGGGAGATGACAGTGGATAAGTCACCTCTCTCCTAAGGGACTGTTGGGTCTGGGAGGTGACTGGGAGCAGGCTGAGGAGAAGGCTCTGGGGAAATGTCACTGCAGCCTTCCAGAACATGAAAAGGGCTGATAGAAAAGGAGGGAGAGTGGCTTTATACATGGGCAGATGGTGATAGGACACGGAGGAATGTTTTTAAATTAAAACAGGAGAGATTTAGATTAGATGTTAGGAAGAAGTTCTTTATCCAGAGCCTGCTAAAGGCCCTGGCACAGGTTGCCCAGAGGAGCTGTGGTTGCCCCATCCCTGGAAATGTTCATGACCAGGCTGAATGGGGCTCTGAGCAACCTGACCTAGTGGTTGATGTCCCTGGCCATGGCAGGGACGTTGGAACCAGATGGTCTTTAAGGGCCATTTCAGCCCAGGCCTTTCCATCATTTTGATTTGTGTGTCCATCACTGTCACACAAAGTGGTGCTGACTCATGGGTAGCCTTAGACAACCACGTCTGTTTTCCTTCCTTGCACTGCAATTTCTCCATCTGCAGAATCAGCCTTTATTATGGCTTTGAGTATTTAGTTTAGCATTTTTCTACTCACAAATACGTGGTAGTGGATCTTAAAATAACACCAGGGCTTGTCTCTAGGACATACCTGTGATTACAGTTAATCAGGGCTGTGAGTGCTGCATTGGGCTGATGCCAGGGCACTCGAGCACACTCAGAATCAAGCTTGTCTCTCAAGTCCTTCTGCTGTGAGGCAGAACACACTTCCTCCAGGTGACTGTGTGCCAGGGGAGGAAAAACTCAGAGCTGGAGGTGAGCCTTTCTCATCTCCAGTCAGGAGAATCTCCAGACTCTTATCCTGCTCCTAATTAATAGAATCTATTCTACTTTCATTGCATGACACTACTTAACTCCTTAGAAAGGAGAAGACAATTATTTTGGAGCATTAACAACTATCTTAATTTAATGTTGCATGGAATAGCTGATGCAGAAAGAAATCTGAAATTTTATGGCTTTGACTGTCCAGAGTCTGCCTACCCAAAAGGGAAATACTTTTTTACCTAGAACAAAGGGAGGAATGAGTCAAGAAATAGATAAGGGGGAAAACATTTTTCTCCCACGTCTCTTTTCCCACAGATCCATTAATTGCTGTGTGACAGAAGACAGCAGTTGGTGCTTGTCATATTAGTAGGAGGAACATTGTGCCCTCAGCCCAGATATTTGCAGGTGAATCCTGTGTGTGTGGTACCCTTTGTGATGCTGAGTTTCCTCTGTGCCATGAGGTAATTTACTACAAACCTGGAGATGATGCAGACAAAAAGTTGTGCATACCTCAGGAAAAGTTTGCATGTTCTGGTCCAGACTTGTGTGAATGGTCCTCTCATCAAATCCACCAGCAACAGGGTAGGTGCTGCATGTTACCAGTTCCCATTAGCCATAGGTCCCAAAGGCATAAAAATAAAAATAAAATAAAACCTGGTGACAAACCCGAGCATGGGACTGTTGGTCAGAACAGAAATCAGCATGCAGATGAGGCACTTCCTTTCTTTCTGGCATGCTTTTTCTCCTGAACAGCATCCCTGTCTCTTGGTTCTCTGTTTTAAGCCAGCTTGATGGTGCTGTGTTTCTCCTACAAGGCTCTGACACTCCCCCACTGAGCTCTGATACAGAAAATTACTTTAAAATGTCTTTCTAACCCTTGATTGCTGGTACTGTAAGCAGTTGTGGGGCTGTGTATTTGGGGTGCCAAAGCTGGGGCGCTGCTAGGTGGGGGTATTCCAGCTGTTCAGGTGTGGCCTTTCCAAGGGCCCTGTACCTGTTCAGGTGAGACTGGGCTGCAAAGCACCTGTGGAGGGTCCAACCTCTTCCCACCCCGTGCTCCTGGGAGACTGCCAAGACTGTCACTGGGGTGACAAGATCAGCTCCTCAGCACTGACAGCCAGCAGATCCTTCCCCAGTGATCTTTCCCCTATAGTGCCCTTTTATGTTTTTCTTTAAACGTTACCATTTCTAATGTTACAGCCTAAAGATATTGTTGAAAAGTTTCATTAAATGTTACAGCTCATTGTGGCTTTGATTACTGTAATTTTTAATGTGGGATGAGCCTTCTGTAACGTGAGTCTCTTTGTGCTCCCTTTTTTTTCCTAACATAAAGCAGAGTGCTTTACCATCCAATTACAGTGGACTTCACAGAGGTAGCTGAGGGGCAATATTAATTACCCTTTGTCCTAGCTCATCTCTTGATACATTTTGTAATATCTCAGTTATTTCTTTTTACATTCTTTGCATTGTGAAGGGAATGTGTAAATTAGGAACAACCAGGAAAGTCAAGGTTTGGGGAGGGGGGGAGTTGTGTGCAAAATCCCATCAGCTCTGATTCTTTACTGTTTTCTGTGTTGCTGCAGCAAGGAATCCAGGGCTGGGGCACAGAACTGTGCACTGCTTCACCAGGTCCCTGTTTTCCTCCTGCTCCTGGTGTCAAAGGAGTGATGGATTTCATGCCCTAACCTCAACCACTGACTAAACCTAGTGGTAAATGAGGGAGTAGGGGAGATGGAAAGAGGCACTTGGCTATGGTTCCTGTGCCCAGGTGCTCATTGAAGTCTCCTCCAACTCTCACAATGACCATTAATGATTAATTAGTGGCCCCAACTGCATTACTGATTAATTTAACCAGCCTTGCCCCTGCATGTGGTACCCATACAGAAAAGGGGGCATGCAGGGCCCTGCTGGCACAGGCACACCCCCAGCCTGACCAGTGGACTCAGGTGTGCTGCTGTACCCAAGGTTGGTGATGGGTTTGGGTGTCTGTAAATCCAGCTCTGCTGGGACAAGTTTCCTCCCGCTGGGGGATGTTGGCAGCTTTTCTGCCCCAGGAGAGCAGGAAGGAAATGCCCTGCAGCCTGTGCTCATGCATGCTCCTCTGGCTCCTCCTGTAATTTACTGAGGCCCAATGGTTTATCTACTGTAGTCTTGGAATGATGGATGGCAAGCCTGCCTTTGGTGCTGCCACCTCAGCAGCTGCTGATTTGTTTTCTTCCCTCCCCTGCACCAGAGCTGGCTGGGATCAGGACAAGGCAGTGATTTCTCTGACCTTGAGCTCAGCATGAGCCTCCTCCTTTTCCTCCTACCCACCAGTCACCTGCCTTCCCCCTTGCCTTGGGAAGAGCAGGATGAAAGGCAGAGAGCAGTGCACAGAGAAGCAGGAAAACCCTGGGTAAGTGTCTGGGGACAGCTGGGGAGTGCCCCATGAGTGCCAGGGGAGGAATGAGGAGCAGGCAGCAAACAGCACGTGCCTGGCAGCTGGGCAGAGCCAGTGCAGGGACACAGAGCCAGTGCAGGGACACAGCTGCCTCTGCAGCCTCTCCAGCTGGACCTCTGGAGGGGGATCAACTCTGCCCAGTGTCCAGGAGCAGCTGCCTGCCTGCTGGGCCTGGAAAAGTTGAGCTGCCTGTTCTGTCTGGCTCTCCTGTGCATCCTCCAAGAGAACACATGCTCTGCTGCAGCTGGGAGATGATCTCCCAGGACACAGGCAAGAGCCAGCCTTGCCGTGGGGGAAAAGCTGGCCTGGCCCTCACTGGTGTGTGTGTGGGGGAGGTTTATTCATTGCTTGGTGGTTGGGTGTTACGTGACCCACTTGAAACTTCTTCTTGTCTGTTTTGAAACTGTGAAATGAGGCGCAGCAATCAAGGAGGGTTTTAATAACCATCCCGGCCCTGACATTTAAATTACAGATGGCATTTTCAATTAAACAAGCACTCTCAGCAAGTTTAATTTAGCTATCAGTTCTGCTTTGTTCTTTAAGTGTTTCCTTAAAAACGGGGATGAATTGAAAACTTGCTCAAAGGGAGAAGAAACCAATCAAGCATTAGAGCTGACTGGAAAAGGGGAAGGCCCTTCAGGGATTGCTGAGTGTGCAGGGGGAAGCCAGAGGCTGGGTGGGTGTTAAACTCCCCCAGCACAGATCTGTGCACAGGGTGCCCATCGTGTTGGTCCTCCCAGGTGTCATTTTGTGTGTGCACATGCAGTCACAGCTGGGTGCTTCCCCATGCAGGGAGAGCTGGACTCCAGCACTGTGAAAAATGAGGTTTAATTTTTGGGCAAAATTTAAAAGGTTTAATAAAAAGATAATAGGAGATAAAGTAAAGGGTTAAATGGCTGGTATTTGGTATTCAGCTAAGGGTACACTCATCATCTTCGGAGATACTTCTTAAATATTTTTTTCATTACATTAGCCTGCTGCATATTCATAGACCTTTATGTATATTTATACTTTTCCACAAACTAGTTTATGTATTTTAGGAACTATTTTGCATGGCCTCTCCTTGGGTCCACCTTTTTAGGGTATGTGTGTTTTTTGGCTGTGGTTTTGGTCTTTCTTTATTATCACCTCCAGTTTGGGCTTTTGTCTATACTTTCCACAGATAGTAGGTGCTGAAAGTTAATTTATTAGCAGTAGGGTCTTCATTATATGTTTACTGGGTGTTATCTTAACAGTTCAATTATGAACATAACTATATATCAGCTATTTCACTACTATTTTTAAGTTTTGTTAGTAGTAGAAATGAAAACTACACTCATAGAGCAAAGTTATTCCAACATTATACATACAGCATTTGTCTTAATATTTGAAAAAAAAAGCAATATAATATAATATAATATAATATGTATTTATAACAAGCACCCTGTGTGTTCTGTGGCTGACCAGCTGCCTGTGTGCATGCCTGCCCAACTGCACTCCTTTTCTCCACACAGGCCCACACTTTCTTTAAACATCTGTGTTCCCACTTTACCAGGGCACCCCAGATCCCCTTACACTCATGAGCTCTCACTGTTTGTTGCTTGCTTTTTCCAAGCAAAGCTGAGGCTGATTCCAGCTCTGTTTAAAAACAAACTTAACGAGACCATAACAAGGTGTAACAAGACGTGGTGGGAATCACTGATTTGGTTCAAAAATTGTCCCCCTGCTGTCTCTGCCTTGCTTTCCCCATCAGTTACTGGATGTGCTGGTTGCTGGTACACTGAGCTTGGTCTGCATGTCCTTCTGGGCCCTGGGAGCTGCTGTTGCCAGGGGCTACCTGTGCTGAGAAGTGGCAGCTCCCAGGTGTCTCCCAAGAGGAGGCAGAGAGCAGCAGAGGGAGGGAAGCAGTGTCCCAGTTGTGCTGTCCACCTGGGGGAAGTGCTGCTCTCCAAAGCCTCTGTTGTGAACTGCACTGGCCTGTGGGCACAGTGATAACCCAAGACAAAGCTACAGGGCTGCATCTTCCAGATCACTTCGTGATCTCTGTGAATGAAATCCTGCCTGGATTTTCTTGGGACGTGTGTGTTTCCAGTCCTCTGGGGCAGAGCTCACGGTCCCTTAGGTCAGGAACTTCTCCTGTTACCTCCACACCCAGGTGAAACAGCTGGAGCTCTGCCCAGCACAACTTCAGGACAACCAGCACTTGTGGTATTGAAGTGAAGCCCAATTCAACAATGCAGTGTGGGAACATCCTGCCTGGGCCAGAGCTCAAAAAGGGAATGGGATCAGGAATTGCAGTGCCAATACCTGGATTTACATGGAAGGCCTGCATGTCACAGCTCTCTGAGGGTGCAATTCTCTTGGCCATCAAAAACTTGACCATCATCTGCCTGTGGTCCTCGGCTGGTGACTTCAGTGACAGAAGTGTGTTGCATAAATTGAGGCCAAGGTCCTGGCCCTTCCTTTGGAGGGGCTGTTATGGCACTTGGGGAAGAGCCTTTCCCTTTCTGCTGAAGAGAGCACCCACTCCTTGTAGCAGCCATGAGGAGCCTCCTGCATTTCTTTCCAGCATAAAACAGGGCTGGATAATTTCATCACTGCTAATAACATTTCTAGCAAAGCAAGCTACCATAATGATAAGGGTAATTTAATCTCATGCTTCAGGGATAAGCTGAGCTCAGGAGGGGAATCAGGAGGAATTGATTTCCCCCTTCCCTGTGGAAGCTGCTTTGCACAGCTGATCATTTGTGTTGCAAGGCTGATGCTTTCCATGGCACAGGGGCTGGGCTGGGCTCCAGAACATCCCTAGTGCCTGCTGCCTCATCTGGGGCGGATGGTGAGCCAAATTTGCCTGCAGTTGTTCCAGAAGAAAGGGCAGAGGGTGATGAGGGGAGGTGCTGCCTGCCTGAGAGTCCCAGTCCCTTACAGGCTGCTGGTGTGTGCAGGTGTGTGCTGAGGGATTATGTGAGTGGACAATGGGGCCAGGAAGAAGAGGAGCAAACTGTGAATTTACCCCCTGTGAGATATATTCCTGCACAACTAGCTTGGTGTAGAAAAACACGTGAACAACTTTGATAGTGGTGAATTTTAATATGTCCACCTCTGCTTTGATTTTTAACTTTGGGAGGGGGTGAGCTAACCTATAGGAAGTGGACAGTATGAAGGCAGGATGAGAATTCCAGCCCTACTAACACCTGTGAGCTGTGGTGGATCTAAGTCCCAGGGCTTAGAAAGTCTCTTCCTACCTGCCATCGAAATAGCAAGGACTTCTAATTCCTGCAGTCACATTACAAAAATTGTTCATAGTATTTATGGTGGAAACTTGATTTCAAATGCCATACTTGGAGAAAGTCCTGACTGAGTCAAAACTTAGAGGAGTCTTAGGATGCAAAATGTGTCTGCATAACCTGTTGTACTCCCAGCTCCTAATTCCAGTCCTCTGGGAGCTCCCCAGTGAGCCAGGACTGGAGAGCAGCTTGGTGAGCTCTTCCACCATCTCCCTCATCCCCCTAGGGCAGATCCCACCTGGTCCCACAGGCTTGTGAGTGTCTAAGTGCTTCCTCCTGGATTCCAGGGGGCTGTTCTGCTCCCTGTCCCCATCCACCAGCTCAGGAGGCAACTTGTCCTGGGGACAACCTGTGTTACTGTTGAAAACTGAGGCAAAGAAGATGTCAAGTACCTCAGCCTTTTCTTCATCTTTGGTAACTTGTTATTGGTTGAGAATGAACCACAGAGGGATGCAGCTCAGCCACAGGGAGTTTTCAGACCTTTCTGACAGGTCTCTCACAGGAAAGACCTGGCTAGCTGAGCTGGGGAGAGCAGATGTCTGGCACACAGTGGGAGAAAGATGTCAGCAGACAGTCCTCTGCCCGAGTCCTCTCCTTGTACTCCATGACTATGCCATTAAATAGATTGATTTCCTCCTCATTGATTTGGATAGGATCAGGTGATAGAGCTGTTTCAAGGTCTGTAAATGGGCATTCGAGACCTTGAAAATGAAATTACAAAATTACATGTTCAAGAGCCATGCAGGGAAACCTTGCAGAGCAACTATTTTTTTTTATTTTTAATATTTATTTATTTACTTACTTACTTACTTCTAGGAGAGAAAACCCTGTGCTCAGCTATGCTAGTCCTGGAGTGGAGGGGAGGGTGCAGGAGGTAGGAAAGCATTTCTATTCATTTTTTACCTCGTAACAAATGTGAGTTATTCATGGAGTTCCACTGACTTAGTTCAGGGTGGGAAAAGATTTCCTGTTTATTATTTACTGACCTCTCCAGGAACTTTTTTTTTTTTTTTCCTGGAGTCTCTCTAGGAACAGAAGTTCAGTCCCATGGACTTTCAAGGAGTCCTTTGTCATGTACCTTTGTTATTTATTCTTTATAATGAGGCTTTTAGAATTAATTCCTAAGAAAAGCAGTGTAAAGAAACATCCCTGTCATTAAACAGTCTTCAGAGCTGTGGTTAAAAGATTTCCAGGTGGCAAATAAATGCCTCAGTGCACTCCAAGTCAATCGATTTGTGATTGATGCTATCTGCTCTTGTATTGAAGTTGTCCTTGGTGTCTACCACCTGATTTCTTCTCTGGCTGTGAACACGGGATGGGAAGACTGCAGTGGGATGCACAAAAGCCCTGGTGACCACGCTGGGAGGAAGCCCAGTTGCTCAGCCTGGGTCTAGGCCTCTTTTGAGGTTACCAATCCCCAAAGTACCAAGGATATTGAAGTAGTACCTTCAGATTATTTGACGTTCACTTGCATTCCTGCACATGCCAGGAGGTACACTGAGTTTGCCTTTCACTGCAGTTTTGCTCTTTTATCTCTCTTTTGCCAGCCCTAGCACTCTGTACAAACACAGGTGTTGCAAGCCCTGCATGTTGGTTTTTTTTACGGGACATTTGCTGTTTTCTAAAGGTTAATGCATCTCTTGCCTTTTTTTTTTTTAATAAATATGATCTTGCCTTTTATTAGAGCCCCTTCATCCTTTTTCATCCATACTGAATCCCAAACTCTCTGCTGAGAAAAGAAGCCCTGACCTTCATGATTGTCTGTGAGCAGCATCTCCTTTTCTGTAATGAATGTGTCAAATCATAAGTACTGCAGCTTCTCATTTCTTCGAACCGAAGCAATCAATGGCAACAAATCAGTGTAATTTCCTTTGTTTTATCTGGTTTTCCTCATAAATGCTGCTACCATTAAAATCTAGAGGAATCCTGTGCTTCTTCAAATGTGCCACATTTTCAGCACCCCCTTTCCCAGGTGGTGTAGCCAACGCCACGAGAGTGCATCAGGAGGGATTAGTGTTCCCTGCCCTCTGTGAAAGGCTGATTTGAAGGGTCTTCGCTCAGATATTCCAGCAAACAGCCCCTTGAGGTGTCACTGAGGAGCTTGTGTTGCCTCTGGGGATCCCCAAACCCGGGTATGCCAGTAAACCACCCCCCAAGCAAAGTGTCAGAGCCTCAATAGTAAGAAAGAGGGTTCAGCTGGTGTGTGCTGGTCCAGACCCCTCCCAGACAGGGTGGCATCCTGCAGGCTTGGCCCAAGACAGGGCACAAGGAGTGTTTTCATATTTATTTCAGTGGTTTTGGATCAGTGAGTCGTCCCCCTGCCTCTGTCCACCTCTGCCTGGCCCTCTCACACCTGAGTGCTGTTTCATGTTGTTGTGCCCATGGTGCTGTTTGCTTACCAGCAGGAGTTGCCTTGGACAGGCCATTATACATCTGGCACTGCTGGGTGCCTGGAATCCCCTGTGGCCCCTGAAGGCACAGTGGGAACTGTGAGGCTGGAGCCGTGCTCTCTGCTCTGCCTTGAATCCCCTGTGGCCCCTGAAGGCACAGTGGGAACTGTGAGGCTGGAGCCGTGCTCTCTGCTCTGCCTTGAATCCCCTGTGGCCCCTGAAGGCACAGTGGGAACTGTGAGGCTGGAGCCGTGCTCTCTGCTCTGCCCAGCCCACCAAGAGTGGGTGACTGAGTGCTGTGAGGACTGGGGGACACGAGCATCTGACGTGGGTGATTGAGGATGCTGCCTGATTTCTTAAAAAGTCGCCTAGAAACCAAACTCAATATTGTTGAACTTCACCAGGTCTGCAGTGCAGAACTTGCTGCACGGGGAAAAGGATTTTTTTGTTTTTTTTGGGGTCCTTTTTTTCTCTCTTACAAGAAATAACTCACTTTTCAGCTGTTGGAGACGGTAGTAATTGATCTAGAGCTTTGCAGTTTGCCTTCCGGAATGGTTTTATTCTTGATGTAGGAATAAAATTCTGTTAGGTCAAATACACAGCAATAAATACAAGAAGCACATTAACTTTAATATATTGGATTATTCCACTTGGTGGTGATGGGGGAAAAAACAAGATTTAATTCCCCTGGCAATGCAGGCAAAGAAAATCGCTTTCCCTGCCTGTGGGTTTTGTTTTTTTGTTTTTTTTTTCTATTAAGTCATTTTTGTCTGTCGATGCTGGTGCTGCAGGCTTTGGTGGGAATTTACTTTTTTTTTAACCTGGTGTGAAAGTAAGAAGTATTTTCTCCAAGTAAATTGTTCACAAATTCTCTCAATGCCCTTCATTTCTAGCTGTTGCAGACTCCTTCCCTAGTGAGTAGTGTGGAGCTCTTGGTGCCGTCAGAAAAAGGGGAATTGTCATGAGTTGGCAGGACAGGATGTGTTTTAGCTTCCCTCTGCCATAGGAGTGGGGCAGTGACTTCAGCACAGGTGTTCTCCTTTTTCCAGGTATGCTGGTGTTGGTTTCTCTTCCTACCTGAAACTTCTCAGCTAAAAATAGGATTTGTTTTTCCGTGTCAGCTATTTTTGTGATGTACCACCACCCTTCAGTGCCACAAAATCTGTTGCACCTTTCCTTGTGCCTCACACTCCAGTGCTGTTTTCGGGCTCCCATGCAGTGGTGAATGCACCCAGCAGTGCATGAATGACTCCCAAGTGATATTTCCTGCAGTGCTGAAGTCTTTCATCAGGTCTCATAGTCAGTCCTTGTGCTGAGTCTTCCCTCATTTTTCTGGGGGAGCAATGACATTAGAAACTTTTCTCACAATCCTTGCCTTTTCACATATTGCTGTTTTATATTGGAAAAATGACAGATGAGAAGAGGCAGGAATTACTTCCTTGCTTGTCATCATGGCAGACAGGTAGAAGGTGGCTCTGCTGTGGACCAGGCAAATAGCAGAAAGGCTGGAACAGGGATTTTGTCTGGCTGAGAAAAGAAACGTCTCAGCGTGATGGAGGGCTGTAACAAAGGATTTGCAAGGGTAAAGCCTTTCTAGACAGAAAGCTTTGAAAAAAAGGCTGGATGAATCTGTGTCAGGAGTGATGTACAGGTGGGAAGGGATCTGAGTTAGACAGGAGAAGGGGACTTAGAGCAGGCAGGCTTGGGTTGTATGGTTGGAAGTGTGTGTGTTGGTTCTAAACCATCTCTCTCCTGTGTGCAAGTTGGCAGGAGAGACTGGGGAAAATCAAGGGAGGAGTGTCTGTGTGGGTAACTGAGTCTTTGCAGTGTTTTCAGCTGTCTAGGCAGAGTCACCAATAAGCCAGCCTCCTGCACCAGCACACAGACTCCATCTGATTGTATTTGTCTGAGAGAAGAAAGACTTCACAATAATCCTGCTGACAATTAATTGGCTTTTGTTCAGCAAGAGTGAACAAGATCTCATCTTAATCTGTTTCATTATTTCCCCTTGTACAGCACAGTCAACACAAGATTAAGTTTAATTTTCAAATAAAATGCAAAGTCATTACTCATATCTGGATCAGGATTTTATCTGCTTCATTTTGCAGTGCTTCTTGTGTCAATATTAACGAGAGGAGCTGCACTATGTGTGGTGAGGTAGAAATAGCACTGCTTGACTTCAGGACCTTCTGCAAGGATTTGCAAGTAACAGAGCTCTGATTCCATCCTTTCTCCACCCTCAGCTCTTCAGAGAAGAAGCTTCATGCTCAGGGAAACTTGGATATAAATATCCCACTGCATTTCAGTGCTTCTGAACATCTGCAGTGTGCTCTGTGGGAGGCATGTGGCAGCCAAAGCTCCCTCCCCTCCCTGTCAGTGCCCAGCCCCTGTTCCTGCTGCAGTGGGATGTGTTTCCCCACCATCCATCAGCCCAACGAGCACTCTTATGGCTTTATTGCAGCCTCTCTGGGAACACTGATTGCGCTGTGGTTAATGGGTCTGCACGGATACCAGCTCCAGATGAGTTACTCTGAGTGCCTGCAAGGGAGGTCAGCCAAGGGCATGTGTGATGTGTCTGGGACTCCTGCCTGGCTGGGGAGGGCTGCAGAGCTCTGCCTGCACAGGAGGTGGGCAGAGGGACGGGGAGTGCTGGGCATGGGGCACCTGGGCACAGACAGCCCTGCTGCTCTGGGTGAGACTCCTCTGAGCCTTGTGGGCTGCATTAAGGTTAGAAAATACTCTGCAAGGAAAGGCTTGTTACTGATTTGAGCGAGACTTCAACATTCTAGGACAGTGTTGAGCCAATTGTGCTGCTTCAACTTTAATTTGAAAGGCCTTTGTCTATGTTCAGGCAGCTTTCTGCTTAAATTGCTTTCTGCTTAAGCAGAGCTTAAACTGCTCTGAATGCTCATTGCAATTTAAAAGGCTGCTTGCATCCAGTAGAAGTGTGTTGTGTCTGCTGCCCAAGAGGCAACAATCCTCCCAAAATGCATATATAGGTGTCCCAGAGGGCAGGGATAAGCATTGGAATCTGTGCAGCAAAGGCTGCACTGCAAACCATGCCGGCAGGCACTGCAAGAGGATGAGAAGAAAACCCTCACTCGAGCCTAAGCTGCAGCCGGAAAAACGAGGTGCAGGGCTCAGCAGCAGACCCAAACCGCAGCATCCAGACCGGTACAATTACATCTCTTGTGCGTCGCTTGGCATGGAGAGAGCCGGCAACCTCAGCGGCTCCTGCCTGCAGCCCGAGTGCCCTCTGCTGTCACCGCCCGGGGACCGGGCTGGGGGAAGGTGACAGCCTCCAGCTGTGCCTGCCTGCCCGTGTCTGGCTCCTCTGTGCCTGTGACATCTCTTCCTCAAGTGTCAGTCTTGACCATGAGTGTGTTCTGGTTTTCTGTTTGCTTTACACACAGGCTGCTGTGTAAGGAGCTCGGCTCTCTGAGCGATCCTTGTGCTTGCCAGGTTCTGTGAGACTTTCCAGCTGTGTCTGTTCTTTCTGTAATTCCAAAGTGTCTCCCCCGTAGGAGAGCATCTTTAGGTCCTTATTTCCCTACTAGGGAAGGAGACTGAGGCCAGGGGAGTCACTGCTCTGAGCACATCAGAAGGAAATAACTGCATGGAAGGAGAAGCAGGGATCAGGTGAGCTCAGTGCCAAGGCACTGACATGTGATTTTGCCCCCTTAGGTACCGGTATGATGTGGGACAGCAGTGAAGGAGGTGTGGGAGTGGCTGCAAAAGGAGATGCGTGCCTCAGGGAGTGTTTCTTCACTAGTCCAGTGCTTCTTGGGAAGGTTTCTGCTCTTGACAGGCAAGGGTAAGTCCCTGGTTTTCCATCCCACTACCTGTGACCCTACTGATACCTGACCCTGAGATTCTCTCATTTGGTTAGAGAGCATGGTGCTAATAACACATAACACCAAGGTTGTGGGTTCAACCCCTGTATGGACCACTTACTTTTTATCAATTTGGGTCCCTTCCAACTCAGAACAATCTGTCAATCTGTTAATCTCTGCTACATCTTTTGGGTGAATTTCTCTGCTGCAGTTATTGATGCTTTGCTATCCTGTCTGGCAGGAAGTGCCATTCCCGGCCTCTGTAAACTTATTTAGAAGGAATCAAGTTCCTAAACTACCTTCCCTTTTACAACTAGAACAGCTGGGCTACAAGCAACAGGGAATTGTCAGATAGATTACTTTTATTTTCTCCCCCAACAGTCCCATCCCCAGCCTTGAATTGCCTAGTGGGGGAGAAAACTCCTCAATCTGTCCACAACCCCCCAGGTGGGTAATAATAGATGCTTCATATAGAAAAATTCAATTAGACTTGACAGAAGATGTATGATAGTGCTTCCTTGCCAGGACCCCATATTGCTCTGTTCTGTTCCTCTGCAAGAGACTTGCTGTAGAAGTTAATATGAAAAAAATCAACCAGCCAACCAACCAATCAAAACACCAAAAAAACCCCCAAAACAAAACCAAAAAATCAATCAAACAAACAAACAAACAAAAAAAACCCACCAAAACCCAACCAAAACCAACAACAACAACAAAAAACCTCTAAAAACCCCAAGCGGGGAAAAAACCAAAACAGAAAACAAGCCAACAACCCCCTTTTAACTCTAATGGCATTTATATCAAAGATTAACTGTGGTGGGCTTTGTAGAGAAGAAAATTACAGTGATATCTTGTACAACAGCAGACACCAAGTATAATCAGATACCCAGGACATCAGGTGCCAGCTGGTGAGAGCAGGACAGGGTTTTTGTGCTGTACCAGGGCTTCTCTTGGAGCCTGTGAGTATGAAAGCAGCCGGGGTAAGAGATGCTCATGTGGTGTCTTGGCAAAGAGTGAAAGGTTCCTGTCTTAAATTCTCCAGTCCCATCATCCACCTGTGGATGTTTCACAGTGGGAATGTTCCATTCTGCTGTTGGTGTTTGGAAAACGCTCCAGTGTTCAGTGTAGCCCTGCACTGCTGGGGTGCCTTGTGGGCACGATGCACAAAGGAACACGAGGCCTTGCTGCAGCTCTTGTTGCCATGATCAAGACTGGGAGGGGACTCTTTAATGTGGTTTTGGCTTTTTGGTACTTTTTTTTTTCTTTCTTCATTGTGAACGTTTCAGCAAGACTCAATCTTTGTGTTTTAATGCTCAGATTTCTAAATACTCTGAGAGATGCAAATATCTGATATAAGTCACTTGGGCAGACCTCTGTCTGTACAGCACACATCTGCATTGGTCACAGTGGTCCCAGAAGCTACTGTGTAGTGTCACACAGCTGCCTGCTGGTGTTGGCACAGCAGAAAGCAGAAGGAAGTCTGTTTGGAAGTGGTGGGTGACAGAGCCCTGCAGCAGCTGGGAGATTTAATACATGTAAGGCCTTTGGCCAGTTACGCTTAGTTTCTGTAATCCTGTGAAATTGCATCATCTCAATTTCCATGAAGTCTGTGTGAGAAGCCATCACCCTCCTGCACTCTGTCTCTGATGGGTGAATTGACATGGAATTGGGTGTACGTGTATGGTGCAGCGTGTTCAGGCTTACAGTGTTTGATCAAAATTCAAAAGGCATTTGGAACAAAATATTTATAATGTGAGCAAGACTATTTTTTTTTCCCCCGTGTACCCAGACACTCACTTGCTTTGGGAATCTAGTACTGACACGGCTGAATGTGAGGAGTAATTGCTCCCCTGAGGTCAGCAGTAGCTTTTGTGAGCAGCTCTGTGAAGCAGAGGTGGCTGTTCTCTGCAGTGAGGCTGCAGGCACTGGGAAAACACCTCTTGGAGGGGAGTGGGAAGGTCAGGACAAGCTTTGCAGGCTGCCCCTGACAGCCAGTGTGAACACGGGGGTGCTAACACAGAGAGGGAGTGCAGGGAGGAAAGGCCTGAGGCAGCTGCATTCATTGTGACAGGGCTGCTGGGGAGGCTGTGTGTGTTCAGTGCTGCAGCCCAGATAAACCCAGAGTGGGGACCATGGTCCTACCCTGTATGTACAAGAGCCACAAGATCTGAGGGCTTAATCCTGAGCTTTACCCCCACTGTAAGATGGTGATTTAGGAGAGGTTGAGTTTAGCAATTGCATTGAGGTGTGAAATATTGATCCCCTTAATATACTGATGTCTTGGTTTGGGAAGACAGGTATTTGCTAGATAAAAGCTGGAGTTTGCTTTGGAATGAGAAGTGTAAGCCACGCCCCCCCCTTCCCTCTTTTTTCAATTATAAACTTACAATAAGAGGCTCTTAGGCAAAGATTTTTGGGAATAGGAAATAGCAGTTCTTTACTAGTATGTATTACAAAACAACTAAACAAAAACAACCAACCAACCAAACAACAACAACAACAACAAAAAAAAAAAAACTAAACCCAACTAACTACAGCATTAATAAC
>VXBN01001616.1:82548-93441 GCA_013397395.1 Sinosuthora webbiana | reverse complement strand
GCCCCCGCCCTGTTCGCCCCGCCCCTCCCTGCACTCGCCCCGCCCTGCTCGCCCCGCCCCTCCCTGCACTCGCCCCGCCCCGCGGAAGGGCCGCGGCCCCGCACATCCGTGTCCGGACAGCGCAGATGGGCGGAGCCAGGTGGGGCCGGGGCCGGGGCCGGGGCCGGGCGGGGAGCGGGCCGGGCTGTCCCTGGTTCTGTCCCTGGTTCTGTCCGTAACGAGGGCAAACTGCCTTTGCTTCCGGCAGCTCGGCCCGTCGTGCCGGGGATTCCCCATCGCCCTCCTACGGGCCGCGGTCTGCCATGACAACCATCGGCGACCTCCCCGAGGATGTGCTGGTGGAGCTGCTGTCGCTGCTGCCCCCCCGGGACCTGCTCCACAGCTGCCGGCTGGTGTGCACGCAGTGGCGGTACGTGGTGGACCTGGCCACCCTGTGGAAGCGCAAGTGCCAGCGCGACGGGTTTTATCGTCAGAGCTTGGACAGAAGCGTCTCGGACTGGAAGATCTTCTATATGCTCTGCCACTCGAAGAAAAACTTAATCAAAAATCCCTGTGCTGAAGGTTTGTTTCATTATTTAATAAAGGACTAAGAGTTTCCGAGCAGTCAGCATGAGTCAGTGTCCTGCATGCCTCAGCTATTGCTGGTGCTGTGGGACTGTCCAGATGCTGGGTGTAGCTCTGCTAGGTCAGATTCACAGCCCAACTCCTGCAATAAAACTGCTCTAGGTAGATAAATATGTATTTGCTAATACTTTGTGGTTTTAGCCAGAAAAATCTGGAGTCATAAGGCCCCAGTACAGCAGGCAGTGACAATTAATTTGCACTGTAAGTACAATGTGGCAGTGAAACGATCAGGTATTGGGATTAAACATTTGGGCAGCTGGAGAACTTTTGTTACCAAAGACTTGACTAATGTGACCACAGTAATCCTACTTTATTGCTGCTGATGATTTTGTGATGAGATCAGCAAACTGCTACCTACTGCCTAGATGCTAACAGCCACATTAAAGGTAATGGCAGCATAATGACAGGAGTCACTTACAGCTGTAGGAAAAATACAGTGGATCTGAAAATACCAAGTAACTTCCTAGAATTCTCCTACTGCTGATTCTAATGAAAGCTGAGATCCTGCTGGTAGCTGAAATGAGCTCCTAACCCTCACCTTGGACACCTGTGTTTTTAGAGAACTTCCAGCACTGGACACTTGATGCTAATGGAGGAGATAAGTGGAGAATTGAGGATCTGCCTGGAGCTCATGGAACTAATACACCAGACCCAAAAATACACAAATACTTTGTCACTTCGTATGGGTAAGAACTGGATTCCAGTAATCTGGGACTGGGAAACTTGCTTCCTCCCATCTGTTTGGGAAGGCACCATGGTTAGAATGCTGGTGGCAGGTTACTGAACCTTAGATCACCTGTGGGAAAAGGAAGGAGCTTCGTTAACCCTTTATGCCAGTTAATCTAAAGAGATGGGTGTTGCTGAGAGAATTGATCACAGCAGGTGCTAAATTTCTCTGCCTACCAGGAACTTCATGTAATTTTTATAGTTAGGATAATCCACGTGGGATCCCTGCTTCTCCTCTCTCAAAGGTGGTAGGGAAAGGTTAAGGATCTGGCAAACTTAATCAACTGCATTTACATGACAAGGTCAAAGCTATCCAACCTCCACAAGTGGTAGGTGCGTCCCATTAATGACTTGTAATAAAAGCTGTCACCAGAGGAGAATCAACAGCTTTTACAAGCACTAGGCACTGGTTTCCTGTTACCAATACATAAGTACAGGGACCCCTCTTAATCCAGCTTGTAGGTAACTATTCTTTTTGTCTTGGGCTGAAACTAACTCAGTTCATTTTCCTGTCAGCTTCTGGCTATGGATAAGGCAGGGTTTAGCCAGGTCAGCTTTGTGGGCCTTCAGGATCTGGGTGGGCATTGAAACTGTCAGGGAAAGGACAGCAAGAGGGAAGAGCTGTGTTCTGTGGAACTGTATTTCTATGTCTGTTTCAGGTCATGCCTAAAGTCTCAACTCATTACCCTGAAGAAAGAAGGCTATTCGAATCAGCTGATGGATGAGATACGGCCTGAAATTACAGTCAAGGACTGGTGAGTGGAACCACTGAAAATTACAATTTCTGGCGTTGGTCTAGAGGTAAGCTAGGCTCCTGGAGTTTTTCATGCTATAAAATCAGTTCTTTGGGAGTTGTAGTTCTTGAGTAAAGAATGTGCTAAATGTAAACTCACTCAGTGACTTTAAGGACTACAAGGTGGCAATCCTGGAAAAGTGGGGCAGCTGTAAGTTCTAGAACTTCTCTATAGCTATGGGGATGACATTCCTTTTCTTCTGCAGACAGGGAGCCCCTTGGAGACTGCTTTTGAAAAATAAAGAAAACTGAATGCTGTATATACAGCCCTGCTCCTTGATTCCTCCTGCCTCTCCAGGTACGCTGCCAGGTGTGACTGCGGGTGCAAATACGAGCTCACAGTGAGGCTGCTCTCCAAAGATTACATCGTCCTGGAGGAATTCCACCCTGAGCCAGTGGTCATTGAGCAGTGGAGTGATGCCAGGTGGAGAGAGGTGAGCAGCAGCCCCGGAGGCAGGAGCTTTACAGCTGTGTTGTGACACTTGTGTGTTGCAAGTCTTACTTGGTCAAAAGTACTTACTTGCCAGTGGATTTTCTCTGCTCCTCAGCCTCCTCTACTCTATAGAGGTGAGTCAGTCCTTGCTATTGATGATGCTGAAGAAGCAGTAGAGTCCTGAATGAGACAGGTGCTATTTTTAGGTGCCCAGCATTTTCTAGAGAGTATCCTGTGGGCTTCTGTGTTGTTTTAGTGCAGTCTTTTTAATTGTTTCTTGGTTTTATGTAAGATTCTGTCTAAATAATTAAGTAACAAGAGCAGATTTCAGGGGTCTTTTGGATCAAAAAACTGTTTTACAAGTACTGCATGGATAGCCAAGTATTGCAGATTTAACTTTTCTTAAACTGTTACAGGTGTTTAACTGGTTTGATTTGCTGTACATTCTGCATGAGATGTTAGTTATACATGCATTTAAGAATCAAGCTTAATGTTGGTTTAACTCAGATAGGATTTTGGGGAAAAGGCTGAGTGAGAAAGGCATTTTCCCCACCCCCACGCCCCCAAAAAAACCAAACCCAGGGTATGGTGCACTTTCAATGAAAGATATCTGGGCTTGGGAAGAGCCCATTCTGAGACTCACACACTGTTTGAGTTTTCTGAGCTTCTAGGTGAGCGCTGGTTTATTGAGGCAAATTAAGAGTTATTCTCTTTTTCTCTCCAGATGTGTCACACCTTCCGGAATTACCCAGCAGGAGTTCGTTACATCTGGTTCCAGCACGGAGGCCAGGACACCCAGTTCTGGGCAGGGTGGTATGGGATCCGTGTCACCAACACCAGCATCACCATTGGGCCCCAGACTGCATTGTGAAGCACAGTGTAAGGCTTTGCTTTTACCTCAGGACTGTAACCAAATGGCTCCAGGTGCACTATTTGCCTGCACTCTCTGGGTGTGTCCTAGCTTTGTCTTGCAGCTCTTGTTCGCAGCAGAACTTCTGCAGGCCCAGCCCTTTGGAAGGGCTTCTGTCCTCCTCGTCCGTCCTCTCCTAGCATGGATGCTGCTCCAATTACTGGTGCCCTTCCAGAGAAAAACTGGGACAGTTAAATCTGAGGTCTATCTTTTCTAGTTAATATATTTTTATGCTAACACACACAGTCTTAAAGACACTTTCTTGTTTGCGGAACTTAAGAAAGATAAGGCTGAAATGTTTAATTTCATATTACCAATGGTATGTACAAGGACTCTGCCACAGATTGTTGTGTATGGTATTTTCTTTCCTATTTCAGTTTTAAGGTTCAGTTAAGATTCGTGATCTGCATCAGACCCTTCATAGCATCAGGAAACTGTCACCCTTGTTCCTAAGTGCTGTGTCACTGGTAGTGAATTCCTTACCCTTTCTCTAAGTGTGTATGATCAAAATGGTACCTGCCTGCCTATCCAAAACAGTCTCTTGGTGTTTGAATGAATAGGTAGAGAAAGAGGAGATAAGGAGTCCCTTCAGGCAGCTGCCTAACAACACAAGTGCCTTTTGATTGTGTTGGGCTTTTCCCACATCACCTTTGGTTTGTACTGAGCAGTGTAACCCAACATAAAATGTTAAAGCAGTGCCCAGCCTTGATCTGTAATGTTCCTGCACTTGTTACTTGGAGGAAGCAGGAGGTGATGGACAGGCTAGTGTACCAAATTCTCTGACAAACAAGCTCAGCTCACTTTGAACTGTGTCTGCCACTCTTATATACCCAGAACTAATGCTAAGGCCATGTTCCATCTCCTTTGACAGGTGTAGGATTAACAGTGCTTTCCTTGCCTGTTCTCTGTTAGGAGTAGGATACTTGGCAGGTGTCCTTGCTGGACAGATAAATTCCAGGTTGTTAATGCCACCTCTGAGGGAAAGGGGAGAGACCAAGGTTGTATAGGCTTTCATAGGAATTGACAGAGTTCACTTACAGGCCAGAAAAGCAGTGGAAGCCCCACAGAAAATAAAAATACTTCCTCACTGAAGAAGGGAGCCTGGTTTTGACAGAACTCAGCCCAGTTCAACTGGGGTAAAACTTAGTATTTATTGAAGACGACTTGGGACAGTCACAGTGGACAGACATTACATAAGGCCTCACTCCCCCTTAGCACAAATGTTGCTCTCATGGATTGTGTGACAGCTCCTTGCTGTCTATCACTGCTTGTGTGCAATGGAGCTGCCCTTTTTCAGGTGAGAACTGGTAATAAAGCACTGACTCCCCAGGGACACACTGTATCAACACCTGTACTCTCACACAAGTCAACATGGGAACAGGCTCTGGTTCCCTGTTCCAAGTCAGTTCTTTATACAGTGGTAAGAGCACTTAAAATAAAGAGGCAGCAGCTGCTCTACATTCACCCAGAAGGCCAGCTGAAGAGATGGTTATCAAGATACAGTTTGTGACAGATCTTACTCCACTGGAAGATCAGATGAGGCTTGAAGGCAAGGAAGATTTGAGATCAGGTGCCTTTGTGAGCTCGCTCTTCTACGTAGAGCTGCATCTGGAGAGAGAAACAAGCAACAGTCCTGCTGGTATACAGGTAAGTGAATGGAAAAAAAAAAAGCTTGCAACAGGCTGAATAGGAGGTGCTTACACCTTCCCCTATAACCAGGTTTCCTGTTTTACTGAGGAGTCTTGCCCTGCTTTGATTACTGGCACAGACATCTGCAAGGCTAAGCTACTGCTCAGCAGTATTTTTTAAAGTTACACCACAGAAAACTGCAGAGCTGATGTCAGAGCATTCAAAGTTCAGAAATACAGCAGGTTCAGCACCCCTTGGTCAGAATGCTCTGCTCACCTTTAAGATGTCAGATGTCATGGTTTTCAGGGGAATGAGCCGGGGGTCGTGCATGTGCACGTCGTGCTCGTCAGCGAGGATCCAAGGGAAATCCTGGGGGCAGGAACACAAGGTGTTACTGGCAGAGCCCAGCAGTGCTGTAAGGTGAGCTCCTCCTCAGCACTTGTTTTGTGTAGAGTGGCTGAGGGAGGAACAGCTAAATCAACCTTCCACAACAAAACTTAACACGTACACGCTTGTCCCTGATGCTCAGCATAATTATTATCTTCAGTTACAACATCATACTGTGAGGTCAACCCACTTCAATTACTGCAAAGGTGACATCTCACTTCTTTAAATGATACACTCTCAGCTGTCCTGAGCTACCATGCCCAGTTCATTACACCAGGACTTAACTGCAACTCCAAAATACTTATTGTATGGGTTTCCATCCTGCCTTGGAAGTCTAAAGGTGGGTCTACTACACCACAAGTTTCCATTGCTAAGCAGCGCAGAACAGACTTCCACTTTGAAACAACTTCATACTTCACTCGCTTCATTTGTTGTGCCTTAGGACACCTAAAATAACTTGACTCAGGAAAGAGGTTTCCCTGTTATCTAAGCAAGGATTCTTTTAAAATAATCTTCCTTTACAAAGTGTTCTGCACACAGTTTCCTGTAAGATAAAATGTATTTGTGGCCCCAGATCTACTAGTTACTTGAATCTGTCTTGCTCTTCATACAAAATCAGCCACCACACAGTGGATTTTTTGCTTGATTAAATTCAAGTACCTATTCTACATGCCTGAATATTTCTAAGTGTCTGAGCAAGCATTGGGCAGTGAGTATTGTTACAATCTATTTCAAGACTTTAAAGTTGCGTGAAGTTATGGCTGCGTGTGGCAATGTGCTGTCAGCTCACCAGCCTAAACCATTTCACCACAGTTACGATGTGCCTCACGTGACACCAACCTACATGTCCAAAATATCTCTCAGCCTTCACCTTAGAGGTGCCAAAACTCTGCACTGCCCAGTCTTTGCCCTGCAGCTTCTCACACACAATCTCAGGTGCCCAAGGGTATCACTCACCTTTATCACCTGGATCTTTTCCATGTTGCGTGTGGCAGCCTCCCGTGTGTGAACCAGAACTGTGAAGGTGCAACCTAAGAGAAGTGTCAGGTTCCAGCTCAGGGGACAGCTTCCAGAGGATCAGCCAAGCCAAGCAATGCCAGGCATTAGGCTGTTTGGATCCAAGTGACATTTACCTGGGGGGTTGTTGTCCAGCACAGCATCGCACACGCTGATTTTCAGGATGAAGGCACGCAGTAACTGCTCCACGTGGGACAGCAGGGACTCAGAACTGTGAAGGAGACAGAAGTTGTTATACTGGCATGCAGCAAAGGCCTGAAATTACTTCCAGAATATCTCCCAGGGCTGGGTTTTGGATGCCATGGATGGGCAAGCAGGAATGGAAACCTCACCTAATGGAAAGAAGAGGTGGCTGGGTGATCTCAAAGACAAATCTCTCCACGGGGTGGTGCTCTTTATCCAGGATCACAACCACAACTTTCTCCACATCGTTCTGCAGGAACCAACACAGAAAAATCCCTTCCTTAAAATGAGCTGCCTGCTGCCCACATTGTGCTTCACGTACTTTGATGCAGTGGGAGTACACTCAGTTGTTGGGCCCGACAGCACAAGCCCTTATCCAAAAACCTGAGTTCAGATTATTCTTAGCAATCAGAAAAAATGCTTTTGCAAAGCCATTTCTTGCTGGGTGTTAAGCTGCCAGCTTGTGGCTAAGGCTGAGGGAGATGAAGTGTGCTAAACTGTACATTCCTCTAGATCCAGTTTTAGAACAAAGGAGGAAATGCACAGCCATCTCACTGTGTCACTCAGATGGGCACTGATGAAGTGAAGATACATTCAGACCATTGCCCAAACAGAGCAGCTTTGTACAACCACGATTTTAAACAGACCTAAATCCATTTACTAAATGTGCATTAAAATTGTTTGTAAAGAGCAAGGCATACAAAACCTGCCAGCAGCCTCCTGGAGTGTTTCATCAGTTACACCCTTCTCTCACAAAACCTGGAGTCCAGACCTACCTTTGCTTGCTGGTTCACAGCAAAGCATTCAAACTGTTCTGCCACAACTGGTGCTTAAACTGGGATGGATTGTAAAGCAGAATAGTAGGATGATGTAACTGGAAATATGGAGACATGTGTCCTTGTGACAAGCAAGGCAGGGTCTTAACAGCCAGGAAAGGTTGTGATGTTTTTAGTTTTGTTAGGAACTTTTCTCAGCTCCTATATTGTGTGTGGTAAATTTGTAAACAAATGTTGCAGTTAAGATAATATTTATGTTCTCTTACTTTCTACCAAATCCACTTGCAGTACCTTTGCCCAGGTCCCCAGTCTAAGCTCACCTTCTCCAGCAGTGGCTTTACACAGTGCAGCGTGTCCTGGATGTACTGGTTCAACTCTGGGTGGCAGGACATCTGCAGCAAACACAGGGAAGAGTCAGAGCTGTGTTTAATATGAGCCAGGACAATGCTAAAAGGGAAGATTTAAACAGAAGCACCAGTGTGTACAAGGCATTCAAGTCATGCTTCAAACAGTGCTGAGAAATGCTGAGTTGCCCATTCAGGCCAGCAATTCTTTCAGGGAAGGGTTAATCAGCTGAGGGAGGTCACTGCACCCACACAGCTGTTGTGTATCTGGAATGCATACCCTCAACAGCTTATTGGGAATGGCATATTCCAAGCATCTCTACTTCCTAGGAAACACCCTTTCCTGCTACCTCACTGCACAGAGCTGGGGCAGCCTTTAACTACTGCTGTCCATGACCTGTTCCATGAGTACTTGCTGTACCCTCAGCCGCAGGGCTGTTCTCTCGTATGACAAGAACTAAGCTCTCCTCAAAATAAGTCTATACATTAAACAACCAATTCCAGAGTGTAAGTTTGTTCTGGTGAGTGTTCACTGATCCTTGCTATTTTGCTTGTCCATGTGGCTGTCAGCTTCCAGGAAAATCTCCTACCTGGACAGGTACATTGTACTTCTTCCTCTTCTGGAAGATCCCAATGGGGTAAACTTCTCTGACGTACAAGATGAGGTGAACAGCCACTTCCAGGAATTCTGAAAGAACATCTGCAACTACTGAAAAACAGAAGTAAAGGATGCTGGAATAGGGTGTGGGAAAGTAGAGCAATACCATAGACTCAGGGGAACTTTTTTTACAGGTATTTTTTTCTGCATAAATTTCACCTGCCTCCTCTTAGCTGCAGGAAGTTTAGGGACAGAGTAACCCTACAACACCACTCCCCCAAGCTCAGTGCCCAGGAGGAGCCACACGAGGACGCCAGCTGCAGCTTAGTACAACACATTACCTTGCCCAAAGTTAAGGTCCTGCCGTGTGAGAGTGGTCATCTTCCCCAGGCCCTGGAAGGAACCACAAAAGGAACAGTTATCCTCTGGTTCCTGTATTATTTATCTAGTCAGTTCATGGAGCTGTACACCAGAAGACCCTGTGAGCCCACAGTGAGAGGTGTGAGCACCCCCCATAAGCACAGCACATCCTCAGGGATTACCAGCAGTGCACAAACCAGTGCTCACACCTCAGCATGAGAGATTATTCATAATTCAGTTCCTGGGGTTTTCAGTCTCTCTCTTTCTGGGATACAGGAAAGTTCAGACAAATACTTTTTATTAACACAAAAAACACTGGTTTTTTTTAAAGCTCCATAGTACTTGCCTTTTCTAAGCCCTACCTCCTACTATAACACAAGAACTTCTTGGGGTTTTGGGTTTCTTCCAGCACCTCCATGAAACATTGCTTGCCCAAGCTTGGAGCTAGATCTTCCACTCACACCATCACACAGGTTCTCATCTGCTGCCCCTGCCAACAGCTTCTGAGTTTCTCTCTGCAGTCCCAAGGAACCCAAACCCTGCAGAGCTGCATAATTAACTCAACTTTGTCACACAGGATTATGGAATACCTCAGGTTGGAAGGCACCCATAAGGATCACAGAGTTCAACTCCCTCCTCCTTGCAGGACCACCTAAAACTAAACTATGTGACTCAGAGCATCATTCAGCTGCTCCTTGAACTCTGACAGGCTTGGGCCATGACTGCATCCCTGGGGAGCCTGAAATTTGCGAGCTACAAAGGGCAGCACATTATTGTGACAAATTGAGTTTAATGTGCCCACAGTCAAACAGCACAAGCTGGAGTTGAGCTTCCCAACAGCTTTCCCTGCACAGCAGACTCCATGCCTTACACAGTTTAAGCCACAGTGTATATAAATATCTATTAGAAACTTTAATTTGTTTCAGTATTTTATCCACACTCTCTGCATGCAAGCAAATTCTAATCACTAACAGCAGCACTGTTCATGAACTGCAGAGGTCCATGAACTTTAAATGCCCCTGGAGCACCCTGGCTCCACCAGTAACTCAGATGTCCTACAAAGACTTTTTACAATCCACAGATACTCCATTCAGCTCTTTAGACACCGATTTTCAAGCAGTTTCAGCTGCAATAAAACATGTTTTTCAGACCGACAAAGAATTAGTACAACCAGCACAAAGCAGGGAGTTACTCTCATCCCCAGTTTTTTGATACAGTTATACCACTGTATACAAGGACTTTCTGGAATATTAGTGATCTGCTACACCAAATAAAATCAAGGTAGTTAAGCATCTCTCTAGCACCCCTGTCACAGTGTCCCTCAAATTAGTACAAAAGATCTAAAGAGAATCATAAACAATCTGTGTTTTTAGAGGTTTAGGTTCACATCCTCACTTAAACATCATCCCTCCTTAAAGAGAGGCCCAAGCAACCCAAGGGATTGGAAGGGATCCACCCTTCCACACAGTCACAAAGTAGGAACTAGGCACTACACGCTCAAGGACTGTGCAGGCTGGGGGATCGTGGAATCACAGAACACTTTGGGTTGGAAGGGACCTTAAAGCTCATCTTACTACAACAACCTGCCAGAGGCAGGGCCACCTTCCACTATTCCAGGCTGGTACAAACTCCACTCAACCCGGCCTTGGACATTTCCAGGGATGGGGCATATCACATAAGCTCCCCGTGCCTATCAATCACCAGAGCTCCGGCCCTAGCCCAGAACAGCCGGCACAGGCCACCCCAGCAGCCCGGGCTCCCGGTCACCGCCGCTCACTCCGGTGTCTCAACCACGCGAACAGAAGGGAGGGCGGACGGGGACAGATCCCTGGAGCGCCCCGCTCCCAGGCCACGCACGGCACCGCCTCTCCTCAGCACTCCCGAGCCCGGGCCCCGCCCGTTCGCCGCTGCTCCCTCCCGGAACGGGGCTGCTCGCACGCCCCGCAGCCCCCGCTGCCGCCCAGGGCACCCGGTGCCCGGCCCCGCCTCAGCACGGCCACCTGCCCCCGTGTCTCCCCACGCCCCCCTGTCTCCCCAGGCCCCCGTGTCCCCTCCCGGTGTCCCCCGTTCCCTTACCGGGCCCGCCGCCCGTCACGCCCGCCCAGCGCGGGGG
>VXBN01001616.1:50300-82178 GCA_013397395.1 Sinosuthora webbiana | reverse complement strand
CACCTCCTCCCGCACCATGCACCCCGGTCCCCCGGGATTCCCGACGTCCCCGGTTCCTCTCCACATTCCCCCACTGCCTTCCCCCTGTCTCCTCCTCCTCCTCCTCCTCCTTCTCTCGGGTTTGAACACCCCTTGCCCCCCGCAGACCTGCCTCCCCTCCGCCGCTCGCACAGCTCTGCCCCGCGCTGCCCTGCCCAGCCTGCCGGGCTCCGCCAGATCGGGACCTCAGGACAGGTAGGCAGCGCTGCCCGCGCCGCGCTCAGCCCGCCCCGGGGCCGCCGGTGGATGCTCCGCCGAGCTGATTCTCCTCTGCTGTGGCAGGGACCGGGGAGGGGGGGGGGACTTCCCGCTTTCCGTGCGCCGCGGAGGACACAAAGACATGGGGTGACGGGGATCCCCGGTCTCGCCGCCGTCGGGCTGCGCGCGGAGCTCCGGTCACGGCGGCATCGCTCAGCGGTGCGAGCGGGCACAGAGCTCGGACAGCGCCGGTGCCGGGGCGCGGTGCCTTCGGCCAGATCTATTGTCACCCGTGCTGGGGAGCGGGGTCCGGACTCTTCTGCCACACGGGTCGCCTCCGTGCCCTGCGCCGCGTGCCCCGCAGGGATGTTCGGTACGGGTTCTGGGGCTCACGTCCCACCGCCCCACTGTGGGTCACTCCTGCAAGCTCGCTCCCCAGGATATCTCTTGGAAGCGAAGTCGGCTCGGACAGAGGCACCGTCCCTCTCGCAGGGCCTGAGCCGCTCGAGCACCTCAGGGGTATGTCCCGGCTCCGAGCCAGAAATGCGGAGGGGTGACGGAAGCTTTTCCCACCGAGTCATTGTGTTTACAGAGCCGTGCGCTGCCGTACACCGAGTCTCTGGGTACCCGCGGCTTGTTCTCTGCTCCTCCTCTGTTGATAAAAGTGAGGTCTCATTTCTGAATTAAATCAATTTGGCATCAGTTAATGGCTTATTGCAGCTAGTAATTCGTCACGTAGAATTTAAGTGACACTTATCCAATTCACACCTGAAGTTTTCTGTCAGCTGGAGGGTTTAATGGAAGTGGTTTTGTATTCCCATCTCCTCTCCCTTGAAGAAGGAGGCATTAATTTTATATACATGGTTCAAAGTGAGAATGTCATGCAAGGGAGAATGTTGATAGCATATCCTAACTGTTCTGCCAGTCAGGACACATCCGTGTGTCCCTCCCAGCGAAGATCAGGGCAAACCTGCCCCATTCTTCCCTGTAACACAGGCAAGTACTTCCCAGCTGGGTGAACAATGACCTTTCCTATTGATTGTGTCCCATTTGTCACCTGGCATTGTGTGTGAAACTGAAGAGTCTTCTCTGCCACGCTGACAGCAAGCAGCTATATCTTGGATGCTAATCTCAGGCTCATTGCTATTTTAGTCTCATTATCGGGTAGAGTAGACTCTGTTTGATAGCAGGTCGCCTGTGGTGGCTGCGTCAGCCACACTGTGAAGTCCCAGAGGGAAGCAGGGCAGAGGGTACTACATATTCATTCATGGGCCCCTCTTCCCCTTCCATGCAGTGACTTGCTGGGCTGAGCTGTCCCTGGCTGATGTTGTGCTGGGAAGCTCTCAGGGCAGCTTGGGCTAGGCTCAGGAGAAAGGGTCACACACCTGTGGCCAGGGCCGTGTAGTGACTTGAAGGTGTCCAGTGCCGACCAAAACCGGAGCGCTGGAGCTCAGCAGGGACTCGTGCAGCTCACAAGCCTGGGCTGCAGGAGAGGGAGTTCCCTGGGTTGTGCTGTGTGAACAGATGACTTCTGTCCTGATCAGGAGGGCAGAGCACAGGCTGACAGCCAGAACTGATGGGTGAGGAGAGTCCCAGCTCCAGCCCTACAACTAATGTTGAGTGAATCAAGTTTCAGGTGGTCACAGAATACAAATTGCCCCAGGGAGAGGCTTTGTGAAGGGGCAGCTACAACTACTACTTAATGCCTTGCAAACCTGAATCCTAGTGTCCTGTCTCTTGTGCCCCTAATGCAATTGGTGTGTTACTGAATTTGGCCCTTTCTGTTCTGGAGTGCTGTCTGGGGATAGCAAAAGTGAGAGAAAACAGCACAGGTGAAGGAACCAGATGTTTCATAGGGCAAAAGGGAGGGGGGGGGGGCAGTTCAGGTAGCCTGAATACCTGCAGAGAGGAAATATCTTACATCACAGTCATAAGGGACAAGGAGACTTTGGAGTCTGCTAAGTATGAAAGGCAAGATAGGGAGGAATGGTGACGATGGAAACAGGAAACCTAAAAAGCAAGGCAGCTCTGAAAAGGAGCACAAAAGGACTGCAGATCTGTGAGCAGGGAATTCTGCTGTTCTGTCATCCCAAGGATGTCTGGGACAACAGCAAAACCAATTGAAATTCTTTACAAATTGAGCATGCAGGAAATGTTGGAAAGAATAAAAGTGTTATTATTTTTGCCGTGGAGAGGAAAAAACAAGGGCAAATATTACCTGCCTGCTTTGGGAGACCCTAGAAATCTGGGATTGAGCTTTTAAAAATGGGAAAGTCTCTTGGCAAATTTTCTTCCCAGCATTTGCCTCCCGAAACAGAAAAACAGATGGAAGGAGACCTAGCAGGGAAGCGAAATCTCATTTATCTGCACAATGCCATCCTCATGGCTCCAGCCAGCTCTCTGCATGTCAGCCACCATAGACCCAGCCCCGTCCATTCTGCTCCAGGCCTTCTCAAGCCCATCCATCACCCCATGGCTTCTTATTTACAGGGAGCCTGGCACACAAAGCTGGGTTTATTGTCTGTCATCCCTGCCACACAGGCACATACACACAACACCCATGTAGATGCCCATACTCTTTGTGTATTTCTGCAGATTGGGATTGTCTGGAGTCCAGGAAATCTTAACAAACGCCTGCCAAATTCTGAGCTTATCAGAGCCAAAAAGAAATCTGGCCCAGCTTGGGTCCAGCTTGGTTCAGCCCTTCAGCAAACTAAATGCATCAAGGATCTTGACAGTCTCTCAGTTCAAGGGTATTGTTCCTCTTGGCTGTGACATGAAGAACATACATGAAAAGTTAAAGCTAGGACTGTCAGATATCATGTTTTAAGTGAGATATGTGAATGAATGTAGATGATCTAATGTTCCTGCTTTGCCAAATACAAAACATACACCAGGGACAGTTTCAGAGTCTATTTCAGAGCCAAGGTGCCACAACTCTATTTATAGGGGAAAGACATGCATGAATTTCTGTGTACCTGCCCAGTGCAAGGCTGCATTGCAGGATTACGAGCCGAGAGCAGAGAAATAGCAATTATATTAGTGAGTCCAGAGAAGGAGACTTCCCAAAGGGAAAGTTATCCAAGATGCAACCCCCCCCCCCTCCCCAATTTAATTTTCAGGATTGTAACCATCCACTACTAACCCAAAATGGATCAGAAACTGTGGCTGGAAAACAGCACTGCAACTCACTCCCCAGCCCTGGGTCTGTACTCTGGGCAGCTCTTTGCTGTACATATGTTCATGTGAGAGGCAGATTTGCTACCCAGGTGGCTTGTAATCCTGAGGGTCTATAAGGCAGTGCAGGAAGAGGAGTGCAGCAATAAGGATGTAGGTCTGGTGTTGTCAAGAACTACTGGGGCAACTTTACCTGGCAAATACTCTATTTATTTCCCTTACTAATATATGAACCCTAAGAAGAGGATGAATTCTGGGCTTTGTTGTAACATGTGTGTTTATAGCAATTTCAGAAAGGCAGCTCCTTACAAGGCCAGACTTCTTTCTGCCTGGTGTGTGTCTCAGGCAGAATTTCATCCTTTGCAGGTTGAATCAGCAGGGTGACAACCTCGCTGTCACCTACATCAATGAGCCCAGGGCTAGCACGGGCTTCTTTTGTGGTCCTGCTAGAAAGAGAGTGAAGTTTATTTTGGTGCTCAGCCATTGAGGAGCCTGAGCACTGAGAACCAGGGATGCTGTTGTGCTATCTAGCTGTCTTTTTAAAGTGTGAACTCTGGTAAGAAAAATGAAGGAGGTACAAAGAGGTTTCTGGAATTAAAGACAGATCAAGACACGGAAACAAGTGGTTAGGAGAAGGCTGGGGCTGCTTTGCCTCTAGCACAGCAGTGTTGCATTAACCCACAACTTGTCCATGCACTGGTTTGGTTTAGCAAACAGCTCAGGTCTCCCCTGGAAACAGTGTAGCACAGGTATTTATCTGCATTATTAATGCAAGATCGTCAGTGACAGTAACGCAGCACGTTAACCTGCCCACTCTGCCAGTGAAGAGATGAG
Source organism: Sinosuthora webbiana (assembly GCA_013397395.1). Classification (NCBI taxonomy): domain Eukaryota; kingdom Metazoa; phylum Chordata; class Aves; order Passeriformes; family Sylviidae; genus Sinosuthora; species Sinosuthora webbiana. The sequence continues at coordinate 77,930 of VXBN01001616.1, read as the reverse complement.
GCAATCTGTGTTTCCACCTGCATTTTCGCCCTGGCTCATGCCAACGAGACAGCTGGGCAGCTTAAATAAATGCCCCCTATGCTTTGAAGCAGACCTTCTGTTTAACTGCCCTGCAGCATTTAGCTGCCTCCCAGCTCCCATTGAAAATCAGAATGTGTCTGTCAGGTTTACCATCAAAGGGCCATGTCTGTGAGTGAGATTGGAGACACCCTTGCATTCTCTTTGCACTTGTTCTCTCCTCTTGGTATTTTGCCTATAGATGAAAAGGTAAGATGCTCTTTCTAGCTCTTTGAGTTGTTCTGAGTGATGTCTTAATCCAGCTGGTTTGCTCTGGTTCTTAAAGAGAAAATCCTAGGAAAAAAAACAAAGACCCTATGGTCTGAGGAAAAAGCAAATGACCCCATGCAGGGGTGTTGCTATTTGTTCTAGTAGTTTTGAAGAAGAACTTCAAATGCTTTTCTTAATAGATTTAGCTGTCAGACTGGTTTTCCTTTGTTCCAGGTAGTTGCCAGTAAAATACTATTTCTAGCATTTTGCCTTCAGCAAGCAAGCTTCCCAGTGCCTCCTAAATCAGTCCTCAAGGAACAGTTTATTGTCTTTTATGGCCGGTGGAAAGACCTGCTTTTTGAAAACTGCATGAAAAGAAGGCCCCTGTGCTGCCTGCCTCTTTCCAGGGAATGGCTGAACTGAAAACATGTTCCCAGGCTATGAACAGCAACAGAGAGGAATCTTGGAAGGGCAGGATTGGCTGGTGAGTGCATGAGCAGAGTTTTTTTCAGTTAACAGGATGAAGGCATCTCTCTTAACTTCAGGATGCTGGGCTGCTGTGATGGCAGAGTTTTCACTGACTCAAAAATCTCCTCATTTCTCAGGCTGAAAGAAAAGGGCAGAGGAAGAGCCCAGGATACTCCTAGGGTCAGCTCCACAAAAATTGGAGTCAGAATTGGCCTCAAAGGCTGTTACCTGCTGTCCTTCACAGGTGACAATGGCTGGTGTTGTGGTTTGACACAACAAACACCAAACACCAAACACCAGGCACCCACAAAAGTAATTTGTTCACCCCTCTTATGCTATAGTTGGGGAGAGGAGAGGGAAGAAAAAATAATGAAGCACTCATGAGTTGAGGTAATGACTGGGAGGAAGGGCAAAACAGGTTCAAATTTAAAGGTATAAAGTAAATTTTTTATTAACAGAGTCAGAGGAGGATAATGAGAAGTAAAAGAAGCCTTTAAAGCACCTTTTCCCCTTCCTAGTCCTTCCTTCTTTCCCACTGACAGCGCAGGGAGATGACAGGGCATGGGGGTCTTGGTCAGTTTGCTACTCGAGATCTTGTTGACAGGACTCAGGGAGAGGAGTCTTCCCTCTGCTATGCCCTGGGGTGCCTCCCACGGGCAAACAGTCCTCCCAAAACTGTTGTGGTGTGAGTCACTCATCCAGGGGGTGCAGTCCTCAAAGGATGGGCTGCTCTGGTTTGGGAGCAAGGGCCCTTCTCTCTATCTCTGGAAGCAGGGACCCTCTCTCTCTCTACGTGTCTCCCACTAGACCACAGCTTTCTCTGGCATCCACCTACTCCCCCGTGAGCACTTTTACCACAGGCTGCAAGTGGGTCTCTGTATCCCCCATGGACTTCATGCATTCCAAGGGGACAGTTTGTTTCACCACGGTCCTCACCACGGCTTGCAGAGGACTCTTGGCTCTGACATTTCAAGCATCTCCTCCTCCTCCTTTTTTTCCACTGGCCTTGGTGCCGCCGTGTTGTTTTCCCTCACGTGCCCTCGCTTTCTCCTCCTCTCTGACTAGAAGAAAAACTGCTGCTCGTAGGTACCATTGCCAACAAGTTCCACCAATTCAAAAGCTCTTGCAGGATCTCGCAGTGCCGAGAAGTTGATCTTGTCTGGGTTCTGTGTCGGGGAGTTTCTCGTTGTGTTTCCACAGGTGGCCCAGCGGCCCCGCCACCATCGTGAGGGCAGCAGTGGCCCCACCGTGGTGCTGGCACTGTTTAACACCTCTCTCCATGCAGGGGCTGACAAGGAGAAGCCACATTCCCTGCCATTTTTGCCTGTGGCACGGCTGGCTGAGGGCAGCCAGGCAGGCAAGGCTCACCACAGGCCATGCCAAGATGGGCTGCGGCTGAGGTGCCTCACCACCCCTAGAAAAACCACGCTTCTGCTGTTTTGATTTTCTTCTTAAATATGGCATCACAGAGGTGTTACCAACCTTTTTAATTGGGCCAGCAGCGTGTCCATCTTCAGAGCCATCAGAGATTGGCTCTGTCAGACATGGTGGAAGGTTCTAGCAGCTTCTCAGAGAAGCTACCCCTGTGGCCCTCCCCGCTACCAAAAATCAGTCTGTGCCAAATCAACACACTGGTCAAGCAGAAAATCACCTGGAGGAGGGAATGTGAGCCCTTGTGATTAAGCAGCAAAGTGGTTCTCCTGGTGAACAGATGGAAACCAGGTGCAGCAAAGGGATGAAGTGCAGGAAGGACTGGGATGAGGTTGAGTGAAAAGCTGTGGCTGTAACTCTGTGACAGTATTTCTCAAATGTTAGCACAGGCCTGGTTTTCTGGCAGTCAGTATCCCAGGGAACTGTTTTTAAACATGTCTTCATGCTGCTCAGAGAAAGAGAGACAGTCTGGAGAAGCTGCACTAGAAATGCTGCAAATCCCCTTTCCCCATTTTGTGGGAAAGGACAGGGGAGAATGACTGAATAACCTAATTAGAGAATGCTCTGACTTGTGCAACACCGCAAAGCCATGTCTTGTAACACAAACACAAGGATGAAAGAAGACCCTCAAAAATATGACAGTGAAGCAGAATGAATGAGAACAGTCTGCAGCCACCGTGCTGGTGGACTCCTAATGGTCTCAATGTTCTTGGGACTTAAATTACCCTCCCAGTGACAGCCTTGCCTGTGCAGGATCAAGGAGGGAAAGTGGGACAAGCTAAAGAAACCTCAGTCTGCCTCTCTGCCCCTTGGTCCTTAGACCAGCATCCCCTGCTCTGCTGACAGCCTTTTTATTTCCCTGCTATGCCATGAGGTATCAGCACAAAATCTCCAGCGTTTTTTCTTTCTTTGACCAATTTCAGCCACCCTGAAGCAGTATGCAAGCACGAGTTGAGCTGCTTGAGCTGCTCAGGGCTGTTGCTGGTCCTGTGAGGCCACCATCTGCCCCCAGTTCTGTTCATTTTGACATCTTCATTGCAGGGAACCCAGCTGTGAGGAGGGGGGCCAGTGCCCCTGGCCCAGGATGCCAACCTGGCAGCAGGCAGCCCTGGCTGGGCAGCTGGTGTTGTGCCAGGCTTAGGAGCTGTGGGCAGGAGCCAGCCCCCCCAGCCCCTCAGATGGTGGGCTGTGAATGGGAGGGTAGGGGGGCTAGTGGGGAATCAAAGGGAAGTGTCCTACTGATTGATGGCCTCATTTGCACATGAAACTGGGACCTCTCAGCCCTGCAGGCCCTGCACATGTGTCTCAGCTGCTGTAACCAGGGCTGGGAGAAGAGGAGATAAGCAGAGGGAATAACTTGCTTCCAGCTCAAGACACCATAATGACTTCCATCTAAGTGTCCTAGGACTGAATCTTGATGGCCTTTACAGTTCCTAAGTGTGGGTTGCTTTTTTTCTTTTTTTTTTCTTTTTTAATTGCAGGTGAGGCAGAGCACCCATGATTATGGAAACTTCTTCCACCTTCTCCTCTTTCCTTTTCCTCTGCGTGCTGGTTCTTTCTGACATCAGTCTTGCAGTCTCCCTGAACCCTGGCACAAAGCTCAAAAATGCCCCAGAGAACAACAACCACCTTCAGAACCAAGAGATGTGGCTGCAGCAGCCCAGAACTGGGCGCCATCACAGGCAAGGCTTGGCCAAGAAGGAGAAGGTCCATGCCACGCCTTCAAGAGGGCAGCCGGCTGGGGAAGAGACCCTCAAGACAGGCAGTGGAGCTTCAGCTGTGGAAGAGCTGGTGGCAGAGGGACAGCCAGCGGCCCTGAAACAGAACAAGGACGTGTTCCTGGGGTTTGAATTGTTGTATCCTGAGAGGGAAAACCAGTCCCCGGGCTCTGAGAAAGGAAGGAAGCAGAACCGAGAGCATCGCCGACACAGCCGCAGGGACAGGCTCAAACACCAGCGAGGTATCGGAGCTCCAAGGGAAGCTGGGGCTGTTGTGGCGCTGGAAATGAGCGTCTCTTGTGTGAGGGCAAGAAGACGCAGCTGTGGTGGAGCCACATGGGTGTGTGGAGGGTGTGGAGTGTGTGCTGCTCTGGGGAGAAATCTGCCGAACAAAAGAGGCACGAGAAGAAAGGGGAACTGCAGAACCAGAGAGTTTTAGCGCTGGCTGCAATTTTGTGAAAATGACCTGGTTTGTCTTACAGGCACTTTGAGAGTCCCTAAGACTTGAGGGGCTCTTTTGGGGTGTCCTGCTTTGTTGTTGTTTTTTTTTTTTGGGTTTTGTTTTGTTTTTTTCTTTTTAGCAAATGGCCCAATTTAAGAACAAGTATGTCTGAGCCATGCCCAATCTCTCCACTGACTTCAAAAAATGATCAGAATTAGAAAAAAACACAACCCCCTTATTTTGCTGTGAAGACTATTTTCTTCTCAACAGAGCTTGTATTCTTCTATGTTTATGCTGAACAACAACAACAAAAAAATCAGATTTTGCATATGTGAAATTGCACTGCTAACTTTAAAATTTTGCTTGGTTTTGACTGGGACTGCTTTCCTTTGCAGGTCAAGTTGTGGGTGTGTGTCTCTGTGGTACGGTGTGGTAAACCTTGAGTTGTGTTAAAGCTAGGCAATTTATGTCAATCTACAATGTAACAAGCTGGGTGTCAAGTCCTTGAGTTCCATCTATCACTCCTCCCTGCCCCAGTAAGAAAAGCTGTATTGTTTTTTCAGGGGACCGACTAAACAGCTTGTGTTGGCAGTATAGAAGAGTATGCAACAAAGCTGGTTTGGAGCAATATTTGCAGGCTACAAAAAGGACTTATTTCTTGAGGTTAACTTAAGGTCTGCATTTAAATTAATACTTATGAAGAAGAGGGCTATATCTGTGAAGATAATTTCAAGTTAGGTTAAGTCCTGACTTGAGCTAAATTGAAATAACTCACTACTAAAATCAAGTAAGAATGTATTCAAAGGTATTTGCAACAGCTTGATCCATTGGTTTAAAAATGGTTAAACAGGTACATTTTGTACTCTTGTGACCAGAAAAAGACATGTTTTGCTTCTTAAAGGAGCGACAGACCTATCTTCAGGAAGGTGGGATTATGTATGTGTTAAGCATGCAAAAATCAAGCTGCATATACCCTGGATGTGTTTTATCACTGTAATAGCTCATTGCTCAGTTTTACAGTGGTCTAAACAGTGGCTCAGGGCCATGGAACAGTGGTCGGTGACTGGATGAAGTCATGAAACATGAATTCCTTTGATTCAAATCTGTCACACAGAGAAAAGGGATAAGAAAGGTAATGCCACTGTACCTGTTACCCTCTGCAGGGAAGAATCCTGATGCTGGGCCAAGCTCCCTGTACAAGAAACCCAAAAGCTTTGAAGAACAGTTTCAAAATCTTCAGGCGGAGGAAGCTACAAGTCTGACTCCCACCATGCTCCTCATGGGTGCACTGGACACAGCTGTTTCCACAGAAGAGCCTCCTGTTCTTCCAGCCACTTCACCACGGTCACAGGTAAAGAGACAGCTGGGAACTGTTCTGTACCTCCAAGCCGTGCCTCTCCCTCAGCTATCCAACTTCACTGGGCTTCAAGGACCAGGGAGACAGTAGGAGCCCTTGGCTGAAAACCCAACATATCCTAATGCTCATTGCTCACCTTTTGTTCTCACACAGAAGCAGTGGAGACTTCCCCCTTGGCTTCAGCCTCAACAAAGGACTGCTCTTTGCTTTTGAAAATGAAATGCCAGGAATCCTGAGTGGATAAGACAGGAGTGGACCTGGGGAGGGGGAATCATGAAGCCTTTTTAATGTGTAAAAGCACCATGAAAATTTGCAAATACTTCAGTGTCTCTACAGAAGTGTAATCTGTTGTCTGTCTGGTTCATTTGTGGTTTGCAGGCCCGCCTCAGGCAAGATGGGGATGTGATGCCCACTTTGGATATGGCACTCTTTGACTGGACTGACTATGAGGATCTCAAACCAGAAATGTGGCCATCTGCTAAAAAGAAAGGTGCTAAACCTCCCTGTCCTCTTTCCCAAAAGTCATCCTGTAAGGCTTGTCTACGGTTAGTATTCATAGATGTGCTGAAGGACATGAGATCATAGTGGTGGGGAAAGAGAGAAGCAGCATAATGGTGATTGAGTTTTGTGCCCAGGTTCAGAATGTTTCTCATTTTGGATGCATATTTGGAGGGCAGAGGAAAAATGATAAATGGGAGAGTTGAGAAATAGGGACATGAGACTATGAAAGTTTAGAGTTCAAACTCTTGAAATCTGAGGCTGTTTTTACCCTGGAACAATATATTCTCCAAAATGAAAACACTGGCATGAAATTTTCTATGAGCATCTTTTTTTTTCCGTAGAAAAACGCCGCAGTAAGAGCCCCAACAGTGGAAATGAAACCATGACAGCTGAAGGAGAGCCATGTGATCACCACCTTGACTGCCTCCCAGGTCAGGATCAGCTTGGCAGAGTCATTTCTCCAGACATGAGATGTTTGAAATCTAGCCCAGGTTTTGAGACATGCGTCCTGATTTCTACTGCTGATAGGAAGTGTTATGCAAGGGAAGGGCAGAGGCTTTCTAGGCGTGTTGTGGGACCAGATGATGTCTGTACAGTGGAGCTGTCATGGGTGTCAGTAGTGCTACAGGTAAGGGATACCTGAGCTGTGCTGACCCCTGGTCCTGTGTTGCAGGCTCCTGCTGTGACTTGCGTGAACACCTCTGCAAACCACACAATCGAGGCCTTAACAACAAGTGTTATGATGACTGTATGTGCACTGAAGGTGAGTCCTGCTCTTTGCTCCCTGTCTTGGTTTAAAAGACAGGTGTCTGCCAGGGAAGGTGGGAATCTCCCTTGGAATGGAAAGTATGATCCCCTTCCCTCCAAATTGTTATAGCTTTGAAATTATAGGGCTGTCAGGCAAAGATATGGGAAAAGGAATAATAGTTCTTCACTAGTATATATATGTATAAGAAGACAAACAAACAACAGCAATGGTAACAGCAACAAACAGAACCAAGAACCCAGTGCCAGCCCTCTCTTGGCCACAGGGATATTCTGGACACAAAACAAAAACAAAAGCAAACATGGTTATGAGATATAAACCATCCCCAAGACACTCCCCGACTTTGTAGCATTGACTTGGAATAGTGGTTTGTTTGTGAAAACAGGAGCCAAGCTCTCCTGCTCTTGGGCTCTCTCTGCCACTGACTCACAGTGTGACTACTGAGTCTTCTAGGATATCTTGTTTTCTCTCTTGTTTCTTTCTTGACTCCTGATATCTACCACCCTAACAGAAGAAGCCACAATATAGTAACATTTCAGTGGTGCTTTCAAGTACCACAGACTATGAAGACACTGTTTTGTATGACCTTGTGCCTAACATGACTTTCCCAAGTTAATTTCAACTGAACTTGTGGCAATTTAGTAGATGTGGGAAGGACTCAGGCTTTTGTTTCTTAAAACTATTTCTGAAGAATCCACAGCAGCCTTTACTAAGCAGGTGCATTATGAAGGTGTTAAAAGGCACTCTTCTAGTCCAAACCTGTTCAGGATCAGCTCCAGGCACTGAGTCTTGCCTGCCAGAACAAAACTCTGTTTGCCAAGTTTTGTGAGCTGCATTAGGTACCCAGTGATCAGACCAGGCTGTTTGCCTACTTTTTACCCAGGTAAATGGGCAGCTTTCCTGGAGTTGCAATGTTAAATGATAGTCTTCACCTTGGGCGTGTTGTGTAACACAAGATCCTAATCAGAGATGACTTTCTGATAGATTAGCCTAGAAATGTGTTTCTGCAATCCCTAATGAGGCTGCCCCAGGCCCTGCTTTATCCTTAAGCTAGTTACAAGTTGACAGCAAAAGTGTATCCTGTGTAGTGTAAAAAAGATCCCGAGATGGAAGATCCAGGTAAGATAGACAAGAGGCTTAGATAAGAGCAGAGCTCTGATAAGAACATGCTCTCCTCCTAGGAGGCCAGATTGCCCTGGTGTGATTGGTAATGAGGGGCACAAACCCAACTTTTTAAGGTAGCTGGTCTCAATGTAGCCCAGGGACATAATTCCAAAAGGCTGCTCTGTGACATCATCTGAGTCTCCAGTGTACAACCAAGGACAGTTTTGAGCTGTCTTATTACAAAAGCTATAAATCCTCTGCTGCCTGATCTGGAAGTTAAAAGAGCTGCAGTTTCTAGAATGATCAAATCAGCTCCTGCCAACCCCAATGATGAGATCCTGCACTACTGAAAAGCAGGGTTTTCATGATAATTATTTACCCACAGGCTGTGTCCTGTCTGGCCCAAGTAGCTATGCATTCTGGTGTAACAAAGTCAGACAGAAACACCACAAAATCTACCTCTTGGGGCCAGAAACCAAGTAGTTACCATGACCGGAGGCTCCCGTTACCTTCCACTGCCATGGGAGAATATGTACTCAGGGTTTTTAAAAACAAAAGACCTTTTTTCCTCTTCATACTCACCTGTGCTATATTAGCTAGCTTCTCTCAGACCCTGCACATTGAACATCTAAAACAGAGAAATTAAAGGAGATGAGCAGTGAGCATTGGATTGGACCTCCCAGTAATAACACTTCAAAGTCTCTTCTCCCTTGAAGCTTCAGGGAAATAAATAGCAAGGGGAGGTCTCTAGTCATTGCTGCTGCACATTAAGTCTACAGTAATTTCCCAATGGAGAGATTGCTTAGACAGTAATGGGAAGTAATAGGGGGAAACCAAGCAGGGCTTCCATAAAATCACTGGAAACAATTGGAATAATTCATTGGTATTTCAAGAAGCCAGTGAAACCTGCCTGAACAATGAATCCCCAACCAGAACAGTGAACCAAGCAGAATGCCAGTGCCCAGAGAGCAATATGCCTTGTCTGTGTGAGGCATTTCTCTGCCACCCTCTTTGACACAGCACTGGGCCTGTCCCCAGTGCAGCAGTGTCTGACAGAGAGATATTTGGTGTTAGTGCTGTAGAGAGCCCTGCTCCTCACTTCTCCGTGTCTTTTCCACAGGGCTACGCTGTTACGCCAAATTCCACCGTAACCGAAGAGTGACGCGGAGGAAAGGGCGCTGTGTGGAGCCCGAGTCAGCCAACGGAGAGCAGGGATCTTTCATTAATGTTTAGGAGGGTGGGACTCCTGCCTGTATGGTCAGGAGCTGGGGTCAAACTGTTTATACCTAGCAATGGGAATTAGAGGGGAAAAGAGTTGAGCAAATGATGGAAGCTGCAGGCTCTGAACATGCCAGGTCCCAGCTAGACTGAAACTCATGTTCATTATAAATAGAATGGCATCAGCCTTTTCCATTGCAGGGCTGCACTCCCTGTCCCTTCCTTCAGCACATTCCTGCCACTGAATTGAGTCCCTCTCTCCTAGTTAGTAAGCAATGATCATGACTCCCATTCTGATGGTCCTGGCAGGAAAAGGCTTTGCAGTTTCATCTCCTCCTCTCAAGAGAGGCAAGATGTGGAAGATCCTTCAGGGAAAAGGGGATACGAGCTTAAACTTTCCCCTTTATTATTGCTTGAGAATAAAGGTAGATAGATCCTCCTTAAGGACTTAAGTTCCTAGAGGAGAGGGAATTTGTAGTGTCCAGGTGGAATGAAAGATGGGAAGTGGATCAGTGGGAAGCTGCCTGCCTAGGTCAGAGAGGACCCTCTGGCAGACCTCTTGCTCTGTCTTTTTCACTGCTCCAGACATATTCCCTAGCTGATACACATTACCACTTCCTACCTGTCATCTTTGGGACAATCCAATCCCACTCCATCCTTCCTTCCTTCCTTTCTTGCTTTCAGAGAACCACCTGGTTTCTGCAAGGATGTGGCAAGACATCCCAGCCTGTAGCTCTCACTCATTTAGTTATCCTGCCAGGTCTGTTAATTTAAATAATTATTTTTAGGAGCTTTCTGGGGAAGTGATAGTTTTCCTAGTGAGCCAAAAATAAAGGTTTTTGTAACAGGAGATAGGACAGGCTGTTCCATTGTAGTAAAACCTGTGACATGTTGCATGTGTGTTTTTGTGATATGTAAATAAAGATATGATGGATATACTTTGTGAAACTCTTCTGCTTTTTGACTGCACCTAAGGATGTGAGGGAGCCAGAAAAGCCTATAAGGAGGTTGGTCAGCAGGTAACACTGATGACCTGAGGTACTCACACAGAACAATTGTGCTACTGGTAGAAAAATTTCTCTGCCCAAAGTTGCCTGTATTCTCACTCAAATTGCAGATAACTGTTTCTGCCTAGTGTAGCCAGCCAGATGTTTTAAACTTCTTTGTATTAATACTTAATTACTGGCTTCAGCGATATATTGGAACAACAAAAGCTACCTGTGTTAACCTAGAGTAGTGGTAGCTGGTGAAGATGTTCTTTGCTACTGCTAACACCCAATATCCTGACTTCTCTGGAGAGGCAGCTGTGAAGCTTTTTATATCCAAGAGCCTGGAGATGTATGGCACTTTCTTTAGGAACAGAAATATATTAATCGTGGTGCTGTGGTAAGAATCCTCTTTAGACAGCTTCCCTAAACCCCCTGTGTTCCATTTACTTAGTCAAACTTCCAGTTTGCAATCCTGTTTATGCTGTGGTGCCACTTTGCATTGTGTATTCACTCAAAGACTGTGAGCTTTTTACACTTTACATCTCTAATATAATGCGTGCCCAGTCATGGCCGCAGAGAGATGCTGTGAATACAATTTCACTTCTGACCTGTGCACACCTCCTAAAGGACAGAGAGATGCTGTGAATACAATTTCACTTCTGACCTGTGCACACCTCCTAAAGGAGGAATTTGTGTGGGAGCACTTAGGCCAAAAGTAGCACAGGCTTGGATGTAGCTGTTTAGATTTCCATTTACAGCATGACAGTCTTAGCACAAAGGACAGAAGTAAAGAAAGGTGGTTTGCCTTCAGCTCGATGCCACAGCAGCAAGGATTCAATTTGTTAACCCAGGGAGAGCAATGTAGCCCCTCCTTCAGCCCAGATGCAGAATAGTGGGTGGTGCTGCCAGTGCCATTGTCAGTGGAAGCATAAAGGGAAAAAAGGCTCCTAACTGATCACATTCAATTGCAGAGCTCTCAGCCTCTGGTCTGTGTGACACTGATGAGAACCACATGCAAAGGCACTATCAAAACCAGGTTTGATATCACACTGCTCTTTAGTGTTGGACCCAGGATCTGGGGGGAACAGTGTAACTGAAAGCAAGCAGGTAATTTTGCAGGAAATCTTTATCCTTGGTGATCCAGATATTCCTTGCCTCTTACACTACATATGGGATCCTTGTAGGATCATGGGCAGAGTTTGAGGCAAGACTGTTCTGCAAATCACGTGAAATACAAGCAAGTCTGAAATTTGTCAGAGCTTTTAGACTCTAAAAGGAGACTTACTCCTTTTTCAGCCTTGAGTTTGCTATTAACTCTGAATATAAAGAACAGATTATTCTTAATTGGTGGGATTAGTTAAAGTCAGTGAAAATTCAGTTAACTATTATCAGTCAAGTCAGGGATTACTGGATTGATTGCTCACATTGGAGTTTTGGAAAGAGAGCCCATGACCAAGTGTCATTGCTGCTGAGTCAAGCTGTGGGGTTGCAGAGGTGGGGCAGGAAGGGTGAGCAGTGGTACAGGCACATGCTGCACAGCCACAGCAGCACAAAAAGAATCAGCCTGAATTATGGATCAGCCAGATCAACTACTGACTTCACAACTGCAGTACAAAGGAAAGCTGTTGAGTAAATCACGTGCAAAGGTGTGGAAAGCAAGAGCAGCCTGTGATATAAAACCCCAGGGCAACATCTGTACAAGTCCAACCCACTTGTGAGCACGGCAAAGCTTTTTAGTGCCACTCTGTGCTGTCTCAAAGGCATGACAGAAGCTGCAAAGCATCACCATCAAGGGTTACTTTTAGCAGCTTTCCCTTTCCTTCCCAGTATCTCATTGTCACAGCGCCGTCAGTGACAGTTTTGTCTTTGGGGGCATTAGGGCTGAACAAGAGAGAGATACAAATGTCAAGCAAGACTTGATTTATGTGTTCTTCTCAACCGATTGTTTAAGAAACTCAAATTAAAAATTCACACAAGCTCAGCTTCTCTGCTGCCCCCAGAGAATTTTAGTCAGAGCTCTTGCAAGATTATCTATTGTCTTGAAAGGGCTTTGGACCAGGCCCAAACCAGCCATGGCAGGGCTCTGTACAATAATCTCTAAAGTTAATCACAGAGCATGCATGCAAGAAAGGTGAGTGACGAAGTCCCACCCAAAGTCCTGTTCTACAGCTAGTGCTGTTAGTAGCCTCTGAGAGTCCAAGGGTTATGCATCACTTTAAACTGCTTCTCCAAGGGTGAGAATCATTAAACATGGAAAAGAGAGAGCAGCATGCTGTTTTGACATAATCCTTTCAGCAGCTGCCTGCTCTGCAAATGCTGTTGAATCTCAGGGATGTTACTGGTAGTTGCCAAAATTATGACTGCAAGAGAGGCAAGGAGTGGAGGCACAAATTAAAACACTTGGGAATCATTCTGTCTCAGGTCTGTAATAGTCTGCATTCATTTTCACGTGGAGGTGTTTTATTGAAACCCTCTCTCTTCCCTTCCTCCCCCAGTAATTACCCTGTTGTAAATCCACAGTGTGTGAAAGTGCTTCAATTTGAAACCCATGCTATATCAAATTGTTCACATCCATGCCAGTCATTCTCTGCTACATGAAGCCTGGAAAAAGCATTGCTTTCATATTTTTTATCAGAAAAAAACCCCAAGGGCTGTTGTTTTCTTGGAATGTTCTGAGTGAGCATATGTACTCCATAAAACCGCTTCTGGTGTGTCAGTTCATTTTCTGGAGTGTCAGTGAATCTTGAAGAGTGGTCTCTCAATGATATCTCAAAGCTTTAGTTAGATTTTAGAAAATCAGAGGAGCAGCTTGTGCTGACCTCCAAATGCAATTGTCAAGACACCACATTAATGTGGCCCTCTCCACTCCCCAAATCGCCCTGCCATAGTCTGTTCTGCAGTGCAATTGCAGGAGGAGGCTTTCCACCAGCATTACAAAATGCCTTCTGTTTCCCCTCCAATCCAAATAATGGTTCTGTTTGCTGATTTCCCACTGGGATTTAAAAGGGAGTTTGTAGAGCCAGGCAACTTTTATATGCCCTTCCTCACTACTTATCCAGAAGGGCTCTGTGGCTAATATATGTATGTGTGCTGAGCTGGTGCCTTCATTGCTCTCAGCTCCATAGCCAGGGGCAAAACTCAGACATGGGTGTCAGCTGCAGCCTTTAGTTATCTTCAGACTAAACCCCTAGAGAGGGGAAGAAGGGCAGAACTATGAGGGGTGAGCTTGTCTCCATCTTCATGGGCCAGGTAAGGACAGCAGGAGCAATCGTATTAACTCGTTCACTTCCCTATGGAATTGCTAACACCTTATGCACCAAGGGTTCAGTGATCTGAAAATGTAAAGGGAAGCATTTCTGCCTCATTAGCCTCACTTTTATGCTATCAGGAGGGGATCCAGCTGTGTATTAGCTTTTATTCAGTCTGCACAAGGCAAACCAATAGATTTTTAAAAACAGTAGATTTTGCATAAAGCAGCTAATTGCTGGGTGTTGGTTGCAGTGAGCTGAACTCACCTGGAGCAGTCTTCTAGTCACAAAAATCTCTGCATCCAGTCTCCTGGGTCACCTGCTTCCCCCTGCAGGTCTTCTTTAACTTGCTGCTTATCTTCCTTGCCATGTTGTGTTGCTTTATCAAACCTGGGGAAGGGGAGAGAGGCAGTGGGTTACACAGAGAGGCAATTTACAAGGTACAAGCAGCACAGAGTAGAAATAAAAAATAAGAAACCCCCAGATCACACAGGTGTGAGAGACATAATAATGCATAATATCAGTCATAGCTCTCATTGTTTTCATATCCATGAGATCATTAAGACATTTCTAAGTCCCTTGAGTCCATGACATGCAAGCCCAAGATGTAATAAGCAGGGATGAATTAACTGCACTATACATTGATGAACAAAATGAAGTAAAGTGCTTTTATTGTACAAGGGGAAATGCTTTGCGTTAAGCAGTGTTATCAATTCAAATTATGGCTCACACTGCATAAATGATAATGAGACTCTGTCTCAGGCTGAGTGAGAATGCTGAAGGGAGCAAAGACGCCCACATGCTGCTGCATCCAAATAGTGCTTATCGTTCAACAGGGACAGTGGGATTTGTCTTCATAACAAACCGTTCTCCTTTGACAGATACCTGGCTGGGCAGAAGGGCATCCTAGTGCACTTCACACACAGCACTGAGCCAGCAACAGGGCTATTCATTCTCTGTATCTTTCCCCCCATCACAAGTGTCATATATATTTGTCATTTACCTTGAAATCCAGTCATTCCTCGACATTACTGCAACCACTAGCATTGATCTCATTTGATACCACTACATCTGTAGACAGAGGCAGGACTTCCCTGCAAGACACAGTAATGTGTTCATGCAGGACACAATAATGGAAGTGAAGTCACAGCTCATGTGTCGTGTGGCAACAGATGAGTTATATTTCAATCTTTCATTTGAAAGTGACACATTCAGAGATTCCTGAGGGGACTTCCACAGCCTTTTTGGTTTTTTTTACTGTTTTTCTGAGCTATGCAGCCAGTCAGTTTTATCCTGATGCTTCCTAGCATTTTCTAGGTAATTTCATTTTGGCATTTAATGCTTTGCCTTGGGAAATCTTGAAGTGTGCTGCACACAAGCAGTCAATAGCACTCAGGACACGGTCAAGGACAGGCTGGATAGCACCACATTTGTGGCTTGTTTGAGAATGTCTGACGGTAGGTTCAGCACTGCACAATTCTCACTGCTTGAACTGAAAATGGGACTGAAGGGTGACTCATGCATTTCCACATCCAACTTCTGCAATGAACCTCCGAGGTCCTTTCTCGAAATGACCTCCCAGGTCATTTCTCAAGAGGCCCCAACTTTTCTGTAAGAATAAATAATGACAAGAAAGGATCTAGTAAGACATTGCAGCCTTACACTGCAGACAGCACACATTAGGCAAGGATGGGAGGGTTTGAGAAGTGTCATCAGGATGTCTGGGTTCTGTTCTTTCACTTGCCGGGCCTGGGGAGAAGGCTGCTGGTATGAACTGGACAGGAAATGGTAAGTTATAGCTGAACTGTGTGGGGTTGAATTGGTCACTTACCAACTTCTCTAGCTCTAAAATGAAACCAGCTTTCTTTCGGAATAAGAAATGAAGAACTTGTTATTTGTACCAGGTTTTTAGGCAGAGGGTTCAGTCATATAGTTCTAGGGGAAAATCCAGGGCCAAAGGCTGGACACAAAACACCTGCCAGCCATCCTAGCTACCTGATCCAACCCCTAAGACTGACCTTAACATGACTTAGCTTTTGGGTGACATAGCTGAGCACAGTTAACATCTTAAAATAACCTTTTTATTGGTGTCTATCAACAGTTTCTTTGTCACTCCTCACTTTTTGGTCACACCACTGATAGATATATGCACAGAAACTCTCTTCCTGCAGAAAGCTGCTAAGTTCTTTGCATGCATTAGCTTTCCTGGACACTGATTACAGTCAAAGAATAATGTCCAACCTTGTCTCACTACATTGAATATGCAAGCAGCAGGAAGAGTTTGGCTGGGTGTTTGGAGCCAACAAACTGATCTGTACACACTTTGGCTGGGTGTTCGCAGCCAAGAAATTGATCTGTGCATAAGTTTAACTTAGTGGTGGCTTTGGAAACAAAATCACAGAATTGCTAGGATTGGAAGGGGCCCCTGGAGATGATCTAGTCCAGCTCCCTGCCGCCTCCTCCCGCTGCCCAGGCAGGGTCACCTGGAGCAGGTGACACAGGAACGTGTCCAGTTGGGTTTGGAATGTCTCCAGAGAGACTCCATGCCCTTCTCGGGCAGCCTGTCCCAGTGCTCTGCCACCCTCAAAGTAAAGAAGTTCTTTCTCACGTTGAGCTGGGACTTCTGGTGTTTTAGTGACTGGGTACCACTGAGAAGAGCCTGTCACCATCCTCGTGTGACCCGCCTTCGAGGAACTAACAGGGTCAGAAACCGTGCGGTTCACATCGGGTAGGCAGAGCACCGGGACTGCCTCCTCCGCTGGAACACGCCTGAGCAGCCGCCACTCAGCGAACTCCAGCAAGGGCTCCCCAGTCGCCCCAGAACGGCGGGGCACGGCCCCCGGCAGGGCAGGGCAGGGGCGGGCGCGNNCAGGGCCGGGCAGGGCAGGGCGGCCCGGGGGCGGTGTCCCGGCTCCCCCCGCCTCTGGCCGGCCCCGAGCCCGGCCCTGCCCCACGTGAGCTGCGGTCCCGGGGCTGCTGCCATGGAGCTGCCGGCCGTCAGCCTCAAGGTAGGAGCTTCCCCTGTCCCGGGGCTCGGGAGCGGGGCCGGGGCAGTGGGGCCGGGGGCGGCCGGGGTGGGCTGAGCCGCGGGCGCTCGGATCGGCCCTCGCTGTATCCCTCCTCTCCTCTCGCTTGTTCTCCAGCCGTATGCCCGGTCCAGATCCTGGCTGAGGCCCTGCTCCGAGCTGCGGAGCCCTCTGCGGAGGAAAAACTGAAGTTCCTAAATTTTTTTTTCTTTTTTAATCACATGGGCAAAGGCTGCAGAAGTTCTGAACGCCGTGAAGCCGAGTCTGGGGAGGGTTAGATTGGATATGAGGAAAATGTTTTCCCCAGAGGGAGATCAGCCCTGAACAGGCTCCCCAGGGCAATGGTCGCAGCACCAAGCTTTTCCGAGTTCAAGGAGCATTTGGACAACGCTCTCAAGCACAGGGTGGAATTCTTGGGGTGTCTTGTGCAGAGCCAGAAGTTGGTGATCCTCATGGGTCCCTTCCAACTCAGGTTAAACCCACCAGGTGATGACTCCAAAGTTTGTTCTTACTTTGGGGGTGTATTGCTAAAGTGGCAAAGGGCTGGGCAGGGACAACAGCTGGCTATTAACTAGTGTCCATGGGGGTTTCCAGCTCAGCTGACCAGAGCTAAGCCAAGATAAACACTGCACAAGATCCTGAGGAGACAAAGTTTTTGCTTGTCAGGCAAAATGTCTTAGAAAAATAAGCCCACTTACTTGGGGGTTATCATCTGATAGATAACTGCAATTGTTTCTCTGCTGGGGAGGGCAGGCTCCACTTGAGGACACTTTGGAAATCTCAGTGAATGTCGGATAACCAGAGAAAGGAGATACAAGAGACTTTGTGGGTTTCCAAGACCTAACCAGTTATGTTACATTTTTCACTTCTGGAAGAAGCACTTCCCTGCTGACAAGCCAGTGGATGTTAAAATCACACTTTGTTTGCTTTTGATGCTGATGTTTGATCCTGATGTCTTCTGTGCTACCAGATGCATGACATTTTCCTCTATATTTTTTTTTGTCTTTCACATTTTCAGAGCCCTGAGATTTCTAGGTGTGTGTGTCCTTTCCCAGCTTCACTACTTTGTGATTTCATTTAATACAGCATGGTTAAGATGCTTTCTTTGGTTAAACTTTGCCAAGTTGTGAAAACATCATGGATCACATCAGGGGTTTTTTTGCTGGTGATTTGTTAAGCTGTGAGCAGTGGCCTTGGACCAGGCTGCCTATGGGTTGGATGGGAGAGTAGTATTATCTCAGCTACCATTATTAATTCAGCTTTGTACAGGACAGCTTTCATGTGGCTGTATTAAATAAAAGATTGGTGTTCATTTAATGATGAATACCCCTCTTACTAGTTCACCAAGAAAAGCAGCTTCCCTTGTTGGAGGCAAGTAAGCAAATGGATTTTTCGAGGCCCAGCATGTGGATTATATTACATTCTGGAAACTAGTTGATACTTTGCTCTGACAAGTTTGGACTATGGTGTGATTCCCAGGGCACTAAGAAGATTAGAAGATCTTGCCTTCTGCTTTGTTTTTTAACTTGGTTTGATTATTTTTTTTTCCATGCTAAAACAGCAGTGAAAACTAAGGACATTTAATTAAAAAGTTTGCCAACACGGAATACGTGTTCTAGCCTGGGAAATGGGCAACAAAACTAAAATGTTGCCTTTCTTCTCTTGTTTCAGACAACCATTCCCCAATCTCTTACTAGATGAGTTTGTCCTGGGCGAACTGTTTTCCTGTTTTCAGCATTAAGAAATTCCTTGTTGTCAAGTCTGCCAGTTCTGCTCTGAGCTGCAAAGACAGGAATAGGGAATTAATAGTTGTGCCTATACTTCATACAGTTCCTGAGTTAGGGCCTGATTCCCTGGAAAATACCACAAAGGTGGGGAAGATTCTTACCCAGAAGGGGCCTGGAACACACACTGCTACGATTCATTGGCATGATCTGCTGACTGGTTCTGTGAGATTATAAAGATGAGCCTTGTGATAGAAGTAGTTCCAAGAAAGCTGCATGACTGAGCTGTGTTTGTGCCAGAATGTAGCAGTGTCTTAGCCTCGGGGTGTCTCTTAAAGCTACTTGCAGAGCTATAAAATTAATGTAGCAGGCTTTGCCTTGGGGTGGGTGGGGAACGTTCTCACTGAACAGGATCTACTGGCTTGGTTCTGACAGCCATGCTCAGCAAAACACGGGGCAAAGCAGCACAGCCATACTTGTGCCATGACAGCTTGACACCTCTGATTATTGAAATAAGCATGCAGAGCCTCGAAAGACAACGTTTGACTTTGATCAAGCCTAGACAATGCCCTACAATCCATGTGCCTGGAAACACACATTTTATGCTCAGGCATTTTTAAATGCTAAGTCACAGAATCAAGGAATAATGGAGATGTCTGTATGTCATGTGATTAAACCTTCTGATCAAAGCCAGGCAAACTGCAAAGTTAGATCAAATAGCTCAACTCAAAAATCAGCTGAGTTTTAAAATAAGAACAGAGCCATGACAGCCCCATTGGATAGCCTGTCCCACTGCTTAAGCACTCTCATTATTATCACTCTGTTATAATAATGAGGAGCATCCTCACAGGTGGCCACTCAGATTCATATTTTGGTTTTGTGTGTTCTCAGGTGAATGTCACTCAAGGAGTAGGTGAGCTCACTCTAAAATTAAAAATAAAGAGTAAAATAGGAAATTAGATATAACAAGAAAATAATTCTAATTTGGAACTGTTTCATTTTTAACTTGGTCAAAATTCAACCTTGTGCTAAGTTCTGTGCTGAAGCATGTTTAAAGGAGTTCCTATTCCAAAGAGTTTCCCATCTAATGAGACCCTGGCAGACCTAGGCTCTTTTTATGCTTGGCAATTAGTTCCATCACATGCTGGGATTTGCAAAGGAGGTAGGAATTCTCCTTAGCTCTCCCCAGCTTCCAAAGGGATGCTTTTAATTACATGGCCATCCTTTTTCCCAGAAGAGATGGGGACAAAGGACCCACCTTTATTTTTTGTTCTCACCACTAGTTCAAGTCTTAGGAGTTATTTTCTCAAAAGAAGAAATGTATGTCTGTCTTAGCTACACACTTACGTCCTTGGACAGATGGAAAAATGTTAAATTCTCCTGCTGTCTTATCAGGAGACTGGCTGCAAATTAACTAACCTCACACAGTAACTGTAGTTTTTCATTAACACTATATTTTGTATGTTAAAGCATACCAACACCACCAGCCAATTCCGTAGTGTGCTGAAAAACTGTCAGGTAAATTGGATTAATAACTAAAAAGGGAATATCTTGGTTTTATTTCAGCAGTCACTCATAGAATCAGCCCCAGTTTACCTGAATTTATGCTGGTGACTAAACATACTTCATAATGTAGTAACTGCAGTATTGATCTAGACAGCTTTTAAAAAAAAACCACCCTGCCTAATTGTGTTAACTGGTGAGCCTTGAGGGGTCTTGTGGGTATGTAATGTGCAATTAAATAGCACCTAATTAAGAATTTTCCTGATGCTGTGATAGTCTCTTGAGTAAACACTATTTGCATGTCTCCATTCTTATCCAGGAGCATCTTGTATTTTACCGGTTAGCAGCTTTTCCATTGTGTCTGTGGTACAATTTGGGAGAAGGGGAAAGCGTGAGGAGTGGTGAAGCATTTTGTAAGCTTTCATGAACAATTAAATCAATCAATAAAAATCTGTCTAAGCGGTGTTGGAAGTTACAGCAAAGTCTAGTGGGTGCTCAGGAGGTGTGATGGGGCGCTGCAGTGGAGGAAGGGCAGGAAGTCATTTGCATTGTGGTGTCCCGGCAGAGCAGCGTGAGCCGCAGCGGCTGGGCCACCCCTCTGCTTTCCTGACTGTGCTTCACTTGTGTCACAGCCTCACATTCTTCTCCAGCAACTAGTTTTGTTTTAAGTCAGAGCGTGCTTTAAGTCAAGGAATCTAGCAGGCTGTCAGTCGATCTTAATTTCTTTTTTGTCTCTTAATGCTCCTGCATACAGCTTTCCTGTGTCCACTGAGTAACGCAGGCTTTTGCTACGTACTCATTTCCCAATTTTCTTTTTTGTCCTTTGAGGGGGAGTGTGCTTCAGAGGGGTTTTGGTAATGTGGGTTTGCTTTTTTTTAATACCAAGGCCTGCAGAAATGCCAATTTGAAGCCTTTCTCTCAGCTAGGAGAGAATGAAAGTGTGCCTGTAACCCATGGGTCCTCTGATATGTCCAGGCTTCAGCCTTTTAGTGAGGCTGTTAATACAGCCTGTCTTCCATATTCTTGTTTTCACAAATGTTGAGAGAGCAAAAATGAGTGATCTCCCTTTGCTGGAGTCACCAGCAGGCTATAGCTGTAGAAAAAGCCTGAAGTGATATATTGTTCCCATTCTGAATAAACACGTAGGGTATGTTTCCTTGGTTACAAAAATGGCAAGTGCTGGTGAAGAGAATCCTTGTATCACTTACTACAATACGGTCCTTTCTTCTTGGATTTGTCCCGTTAAGCACAAGGACCAGGATCATTAAGGACACGTGCAAAGTACAGGACTTGTGACAGCATTATCTCACTGCTGCTCAGGGCACTGTTGGCATTTGGACCTGGTGGCTTCCCTGGGAGTGAAAAGAGCTGTGTGCTCTGCCAGGATCAGGTTCACAGAGTCCTGGAAGAAGCCTTCAGGTCTGTTAATACTGCAGTGAGGTTGGACCACTGCTCTAAACAGACTGGAAGGAGGTAAAAGAAGGATTTGGTGAGGACTGGAGTGAAATTCTGGGAGCTGCAGGCATGGCTGTCCATGGGCTTTTTGGTGATGGGATGCCAGACTGGTGCTGTATAAACTGTGCTAGCACAGCGTAAATCAGTTTGCCTGGCTTTCTGTGCAAACTCTTCTGGAGTTCCAAAATTAATAACCCATTTAGAAAAGGCCACGTGGTCCCTGAATCTGCTGTCAACAGAGATGACAAGAATGAATGACTACAGTGTAGCACCACAGGAAATACTCAGCAACAGATACGGAGAAAAATAGCTTTGTCTTCACTGTCCCAATTGCCTCACCATCTTTCTGCACTAGTTCATGGGTCCAGGCCACTCTTCCCCCCATCCCCTGGGGTCAAGATGGTGCTGCTTCATGTTGATCCTCCCAGAGTTCTCCCAACATGCTGACCTGTCTTCCTGTTTTGTTTTTTTTCATAGGCTATCATTCTGGTACATTGGCTGCTCACAGTGTGGTGAGTGATCAGTGCCTGGCCTGGGGGAGCAGAGGGTGTTCCTTCAAACTAGGCATGGGAGATGGGATGTTCCCTGGGAATCAGCACTCCCTGTTTGTGCCTGTGTGTGAGAAGATCCTAAATCTAAGAGTGAGGTGTTTCTAAGGGAACAGGGGCAAAAACAAACTGTTGGAGGCTTATTGTGAATGTGATCTGGTTTTGGTTTTTTTTTTTTTTGGTCTCGTTTGGCAGGGGATGCATGAATTACATGTTGCCAGTCTCCTATGCCTGGGGGAATTTCAGTGTCCTTGCAGTGGGGATCTGGGCCATTGTGCAGCGAGATTCCCTTGATGCCATAACGATGGTGAGTGTAAGAGTGTTGGTCTCCCCCAGGCTGCTCAGGAAGAGGGTGGAGGGCAGAGTCTTTGGGCTAGGGATGATTTTTGGCTGTTCCCAACACAGCAGTTCCCTGTTTGGGTGGGTTTGGGGTTTTTTTAAGAGAGCATATAAATCTATGAGCTCTGTAAGGTATGGTGAGAAGCATTCACATCAATTATTTTTCTTCTTAGAGATGAGACATGCTTGATTCTTCCTTTTTTTATCTGCTGCTGTGACTTGTAATGCCAGATGAGGAATCAAATATGCTTGAGTTGGAGGGGCTTTGTAAAACCCTTTTCTGAACGTTGAATAGATTGGCAAACCAAAATAAACAATTCTAGAATATATTATGAGAAGATATCTGACAGGAAAAGGCACAAAATACAAGATCATTCCTCTAGGAGTATCTGTCTGCCTGGGGCAGTACCAAGAGGGCTGTGTAATACTGGGGTGAAGGATGATTGTGCAACACAGATCTCACAGGAAACAGATGCTGACTGTTACTGTCAGTGGTTAAACCCTTGTTCTGTTCATGTCCCGTTCTCTGTCCTTGTTTCCAGTTCTTGACTGGGCTGCTGCTCACAGTCCTCACAGACATCATCCACATCTCTATCTTCTACCCTTCCCACGACTTCCTCAGTGATGCGAAGCGTTTCAGTATAGGCATGGCCATCTTCAGCCTCCTCCTCAAACCTGTGTCCTGCTATTTGGTGTACCGAATGTATCGGGAGCGTGGAGGAGAGTACACCTTTAACATAGGTAGGATGCTTTTTCTGCTTCCATGTCACAGTGGGCCACCTCCCCAGGACTGCCTTGCACTTTGGACCCTTCAGCCTTGAGCTCTGTGCAGCTGGGTTCTGCTCTCCTTTCCAGGCAGACAGGGTGCTTGCTCTGTCTTGCTTGTGTTTGTTCTCCCATTTTGTCATTCTGGTGTGTCTTTGGCCTTACATTTATATTCTTTCTCTCTCCCCTTTCAGACCTGAAGTTTTTGAGAGCCATTTTGCCCACAGTGGTGTTGAGAGGCTTTTCCTCTCTTCCTCCTCCTGCATTTGTGTGTGCTTGTTGGAAACTTTTGGGTTTCCTTTCTTTGTCAACCTTTTTTTTCCTTCTGGGGGAGAGTAGAGGCAGTATTTCCTCCAGCTGGATTATGAACAAGAGGGAAATAAAGCTGGATTTCTAACTCCATGCTTTCTGTGGCCCTCACATGTCCTATTTACCTTGATTGCTTTGGTCTTTGTTCCTCACTTGGAAAATGGGACTAATGTTTACCTGATGGGAGTTAGCTTGCAGACATTTAATTTTTCCCCTGGTTTTATTTGATAATGATGATGTGGAAAATTTGCCAGAGAGGATGGGCTGTGGCTAGATGATCTGGGTCTTGGTGAGCTTTGCAAGCGTTCCTGGTACTAGTTCATGCCTGGGCAGCTGCCAGGGATTGATTGTTTGCCAGGGATTGTTGCTTGAATTCATGCTGGCAAAACCTGCAGCCTGTCACAGTTCTGTTTGTCATCCTAAGAAGGCTGTGCAGGGCAGAAGATGGTGTACCTGCATTACAGTGTCTGGAAGCTCTTATTCTGCTTTGGTGGTAGCAAAGATCACACTCCTGTGAAAAGAGGAGTTACACTCCTGTGTAAACCTGCAGAGGAGGGGAAACCATGGCTTAGGGCCCTGTGTGCTATTTGCTCCTCTCTGCTAGCAGAGTGTGGATGTTGTCCCTGCCAGCTACTTGTGAAAATCCAGATGGATATGTTGGATAGGTCTTACCGAGGTCAGGGGGCATGTAAGTCTCATGCAGGGCCTTTTTTTGTGTCAGTTTTTATTAGCTGCTCACTGTGTTTGTCACTGGGATTCAACATGTGTATCCCACAGAAAGTGTAGGTTGAACTCCTCATCATTTGAGGAGTTCATCTCCTTGCTTGGAATTTGGCAGCATTTCTTTTCAGCCGCACGATGCCAAATCTCTCAGGCACAGGTGGGAATTCAGACATTTGTAGTTTCATATCCTCTCCTGAACTGTCTTTCTCACAAGATTTTCAGTACTGTGTGTTTTTTGTGCCGAATGTGCTTGACAAATTTCCTCTCATTTTCCTGCTATCTGGCTTTTTCTTTTGAACCCAGCAGTGCTGAAATTTTCTGGCCTTTTCTGTCTCGTTTTCCTTCTACATGAAGTCCCTCTTTGTTGCTTGGGAGCATCTTTGCTGCTTAGAACAAATCCCTCATAGTCTGTGATTCAGGTTGCTTTCTCCCCATGGTAAATGCCTGGCCCATAGATAAAGAGCTGTCCATGCACATTCTCTGCCTCCTCTTTCCTTGCTCATCCCCTGGACACTAATATGATTTTGCACAGACAAATCGTTCATAGTGTAGTTTAGGAGCACTGTTGGATTAAAATTTTGTGCCACACTTGAGGCATAGCTGCACTGTTGGGAAGAGTGGTTTATGGATGTATCATGCCTTTAAATCTGTGCTGTGAGCTAGCCACTTTTCCTGCAGCTTCTGGCTCTCTTCATTTTTCCATGAGCTCTCATACACTTTATCTTGCTGAAATGCACTGTTACATGAACCTGTTGTGCTGCTACGGGGTATTGTGGGTCTTGCTTTCCACACAGCCACGTGGCTACTAAGAGTGCAGTTCTCAAGGAAAGAATAGGCGTGTTGGAAGGATGACTTTTCTTACCTCCTGCCTGTTCAGTGAGGATCACAGACCACAGGTGCTGGGAGCTGGTAAAATGTGTGCTCCTGAGCTGTTGGTTTCTTCTAGAGCATTCAGTTCTTGTGCTTTTGCCTTTGTGCCAAGCTCGTTCTCTTCCATCTCCATTCAGGTGTCACGAGTGCAGGCCAGGACCGCAGCAGCTACGAGCCCATTGACCAGCCCGACGTGGCTCCACAGTGGCCGTCCTCGAGCAAGGCAGCCCAGCCGCCCTACTGAGGCACCTGCCCTGAGCACAGACACTGCCCTCGCCCAGCTGAGCCTTCCACTCTGCCCCTGGAGCAGCACCTGCTGCTGGGAAAACAGGAGAAGAACTTGATATTTCTTTTGCCTGCCTAAAGGTTGGGTAGATCGGTTCTGCAGTAAGTCCAGGAGATCTCGGAGGTGTCATGTTAAGCACTGTGGCTCACTGTGATCCCAGTCTCTCTTTTCCTCCCTCCTCTGTACACGTGACTGGATGCACCTTCTGCAGTCTTCCAGTCTTTCATTGTGCTTCCTCTTTGTTATAAGAGAACCACTCAAAGTACTCCTGGAAAAGCAATTTAAAAGGCTTATGGACTGCCCTAAAACAATACAGTGTAGCCTGATTTTATGCAGATATATTTCCAGGAAACATCTGGGAAGTTCTCAAGAGCTGTTTTTGATGGCATTATTTAACTTCTTGTGCTCCCAGTACCTGGTATTGGGTTTTATTAACTGATGCTTTTATGCAAGTTGGATGTCCTTCAGGATACTTAAAATGACTGTTGAATGTAGATTATAGATCCTTTGTGCCTTGGAATATCCTTTTGCCTTCAGCTGCTTGTCTTAACAGAACTTGAAATGTTACATTTTTCTAAGAAAACTATAAAATGAACACAGTTTTTCTGTGTTAGAAAAAGTTACACTGGTCACTTATGTCTCATTTGAAAATGTAGCTTTTCCTCAGGGCGTGGGACTGTAGCCAGGCAGTCTGGGAGGGTCATTATGGGGGAAGCTCTGGTGGCTTTTAGTCTAAGCTTTACTCTGAGAAGTAGAAGATACTGCTCATAATTTTGTGGGTGGGAAGATGGGCTAGTAAAATGGGGATTGAGGAAAGATGGACTTCTTTATACTGTAGACGTGAGTTCCATTGGGTGTGACAAACTATAGCCTCTGTTGTTATGCATGATAAATCCATCCTACTGTGGCTTTCAGGTAAGATTCTAAAAAAAGAAAACCAAACAAACAAAACCCCAGAAGCAAACAAACAAACAAATTTCAACAGGATTCACTGACAGAAGAAAATGAGTATGTTAGCTTCGGCAGAATTCCAGCGCTAGGAAGACAGGTATTTTCCTGAAGCAAGTTCATTTTCAAAGTTTCTATCTGTCATTTTACAACTGCATTTCTCTTGACAAGACCTGTTGCTGTGTTGATTCGTCAGTAACCAAGACCCCTGTTGACTTTGCTCTAATGTCCACAAGCATGCCATTTATATTTTTTAAACCATGCAGTTTTCTCCCAACTTTGATCACTTCAGACGTAAGCTTCCTCTACTCTGCTGCACAGGCACTACAGTGACCTCTTGGTGTACCTGAACCAAGCACATGGTAGATGCTGTAGGAGTGTTGTGCATTCTTTTTATAGGCTTTACATATAATGGGGCACAAGAATAGGAATTGGTCTGTTCTTGGCAAAGAAGGAAAGAGTAGGCAGAAATTGCTGGAGCTTGTGGAGTTCCAGAGCCTTTATGTGAATGGGGTTTTTCAGCTCTTCAGAACTGTACAGTGACAGCATAGATCCCTGAATAAGACATCTAAATGCTCAGTTGTTTTTTTTTTACCTAGACCCATGGACTGTTGTGGACCACAGACTGGAAATCACTGCTTTTAATGCTGTGGGGTTTGGCTGTTGGCACAGTCAGTTATATCTAGGGAGGCCTTCCCAGATGATGTACATTGGAAATACCCATCTAGCTGATCTGCCGTGCATTTTTCTGTGGAAAATTTGGTACATTTGGGAGCTCTGGGAAGCAGAGCAAGGCACAAGTAACACTTACCTTACAGTGCCTCAAGGATACCTGTTTTGGGCAGTAAATCGGAGGTGATGCTAAAAACACACCCCTCTCCTGGCTGAGGAGGAAGAGAGTGTTGTATCTGGTTCAGGGGGGCGTGAGGGGATTCACAGAGCTGCTGTGCCGGAGCATGGCCTCGCTGGCTTCACGGTGGGGCTCTCGTGGGGTCTCAGCGAGATCTCCTCACCCAGAGAAATGCGATGCTCCACTCAGCTCTTTTTGCTTTGTTTTTTAAAATCCTGCTGTGCCCGGGGTTTTGGTGGTGAGCGGGCAGCTCCCCAGGGTTACGTTTAGCCCGGCCAGGGCAGGTGCCTCTCTCAGCGCTGGCGGGTTCGGGTTCGGCTCTGCGGCTCTGGAGGAGAAGAAGAAGACGTGGCGCCTGTCCTGAGGCACTGCCTGCGACAAGCACAGCTCCCGCCCGGGATGAGCCCCCCTGTCCCCGGCCGGGCCCCGGCTTTAATTAGCCATGGCCCAGAGCGGCTTTCCCTGGCCATCTGCAGCCCCGGTCACCACCTAATCGCGGGGATAAGCTGCTTATGGAGCCCCAGCTGGAGCGGGCGTGGGGTGCGGGCGCTGAGGGGCCGAGGGTGGTTGGCACTGAGGAGCTGAGTGTGGCTGGGGCTGAGGGGGCCGAGGGTGGTTGGNATGGAGCCCCAGCTGGAGCGGGCGCGGGGTGTGGGCACTGAGGGGCCGAGGGTGGCTGGCACTGAGGGGGCCGAGGGTGGTTGGGGCTGAGGGGGCAGAGGGTGGTTGGGGCTGAGGGGGCCGAAGGTGGCTGGCATTGAGGGGGCCAGGGGTG
>VXBN01001616.1:17756-46743 GCA_013397395.1 Sinosuthora webbiana | reverse complement strand
TGCTGGCTGTTGGTCTCACAGGCGTCATGCGATGGCAGCCATGGGGTTTGTTTGGTTTGTAACGCTGAGCAGTGTTTGGGTAAAACCTGCTTTCTAAGGCAGCTGAAGTGTGATCCCACAGTAATCACTGGCCCCTGCTTGGAATATGCAATGGATCAGGCTTGGCCTGCAGGGATGGGGAAATAAGCGCTGTGTGTGCAGCGCAAAGGTGTTTATTATGGGTCTGGCGTCGTTACCGTATTGCTGAAATGGCATTTGCTTGAAAGAGCTTGATTTACTTTTCATGACCTGTGCTATTTATTTGCTTTTGCTTATAACAACAGAAATAACTTGATCATCCTAATTTTTATTTGCTTAATTGAATTTGTTTCAGGTTTTAAGACATTAGTGGGTTTGCTGCAAAGTGTGTATATATCGTAAGCATGCATTAAATGTTTTAGTTGGAATCATAAAAGCTAATATAAAATCCATTGGTCATGGATTTTGCAGTTCATAAAATGTGCAGTTTGCCTTGACTATCTCTTTTGGCCTCAGAAGAAGTTTTAAAAAAATATCTTCATAAAATCTTGTTGGGAGTGAGATTAACCCTACTGCTTAAAAATTGTTATGCTAAAGTCCTGAATGGCAATTTTGGAAGGCAAACAAACATGGGTTTTGATAGGATGCTATTTCTTCCAGATCTCAATGAGACTGAAATTAGGAATGAGTGAGGTGAAGGACACCACCTGAAATAACCATGGTGATGTGTTGAGAACCTGGTACCTGGCACAAAGAACTGAAATGGAGAGCTAAAAAAAATCACAAGTTATCAAGAAAATAGATTATTATCAAGAAAATAGATGATGTCCAGATTCTTGAGCATAAGGTAGTCCAGAGCCAGGTTTTGGGTGCTCACAGAGCGAAACAACACTGAAAAACATGGTGGGTTTATGTCCTTTTGCGATTTAAATCCTTTGTAACACCCTTTTGTGATACGTTGCTGCTTGATTGGATATTTCTGGGATGCAAGGGGTGCTTCCATGGAACACCAGTCCACTGCATTTTGTGGTTATACTTCATGCAGTGATAGGCACCCTAAGGAAGGCAGCTGTGCTTTGTCTGTTCACTCTGTAGTTGCCAACTTCAACTTGTCTGGAAAAAATAATGGGATCTTTCCGTTCATGGCACCCTCGGTGATGTATGAAAGGCAGTAACAGCAGTTCCCAGGGATAATTGCAACACGGCCTGACTGTCTCCTGCTGCTTTAGGAACTGTGTTTGCTCCCCAGATTGTGGTGATTACTGAAGGAGTTTGCATGTGAGAGGGAAAAATGAGCTGTTACAAACAGGGACAACTGAGCCTCAAATGCCCTCTTAGAAGAGAATGAAATAAACACAGCTTGGAAACAGTGCAATTTGACAGGAGGCTTTCTGGGATTAGAGTGTGTTTGAAAAAGACAATGGGCATTGATTTCGTTGCTGTCTCTTCTCAGATTGACTAGGGGGTTTTAAGATGATAGAGATGTGTGTGTCTTTATACAATACCATTTTCATTTTTTAAAAGTGAGGTGGGAAAGAATGGTGGTTAGAATGACAGTGATTGACAACTCGCTTTTAAAATCCCAGGGAATAAAACCACAGTCCTCTCAAATTGCACTTACCTATTAGCAGCAATTTAAGAATCCATTTTCAGCATGAGTGTTACATGTATAACCATCAGACTTAGTGGCTAGACTGCAAAGTAGGTCTTTCAGCTATGCTGTAAGTCTTCCAGATTAGGGGACAGTGTGGCTTTTATGGATATGTAAACATGGTTTCATCCTTTAGTGCGGACAAGAAGAAGTAAGTCTGTGTACCCTTGAACCTTTGCAGGGCTGTAGCATGATATGTGAACAAATTTTCACTTTTAAGGCAGTTAAAGAGGACTTTAAGTCAAGGCCCTACCTTTCCTACAAGCTCTGGAGAAAATATGAGTGTGGAGATCTGAGCTGGATTTCCCATCAGTGTTGAGGGTAAGCTTTGTACACCAGCTGGAACCATGTTGCTCTGACTTCTGTGAAAACATTTTTGTTAGACCTGGTGTTGGTCAGTGTCATGTAGATCTGGTGGAATGTAAAGCATCCAAAAAAAGCTGCTACACACTTTGTCTTGCCAGTGGGATAATTCAGCCTTGCTAGTAACAAAGTCTTTCTGAGGCTGCAGGTGTATAATGCTGGAAGTCTTTGTTTTCCAGGTTCTTTGTTGAGAACTGAATCTGTCCTTTTCAGTCATTCCTGCTCTGCCAGGTATGATTGTCTGCTGAAAAACGGGAAGAGAGTAGTGTCCGTAACACTTTCAGGACTGAGGCTGGTGGATCAGAGACAAGAAATTCTCAAGGAAAGTACCCAAAGGCTTTGGCAAACTAGGCAAGATGAGATAGGAAATACGTACAGTCCTTAGCTTATATTTCTTCTTCTTTTTCTTCAGAGCAAAGAAACATTCAGAAGAACACGAATTTCAATCTGTATTTGGGCACTAGAAGTCAAGTAGACATTTCTCATCCCTGGCCTGAGGTTGCAGCATTTGGTGTAAGCCTAGAGACAACAGCACAGGGCTACCTGTGCACCACACCTCTGTCAGATGGGAAGAGATCCCAGTCTCAGACAGACAAATTTCTCCTGCCCTTCTCAGCCATTCCTGGATACTGCCAGCCCGTTCTCCAATTTCTGCTTGCTGCAGCAGAATAATCTGTGCTCTAGGCTGCAGCAGGACAGCTCTAAGTGTGTGGTTCATAGAGTCCCCATCTATCTGCATCAGTGCTCCCTGCTGTGAATCTCCCCCAGAGGCACTGGCACCTTGAGGCTTGTGTTTTGGAAGGGAAGAGTGAGAGTATTGACTTTCCTCAGTAACTCCATCAGGAAGCAAAGGCAGCTAGCAGCTGCTCCATACCCTCTGCTCACCATCACTATTCAGAAAGTAGGAACAAGAATTATGACTGTCTGGTGGAAAACCAACAGGATCAGCCTTCTGCAGCTTCTTGTAAGGATCCAGTGAACCCTTTACTGGTCAATGCATGTTTGTCATCTCATGCTGCAGATTCCCCTCTTAGGCATGAATTAAGGAGCTCAAGTGGAAGTGTGAACGCTTGTTACAGTTCAGCCCTGGCCCTGAGATATCTTGATCCATCTAATTTGGAGTCTTTTCAGTCTCTTGCAATCCTCACAGATTTCTTATAGCTTGTACTGTTCAGTCCAGAGGCTTAAGCAAGAAGGTGCTTTGATGGGGATAAGGGGTTCCCTCCCTCTGGAGCCCAAGTCTTCTCCAGTCACTGGGCATTCATGCTTTGCTCCTGATGATTTTAGTCCCAGCATCCTAACTATGGGAGAACAGCTATCTACAGTAAAAACCAATGCTGCTCAGGCAAGACTGAAATGGGGTGTCCCATTTGCTAAAGACTGGAGCCTTGATGCAGTGACAAGGTTCAGTCCTGCTGAGCCTCTCTCTGTCTCTCTCAGATATGGGTACATTGGCTCAAACACATGGAGAACCAAAATTTCAGGTGGCATCCAATCACAAACCCTTGCTTCTGGAGTGGGCTCTGGCAGGCCAGTGGATACAGAAACAGATTCCTCCTTCAATTGCTCCCCTTTCTTCAGATGCCAGTCCCTGGTAAAGCCATCTCTGGCAACTGGTAGTCTTTATGTTCACAGAAAAAGTCATTCTCCTGAAAAGGTAGTTAAAGGAGAACAGACATCTAATGGGGCGTCTCCATGTGTTGAGTCTTGGAAGAAAGACCTTTCAGCCAGTCTGGATCCAGAGGGTCTGCAGGTGTTAGTGGAGACAGATTTGTGGGGGGCTCAGGTGAATGTTGGTGTAGCCATGTGTGGAACTCCTACAGAAGTGTGTGTGAGCATCGCTTCTCATCCTGGAGGTAAAGAGTTTAGACCAGGCCAGCAGCTTAGTGTTAAATCTGTAGAAGTCAACAACTCTCATGTTAAGTGCAGCAAAGAGTCAGAAGAGGTGTGTGACTCCAGATCACAAGCAGCCAGAAGAACAGCTGCAGTGGGCAGCAGCCAGTCCAATCCTTTGGGTACACCAGCTGAAGAAGGCTTTAATGAACATTCTGATGTAGATTGTGTGAACATGAGCAGAGAAGGAAGGAGAAACAAATACTCTTACCAAAGCAGCAGGAGGAATTTGGAAGCCAATGGCAATCTCAAGGAGTCTGAAGAATGTTCTGTAGAAAGGAATGCCAAAGAACAACGGTGCTGTGAAGAAGGGAGCCAGACACAGAAAACTGTGCCCAGAGAGGTGAGGGTATGCTCACTGTGAAGCATCTCTGTTCACAGGTACTACTTGTGCTTGTTTCTGCCACTTGCTAGGGGTGTGGTGTTGAGGTACAAGTGATGGGGATGCTTGTCCTGTAATGTTTTCTTGTCACTGAACGGCCAGTCTTATCTCTTACAATCCTTCTTCATCTCAATGAATGCATCTTTCCATCTCACATGCTTCTTCCTAAAGACCAGCTTGTCAACTCGTTCGTTTTGGGAATGTAAACACCTGTTTATATTCTCTGATCTGCATGCCAAGAGAAAGCATTCAACTGGTTTTTACTCTGCACATTGTTGCAGGGCACTGAGATTTCAGGCTTTTTGTGCCTTTTCATGTCTGAAGTATGTAAGAGTATTCACAGAGCAATGGTGTGGGAGCAGTGTCCAAGGCATCCCACATAATACACGACCTTGAGGCAGTCCTGCTCTGGTTTCTATCCAAAATGATGTGTGCCACAAAGACAAATTCTTCAACAGAGTGGAGCAGTGTGAATAATTGTGAATTACTGTCTCTTGTGTGTTTGCAGATCTCAGAGAACAGCTTGTGGTCATTGAAGGTGAATGAGCA
This sequence comes from Sinosuthora webbiana, assembly GCA_013397395.1. Lineage (NCBI taxonomy): Eukaryota > Metazoa > Chordata > Aves > Passeriformes > Sylviidae > Sinosuthora > Sinosuthora webbiana. The sequence goes on along the minus strand of VXBN01001616.1, from coordinate 41,887 downwards.
AAGGTAAAAAGACTCTGTGTTTAAGTATGAGTGTGCTGGTAGTTAACAGAGGAGCACTTCTGGAAAGTGGCTAACATCCCTAGGAACATTTGGGTTTAGGACTTAGCCTGCATTAATCTGCATCCACTTCTTTTCAAAGGGTTGTCATTTAGAATGGAGTATGATCTTAAAAATAATTTCTGTATCTTTTCAATGCTATCTTCTAAATTCAGCCTTGGTTGTTGCTAGCAATGAAGAAGTGTTGGTACCATCAGTGATACTCTTCAGTGCAGCAAATTCCAGTGTGCCCACTGCACAGCTAGGGAAGATCAAGAGCTAGACTTATCAATGAGGTGGAGTTCAAATTTGTAGATAAGACGTGCTACCAGTTTAGCAAGTGATTCCTTAATTTGGTATGAGATTGCATGTTTTCCATTCTTTAGAGAGAATTATTTGAAATAACCTCGTTACAACTTGATGGCTGAACCCTGATTGCCACCTCCTGGCTGGTTTAACTTTCCTTTCTGTTAACAGGAACTCAGCTCTGCTGTTTTTAAGTTTCTGGCACTTGTGTGAAAAACAAATCCTAGCAAGGTGTTTCCAAGCCTGGAGGAGACTTATCCTTTGGAAGAGGGCAGCCAGGCAGCTTTACAAACACCAGCTGCTTCAGGAGGGCTTTGATGCTCTGCAGTGGACTGTGCACCAAAGGAGGACACAGTTGGAGGTGGCCCGGCAGAGACATGCATCAACTCTGCTAGCTGCCAGCTTTCAGAGGGTGAGCCCTGGCTAGGGACAGTGGTGCCATGTGCTTTCTGCTGTGCAGTCAGAGAAGGCACAAATCCTGTTTGGATAGGGAGGAGGAAGGGGTGCCCCGTGTGAAATTCAGTGATGCAGACCCTGGTACCAATCCTCTGTCTGCAGTTTGTGCTAATCACATGGTTTCTTTTTCAGTGGAAGGAAGCTGTGGCAAAACAGAGCAAGAAGAAAGCTCTGCAGCCTGAGCCTTCCTCCTATACCCAAAGTTCATCAGCGGGGATTTTTGGAGTAGGAAAATTAGCAACTATGACAACCTCAGCTCAGCAACAGCTTGCAACAGGATACTCAAAGGAGGCAGAGCAGGCTTATAGGTAAGCAGAGAGCATTCTCTTTCTGTTACCTTGGGCAAAGGGAGGTTTACAAACACAGGGAAATTTCTTTCTCAAATGGTGGCAGACTTCTTCCCATGTCCTTGAATGTATTGCTATGGATAAACATTGCAAGAATTAGTTGCAAGTTTAGTGTTAAGAATTAATCCTATTTCAGAGCTTCTATGCACCAGTGTTTGCAGTCTGATTTGAGTGTCTGACAGAAACACTCCTGTACTAATTCTTGGCTTCACCTATCACCTGCATGTGTGATACAGGTGCAAATGAGGTTGGAGTGAGGCAATACTACAGTCTCTAACACTAGTTTCAGAGGTGTTGAAAGAAATGCCTTTTGTTGAGGCTTCTAATTCTGAAGGCAGAAGAACAAGTTGAGACAAAACAAGGGAGGAAAGCCCTGGATTCTGTTCTGTGAGTGCCTCTTTGGTCAGCTAGATGTTAAGGCATGCTTGTGGCTCTTTCAGGATGGAGGGAGAGCTGTGGACACAGCTTCGTCATAGGCAGAGAGGAAGTGAGTTCTGCTGGAGAGCTGAAGCAATCAGAGATATAAGACGGCTGGCTGGTAAGCACACATTCCATAGCCTTGGAACAGCTTGGTATTCACTGTTTCACCAGTTTTTGCGGTTTGTGTCTAGTTGTTGCTTTGAGCTCTTTCAGAATGTGATGCTGCAAGTAGCTGGGCCAGTATCTGTGATGGTGGAGGATGGCCACTCACCATGTCATACAAGTTTTTCCTCAGTCCTTATATGAATTCAGGTGCAGCATGTGCTGCTCCAGCAATGTGAGCTGCCTTTCTTAAGTGTCTTTCCTCTGGCAGCTTGGGGTTAAGCCAGGGAATGTTTGCTGTGTGACACTAAGTTGTTTGAAGTTCTTCTGTTATTTCTCTTCCTGCCAATCCCTTCCTGCCCTGCCGACACAGCAGCTTTCAGACTGTGGCGCCGGCAGAAGGAGCTGCTGAGCAAAGAGGAAGCCAGGCTTTTGGAAGCCCGTGCTCTGCTGGAAAAGAAGCAGCTACAAAACGTTTTCTGGATGTGGCATTCTCGAAGCTTGGAAATGAGACAGATTCTAGCACTGACAACTCAAATCCACAGAAACTTGGTCTCCCGGTGAGTTGATGAGATCTGGTTTTCATGTGAAAAATCTGTTCACTGTGAAAATCCAAGGAATAACAGAGCCAACCCAGACAGTAATAGTTGTTCCATCTTAAAGCCATCTATCGTTTTAAGAGTTAATAAAGATGAAAGTAGGGGCAGAAACATGAAAAGGAACTGCTGTGGCCAGACACGTTACAACTTGTCTCCTGTGCGCTGCCAAAACTTTTTTCTCCTGACTTTTGATGTCCTGAAAGACCAAACCTGAGAGCAGCCACTGTGCTTCTGTGCTTTAAGCGTGACAGTGGCTTTTTACTGAAATGAATAAATAGAAGCTCAGGGAACAGCTTCTGTGTGTCTGTCCTGAACTAAACCCAGCCTCAGGATGACACATAAGCTTGTGTAAGTGTTTTTCAGCATTTTCCTTTGGTATTCTCAGGTGCTTCAGTACATGGAAGGAGACTGTTGAGCAGAAGGCACTTGACAGGTGCAACCTGGCCCATTTCAGAGCAGTATCACTGAGGAAACACTTCCAGCAGTGGGCTGAGATGCTGCAGGTCAGAGGAGTTGACAAGCAGGCAGTAGTGAACCTCTTCCTCCTACAATGGAGGCGGCATTATGGTGAGCAGTTTGGGGTTCTGTGCAGAATCCAAGTTTCAGAGGTGCTTAGGCTCCTTCTTCCTCTTCTTGTACACTGAAAACAGCCTGAAAACAGAGGGGCTCAGATGATACAGGATATGAACAAACCAGAGTGGGCAGAGGACTGGTTCTGGGTGTGTCAGTGAAGCTACAGGGAGGTTTGTTAGTCTGCTTCATAAACCAAACATAAACTCTTAAACCTTGCTGAAAAGAAGCAATTTGAGGGTTGGGCTGGCCTGAGTTGGAATGCCTTGAGACAAACAATCTCTTGTTCCTTTGTGTAACTGGTTAAGGAGCAGTTATATACAGCTCAGTAGATGGCATGACTGTGACAACGAGGCAGGAAGGTCAGGCATCGTGGACTGGAGAGAGACACTTTCTGAAGAGAACCAACTACTCTTTTGATGACTTCTGCCAAAAACTGAAGCTGCAGAGAGTATATCTGCTGTGGAAAACAAGGCTGTGTGAGCATCACAAAGCTGAGTGAGTGCAGAAGAGCCAGACCCTGGAGCCCTGCCCCCATTAGTAGTGTCCACTTTCTGAACCTTCTGTAAGAACCCTTTTACCCTATCTATTGTCCTTCTTGTGTGTGCTAGTCACCCCCTCTGGTGTTCTTCTGTCAGTTTACTGTCTCATATCTTCTGTCTCAGTTCTTTCTCTCAGACTTTGGAGCAGTGTAAACTCAGAAAATCTCTGAAATTATGGCACCACAAGTATCTCATGCTGAAGACAATTGAACAAAGTTCTAAGCACTTGCATAGAGCTGCCTATGAGGAACCTCTTGCCATGCCGTTTTCTGAGGACTTCTCAACATCATCTGGCTTTGACAGCAGTGCACCAGCTACACTGACCTCTCAAAGCTCATTGGAAAAGGTGAGAAGGTCTTGGTACACCCAGACTGCTCTGAGGTATCAAACTGCTGGGATTTTTTGGGGAAAAGTTCTACTTCAGCATGGTACTGTCATCAGCAAACTGTGCTTAAAATCTAGTGCTGAATCTGTGGGGTCCTGGAGCTGAAATGAAATCTCAAAGTGCAAAGTCAATGCTCTCTGTGCCTTTTCTGGTTCATCATTTAGAGATGTGGGAAGGTGCTGAGCTAGTGAGGTTACCTTGTACGCTTGCTTCTGTTTGTGGCTGCAAGGTGGAAGGGATGAGATATAAGGAGCTTCCTCACTGAGACAGTGCATATGCCCATGCCCCCTTTTCTCAGTATAGAAATACATGTATTTCTGGATTCAGTATGGAAGTTACTAGTATAGAAATAACTTTCCCATCACTTACATGTTTGAACTCCAGAGTTGTCATGGCTAGCCTGCAGCTCCTTTGGATGCATTCTGGATTTGTCTGAATCCTTAATGTAAAATGGAATAAATGGCATGGTCAGAGCTGTTAGTGGAGTTCTTGCACTGTGAGGACACTCACCTCACAGCGTGTTCCTCCCTTCATACCTGCAGGAATGCAGTCTTAGTGACAGCAGCCAGCACAGCTTCTCCTCCCTCCTGACTGCTGAGGATGTCACACACATGTCATGTGACAGTTCTGCCCTGCAACTCCACCAGTGCACCGAGCTGCCAGCTGAGCTGGGTGGGGAGCTGTGCTTACAGACCTCCTTCCCTGGATCTGGGTGAGTTGGAGACTGTTTTTTTGGGGTGCTGGTAGGAGTGACCCCTTGTTTGGACTGGCTGAATCCCTTCCTTCTGGATAATCCCTCATGTCATGTCACACCATCCTTCCAGGAGACTTACCTTCTTCTTTCTTTCCCTCCTCACCCAATACCTTTGTACTGCAGAGGAAATTGGTTTGTGAGAAATCAGTTCCAATCTTCAGTGCTGCAGAGTCCAAATAATAATTCACAGCCTCCTACCAGTTACTCCGCATGGGAAGAGGTGAGGCTAGAAAGTGTTGTGTAAAATGTAAATATACAAGTGGTTTTTGTATATTCAAATTTAGCAAAGAGCCTTTCGGATTCAATATCAGCATATGGAAGGTCTCACTGCTGTTTTGTCTTTTTTGTTCTCTCTCAAACAGAAGTTGGGAAATTGAGGCTTTTTTCAGGGTAACTCTTCCCTACCATTTGTCAGCTGAGTGGAAGCAGGGCTGGTGTCAAGGATTTAAAAGGGATGTGTTAGACCCTCACGTGTGTTCACGTGGGGTGTGTGGGTTAGCAACAGAGCTGGCCAATCCACAGAAGTCACAGTGGCAAGGAGAGATGGCTGAGCTGTGTGGAATAACTGATAAAACAGCAGTTTAAGGCCCTTTCTTGCCTTTCTGGATTACAGGGCTGCAGTTCTGACAAGGAGGTGAGGAGTTGCTGGCAGCAAGCAGAGAAATACTGCCTGCAGAGGTGCTTCATTGTCTGGGCAGCTCGAACTCGGCATCATGTAAAGGCCCAGCAGAACTGCAGGCGCATTCGGCTGTCTCGGTAGGGATCGTGCTTTCCAGAAGTTTCCTAAAGCTCTTTGTTTTGAAAGCTTTACACTTGCTTTAATTTAAAAAAAAAGGAAAAATATTCTTCCTCTAGCTATTCTTTTGTTTTGTCTTCAATGGGAGTTTTGCAGCCCAAAATTTTGGGGTTTTTCCAGGTTCAAAATTACTGTGTAGGAACACAATAATTTCTTGTTTGATGGGATGCCTCACAAATTAGACCAAGCCCAGCTCTGCTGATAGGTCCTGGTAACTTCCTATCCAGGACTGGACTGGCCTTGCTCTCTACTGATTGCAAAGCTGAAGAGCACAACAGGCTTGGTACAGCCAGGACAGAACATCTTACTCCCAACAGCTTGTCCTGTCCATCATTTCCCCTGACATTAATGGGGAAAGGATGTTACCAGATCAGATGTGTTTCCAAAACTCCCTTGTGTGTATGTTTGTTACAAAGGTGTGTATCTCTGTGAGTTGTTCCTACAGTCAGTGCAGCAACTTTTGTCCTTCTCAGAGCCTTTCTCAGCTGGCACCACTGGGTCATGGAAAATAAGAACCAAAAAGCAGCAGCAGCCCTAAAAGATAGAGTTCATTGCTTCCAGATGGCTTTCAGCCTGTGGAGAAGGAGACTGGCCCAGAAGGTGGAAGTTGAGCGGAGATTCAGGTGTCACATTCACCAGATGACTGCTGATGCTCTGTGGCGTTGGCGTTCCTGCTGGCAAAGTGAGTTACCCCATCCCACTGCATCACTTGTGACCATAGAAGAGAGAAGCTCTGGGAATGGTTGGGATGGAGAAAGTCACACTTTGGGCTGTAATTCTGTGCACTGCTCCTCTGGAAAGGCATGTACTGCTCCAGGAGTCAGTAGGTGCATGTATCACTGCATCCTTCTGGATATCAGCAGGACACGTGCCCTGCTGTTTTGTAGTGCTTTATATTAGAAAAGATGCTCTTTTGGCAATTCTACCTGCACTACCAAAAGAGTGTTCAAGCAGGGGTTTTTTTAGCAGCTGGGGAGTTAAGTGGAGCTCCATGCAGCATTCCAAGTTTGAACATGTCTCCTCAGACCAAGCACTCAGGTTTTTCTTCAGTGGGAACAGGGTGTATCTTTTGGGGTGGCTTAACAATCCTGATCCCTCAAGGAATTCCACATGCTCTAAGGACTTATCCTGTGCCAGGGAAGAAGAATTCCCGATTTTTAATGGGAAACTGCCTTGCAGATAAGAATGGAGGTAGTTTGTCATCTCCTGCAGGGAAGGTTTGAAAGAAGGTCTGACTGCCTTGCAGACAAAAAACTACAAGATGAATTGAAAAGTCTCTTTAGCTGCTAAAGAGAGGACAGGAAATCTTAGCAAGTTTGGTGTTTGCAGCAGATGTGTTCTTTGCTCTTGTCTGGACTCTGCAATGGAGAAACTGTCACTGGGCTGAGCTCAGGAAGCTGTGCTCTCTCACAGGGAAGCGTGCTCTGGCAGAGCTGCAGCAGCAATGGGCTTGGCACAGCTGCCAGGAGAAGAAGAGGCTGGTCCTGCAGACATGGTATTACCAAACAAGGAAGCAGAAATATGCTGTTTTATTCTGGCAATCTCTTCTCCTGCACAGGTTTGTTTCTTGTTCTTGGATTTCCAAGGGAAGCTCCGCATGAAGAGCCATTTATGTAGTAGTATCCACTGTATTAAGAGCAGAGTTTGGGTTTGAAAGTGTGGATAGCTCATGTATAAATGGAGCTTCTCTAGGAGGACTTCTCTGAGGATGTGTCTATGTTAAGGGGTCTCTTACTTAAAGCCTCACACCCCACCTCATTTTTCCTATTCAAAAATTCTTTTCCTTCCAGAACTTGTATTCAGTATTAGTTATGCAGGGTGGTATTTGTGCACTAAGTGAGGGAGAGATGCGAACAAATTTGTGTAGTTTAAAAATTGAAAGCCTCATTTGCACTTCAGTATTTTCTGAAAGAAATAGTGGGCAGAGATCTTACAGAGATCTGATGTTTACAAATCTGAGTCTCTTAGGATTCTGGACATAGTGTGTTGATTTTAATTTAATGTGAAAAATTGAGTTCAATTTGTTCCTGTAGCAAAGCAATATAAAGCTTATGAAGGGAGAACCATGATATTCAACTCATCTTGGTGTTATTACAATATAGGTGAAGCTGTAGTCTGTCTTTGAGTCTTATGTTATGTTTCAGATCCCGAAAACACAAGAATTTAATTTATTTTCTCTCTTGTGTTCAGTGGCCTTCTCATTGAAAACAGTTTTGTTTGTGGTTTATGTTGTATTGTATGAGGCCAGTGCCTGCCTGCAGTGCAGAGAAGTGTCCAGCTGTAGTGAACCAGGATTGTTGAAGTGTTTCTCTGAAATAATTCAGGAGGATAAGAATGAATAAGATTATTTATGCCAAGGGTTCATTTAAGGTATGAGAAGTGCAGGTTTGGTCCTAGCAGGTTTTCTTTTGAATTGCAGGTTCAGACTGAGAGGACATAAAAATCTGCAGAGGAAAGAACAACTAAAAACCCCATAAAACTTTGGTGGCTGTGATGTTTAGACTCTGCACTTACCCCACCCAATTGCATTTTCCTCTGCAAATCCATCTGTGTGGCTCCCTCGTGGGAATTGTATTTGGGAGAAGGCCTTAATGTTGTTCCTTCCTGTTGAGTATGTCTCCACCATTAATCTTCCTTCTCAGTCTCCTTTGATGAGAGCGTGATTCTAATTTCTCACCTGGATATGGTGCAGGCTGAGCTCTTTCTCTTCTGAGGGGGGCATTTTTCATGCTAGGATAACCTGCAATAGCTTCTCTTGATCTTCCAAAAAGCCTGCCAGGCACAGGATATTTATACCTCTGCCCTATGGTGCAGTGGGGTGATTTGCATAATGAAGGTCCAAATGGAACAAGGAACCAAAAGGATAAGCCAGGAGTTAAAAGCAGATTGGATTCTCTGGTTGCAGGAGGACTGGCCTCCTGTGCACCAGCCTGCAAGATACAGAGAGCTTATTGTGGGTGAAAATTTACTGTGCTGGTAATAGTAACTGCTGAAGTTGTTGATTTTTTGGAATAAAAATGTCTTTATAAAGATTCTAGTTGTACATCCCACATACACAGGGCCTTAGTTTGTGACAGCCAAGAAACAAAATGTGAATCTTGATGACAAGCGGCTGTCAAAAATGCTGCAAGCAGACTTCAGGAATCTGCTGGGTTCCATGCTGAGGGAGATTTTAGCAATTCTACTCTCATCCCATAATGAAAAAATGAAAAAGCCTCCATCAAGCATCATCTTTTTGGTCGGCTTGTAGCACAGAGATAGATTGAAGACTGACTAATTAGGGGTTTTTTGTTGTTTGTTTGGTTTTTTTTGGTTTTTTTTTTTGGGGGGGGGGTCCAGTATGCGTACTGGCAAGGCAGCCTAGGAAAAGCATTTCTTTTTTAGGCAAAGGAAAAGTGTAGTATAAGATTGGATTCAGTTTACACAGGCCTTTGAAGAGGAGGAAAAGCTAAAATGGCCAGAGAGAAACAGAGTCTCTTTGGCTTTGAGTAGGCGAGAGGTAACAGTGCTGGGAACCTGAAGTAAAATAAGGGCAGGTTTTCAGCAGGAAGATAACTGAAGTGTCTGAACTTGCACCTCCCAAAAATGAGGCACTGGAAAAATACATAGCGTGGAGATCAATGCATAAATTGCAGAAGGAATAATAGGAACAGGCTTTTTTCTTGTTGAATGCTCTTTGGCTTGCTTTGACCATTTATGTGGGACAATGCAGGGCAGGTGAAAGGGTGAAATTTGGTCTGACATGGAATTGTTCCTTTAGGCATCTGCTTCTTTTCTGTGCTTGTAACTCTTTCAGGTGCCTTGTCACCTGGGCCCAGGTCACTGCATGCAGACGGAGGCAGCATGAAGCCCTCTCTTATTTTAAAAGACTCACAGAGCACCGTCTCCTGGCTGTGAGCTTCACTAAGTGGAGGGACAAACTCTTGAGAGCTGAACAAGTGCCAAGAGGGAGAAACCACAAGTGGCAGGAGCCCTCTCCAGGTAAAGCTTGTCACCGCTGGCGAGTGGCGGCAAGAGGACAGCAAGCCCTGCACCTGGGATCTGTGACTACTGTCAAACAAGTAAGAGAAGATAAAGGTCCCTATGAGACAGTTATTATTAACTCAGTGAGTCACGAAGCACTGAGATAGTGTGACAAGGCTTGTATAAAAACCTGGTTTGATTTGTGGTGACTGCTTAGTCCCTGCTGTGAAATTCTTCACAGACTGTGCACACAACTTCATCACCATAATCTGGCACTGATTGCAACAACCATATGGAGCACAGCAATAAGGAAAGGGGACATTTTGACCAGAGAGATGAGAGCACTCCTTCCTCTCTGCTCAAAGATAAGATGGGATAATCACTGTCCCTGCAGAGCAGAGTGAGCTGTCACAGTTGCAGCTTTTTTCAAAAGACTCACAGCTAGCAAACTACAAAGAGGTCGATTGATTTGGAAGGGCTGAGTCAGTCCTGCTGGGATCTCATCTGTACAGTTTCCAGCCTGGGGTCTAGCACATTAAGCTACCTGCAGAGCTGTGAGCCTGTCTCTGTACAACTGGTTTGTGTGAGTGCTGTGTGCATTGTGTTTACTCTTGGCTGCAGCTGTGTTATTTCTGTTTGCAGGCCTGCAACTACTGGACCAGAGCAGCTGCCTTTTCCCAGTGCTTACGGCAGCGCAGTACCCTCATAGGTGTTAGGAAAAGCAGGAAGATGTCTCTCTCTTGGTCCATGAGTAAGAAGATTCTCCCTCCTCTCTTCCTTTAACAAACCCATTCGGGAGTGTGAGCGATGAGGGAAGGGCATTAGTTAGGATTAGAATCCCAGCTTAATGACTGGGATTTCTCTGTGGAGTAGGAGTTCATGGCAATCAAACTTAGTGGTTTTCTTCTATGTTCAGGAGCTGAAGGACTAAGGGCTCATGGCAGCTCTGATGTCTCCCTCTCTAGCTCCAAGGTTAGCTCCTGTGTGGTTCCTCTTTTGTTTCTTAGAAAGCAGAAGAGGCAGAGAAGATTCAGCACCAACTGGACTTTTTCCCAGTGCCATTCAGCACTGGCTGGTGATCTACAGGAGCCAAAGCAGGGCTGAAAGGCTGCTGGAGAGACCTGAGGTGGTAGGAGCCTCTCGTGCACATGCAAGGATCCAGGAGAACACAGCAGAGGTGGACTTGGAGGAGTGGGATAAGAAGTGGCTTGGGTGAGTGAAGTGGAGGGCTTTGGGCTTCCTCTTGCTGATACCATCAGGGAGGGACTCCCTTGTATGGCTGGTAAAGCTTACTTGCTTCTTTTGCCTGCAGGAGGAAATACCTGAGGTGGTGGCATGACACAGTGGTGCTGCGCCAGTGCCAGCATGACAGGAAACTGCTCTGTCTGGCAAGGGCATGGCACCAGTGGAGGGAAGCCAGCAGGGTGGTGATACTGGCTCAGGTGTTGGTGAGTGTCTGGTGCCACTGGGGTGGCAGTGATGGGTGTTAATGGGCAAGCCTGCTCTGCCTGTGGCCTCACATACATCCTGGGAGATGACACCTGGGGGTTTAACAAGTACCAGTATGCACCAGAAATCCTGGTTTACTGCTGTGGCTAGTTTTTCCATTGTTCTTTTTGAAATGTCAGCTTGGCAGACTGGCATATCCACATATTTCGTTCTGCTTTGGCCTTACAGATAGGAAGCTGAAACAGAATATGTCTAGATTGTCTGTAGACTGTGCAAAAAGTTCACAGCAATTATTATGATCTTTGTCCTCATCTGTGTTCCTGATACATCTCACTGGTGTCCACAGCTTACCAAGAGCTGTCATTTGGCTTCCCCTCCTGCTCATACCCATGTCCTGCCTGGTTCCTGGGCATTAGCTGTGTGAGGTGTGCTCTGGCCTGCCCAGGTAACAAGATGATGCCTGTATGGTGTGAGCATATCCATAGTCACTGAGGAGCTGTGCTGGACCACAGTGGGGCATTGTCCTCTCCCCAGGGTACTGGGACTTGGCCACACTATGTTGGAGAGAGTAGTTCAGCTCTGTTACTAGTCTGCTCTGTTTGTTACCAAAGCAAAGTCTTTTAAGAGGGACTCAGGAAAGCAACTGGAACAAGGTGGGACTGGAGGGAAGTGAGGTAATTTGCCTGCCAGAGCCCAGTTAATCTGAGCACTGCCTCTTTTCCTGGCAGTACCAGCAGCGGCTGATAGAAAAGGCCTGGAGGGTGTGGAGACGAAGATATTTGCAAAGCTGTGTGGTGCACAATCTTTTGGAGGAGGAAGCCAGGAGCCTCCTGTCCCAGGTAAGCATTTATGACTGTTTCAATTCAGTGGTACAAAAAAGCACCCCAAAGGGACCACCAGTGTTCCCTGTATCTCTCTCCCTCACAATGCACTTGCTTAGGGAGAAGTTGGATACATCAAGGAATGGGACTTGCCAGTAAAAAAGGAAAAACGCTTCCAGCTTTACATGGGTTCATCTATGGGTGTTTTTCAAAGCTTTGTGTCAGGAGTCAATTTCCCTGACATGTGCCCCCTTCCCTGCTGTTATTAGTGATGTTAATCCTCTAATCCCCTGCCTCTTGAGACCCCACTCAGGGAAGAAACAGCCTCCACATTGGTGCAGGGGTACTGTGCTGACTTGCACCCAGGGGCAAGCAAATCACTATGAATTTGAGCAAGCAGGCAAAGCCTTAGAACTCCTACCCAGTTTGCCCCTCTGCCTGCCTCCTGAAGATTCATGTAGGATTAGGGAGCAGGTACTGAAATTAGAGGGCAGGGGGAGCATTGGTCTTTCTTCTCTTACATTGATTTGTACTCTGCATGCCCCATATTGGCTCCAGGAGAGACAGGGAAGGGCTTTGAGTGAAGGGTGAGGCAGCTGGCAGAGCCATTGCTAGAAGGAAAACAATGTTTACGATGTTTACAGAGAATGGCTGCAGCCTCTCAAGGGTAACCCGAGTGTTTGATTTGTCCACTTTCCTCTTTCAGGCCTTTGGAAGGTGGCAGCAGCTCACGGCATTCCAGCGCAAGGACAAAGGATCCTGCTGAATGGAGGGGCCTGCCTGCAGCTGCTGCTCATTTCAGGACACGTGGAGGATACAGCTCCTGTCACAACAAAGAGCTGGCCCTGTGCCCTCAAGAAAGAGAACACTGTGCTCTTGTAATAGAAGCAGTGCTGCCGGCCAGGCGGATGACAGCCAAAGAACAACCAGGAAGAGGTGGTACCTAGTGAAATGTCCTCTTTAAAGGACTCGTATCCTACCTCCTCAGCAGCACAAATGGAGAAGTTACTCACAGTTGTGAGATTGCGTTCTCTTCTTCTCTGGACCCTGCTTTTGCTGGAGTTCTGATTAAAGGTCAAAAAAACACCTTATAGGCTTTCCTTTTTCTCAGTGTTTTTCCCTGGACACGAGTTTGGTGTCAAGGGGGGAGTATGCAAATAGAGTCTTAGAGATGAGCAGGAGTTTGTAGGTGCTGGATCCTGTTGATTCCAAAGTCTGCACCTGGGTAGGTGCAAAAACAGGTCTTTATTTTTAGATTTGGCTTTTACCCCGGGGGAGTGGGGCGGGAGGGCAGATTTCCACATGGCTCCCACCTCCTCCCCCTATCTAGATCCATCAGCTCTTCATTAAGCCTTTCAGTGGGTGGCCAACCCCCTGACTGCTTCCTGCTGGTTCATTTCTGTGTTGAATGGGCAAGGTATGAAGAAACCTGCTGGGAACAGCTGAGCACCAAAAGCTTTGCTGAGGCGAGACAGGCGTGTCTGATCCCCAGCCTTCCCATTACTTGCCTCTATGATTGATGCCTTGTAATTACCCTGGATATATGAGCCCGGTCTCAGACAGCTGTAACAAGAGGGTCTTAAGAATCTGGAAAAGGCTTTTCTTCCTCGCTTGTTTGAAAGAGATGCTCACAGCATGGTGGGGATCTTGAAATCCCACTGGGAACTGCTCCGAGGTCGTTTTCCTAGCCTGTGGCAGCTTTGCAGGATTGTTAAATACACAAAGCAGCCTCAGTAGCTTCCCCAACCCCTTATTCCAATGCCATGGGGCCTAAGGCTGTTAAGGGTCATTAGGTCAGGAAAGATAGGTTATCTTTCCTGATTTAAGCTTATCTTTCCCTACAGGCACTAGAAAAGAATACCTGCAAGTGACCTTGCAGAATTGAGCTAAATAGTGCAGCTGATTACTTTTAGTAAATTCTAGGAGCTTTCTCTGCTCTATCATGGAGCTTGGGCCATATGCAGGACATACATTGAAAGTGAATGCAGAACTGCCCCAGAAACAATTGATTTTCTTCAAGTTTTCCCTTGTGCCAGGTGGTTAATTAACAAACAACATGAGTCTCTGCTAGAGCACGGCTTAGTACAAGAGACATTTGTATTTTATTGTATATAATCTAGGAAATAGTGTGATTCCTACTTGGTCTTATCCAGAATGGAAATTCCCACAGTCCTATTCAAAAGAAAACAGGAAATACAATACAAGGAGAAAAGTTAGGAAGAAAATATGAACCTTCTTCTGGAGTGAGTGCAAAAGTGCCTGATGATCAACTGTCAAGAAATACTTTTTAGGAGTGCAATATAAAAGCAGTTTGACCTTCTTTTCCAGGTTGGTAAATACTGATATAATCCCTTTGCATAGGTACAGCCGACAGGAGTGTTTCTGTCCCCCTGCCAGCATTTCTGACATGGGAAAGTTACCAGAATCTCCTGTTCTCCTCTTACTGTAATTAGCATAACCATGATTAGCAGCTCTTCATCTTGCAGACCTTGGCCTTTGGGCTTAGTCTTGAGCCTAAGCTGAGCGGTTCAGGTAGCTCTGGCTATTGTTCAGTGAGAATGGCTCAGGGAGCCTTTGTGCTGGGGACAGAAGAACACAGTGTGGGTAGATCAGAGCACCACCCTGATCACGGTTTAGGAGTGTGTTCATTGTCAGCACAGGAGCTGCTGCTTTCCCCGGAGTCAGTGGACGGGAGGAGGAAGTAAGAAATTGGAAGAATTTTCACTGCTGAGTTGCAGAGTTCAACAGCTCAAAAGTATCCTCCACAACCTGCCAGAGGCAGTTTTCTAGTGGGAAGTCATTGTCCACCAGGTTGACCAAGTAATAGTTGTCATGGATGTACTGGATGATCATGCGAGAGGGTGACTCCTCTTCATAGAGCTTGGCCCATTGCTCAATCCACAGCGCAAAGGCCTCGTCCTGCCATGGGAACAAAAAAAAAAAAAATTGGCAATTGTGAAACATCTTCATGTTATTTAATTTAGGATACCCAGTGTTACACATGACTGGCCAAACTGGGGCTTGTTTCTTCTCAGTAAAAATGGCAAGAGTTGAGCAAGGAGCCTTGTGCGTTCCAGTCAGCGGGAATTGCCCTGAGCTAAAAGGACACACATTTGCAGTACAATGGATGGCTCAATGCTGCCCCTGTGTGTGTAAGAGGGGAGGAAGAGCCACTGTCCAGCACTCCAAGGCCTGGTACAGTGACAGAAGTGGCTCTCAACCCCCATTACTGGGTGCTTTTGTGTCTGGGAACAGCTCTTGCTGGAGCTGAGGGAGCAGGAGGAGCAAGACCTGTACTTCTGCAAGCTAGTATAGCAACAACCCCAACCGTGAGGAGAGTCAGAGACTAAAACTAAACCAGACATTCTGAACTTCCAGGGCATCACAGCAATGTATCCAACAGAAGGGAGGACTCACCTTCCAGGAGAGGAAGCTTACAGGATCCACTACAGTGGGCTGGATGATCTCCCTTCCTGGGAAGATACCCCAGGTGACAGCATTGGGTTGCAGATCTGGAGCATTGGTGATATTCTGGCCCTGCCAAGAGAAGTAAAACCTTTCTGAAGCAACTGCTGGAGGATGGACTGAGTGAGTTGGAAAAAGTCTATTTACCCTCTCCTTGTTAAGGGACCAGACAGCTGCTGCACACTGCAGCTGACTTGCTTTACTTTCCCTTCCCTTCATCTGCCCTCATGATATACCCTGAATATTTGGTGTTTGTCTCTCTCCCAAGGTGGTGAAAGGAAAATTTCCTGAGAATAAGGCCTTACCTTGACATTGACAATGTGATAGTTCACTCGCAGCTCGTACTTCTTCAGCACTTTGAGCAGCGCCGTGACAATTTCGCTGGAGGTGAAGAACTCCAGGTATGCCTGCAGGGAGGGATGGAGGATGGGGGAAGAGAATCAGAGCCTCAAATCACGGCAGAACTGGACAAAATACAGGTAAACAACAGCTGTAGACTCTGGGCTGCCTTGTATGTTCATCCCCAGAAACATGTACTACAAAGGCTTGAGCAAAGGGCAGAGCAAATTAGTAAGTGAGCTAGGAAAAAAATAATTGGGGAGAGCAGAGGGAACAGCCCACTCAAGAAAGCTACACGCTTCCTGTTTTGCATCCACACAAGTAGACAAGCGGGAATGAATTCCAGTGTTACCACAACTGCTGCACAAGGAAGCAGTCTGCCAGAATACTTGGAAGAAGCCAGAGCTTAGTCTTTATTTTACAGCAGTGTCTTGCCAAGCAGCCCAGCCTGGTAAGAGCAGAACTCAGGGGTCTCAGCTGGGCTCTCCCAAGCACCACTCCCTGTCCTCATCTTTTGTTCACAATTCTCCCCGTGTGCTCATACAACCAAATTCTGTGCTTGGCTGCTCCCAACAACTGCTTCCCCTCCCCCCACTTCCTGGCTATTGCATGAGATGATGGATTTCCCTCACCTCAGGGGAATTTTTTCCTTTGAAAACATAACTGCATTTGCCATCTGCTGGTCTCTGGTTTTACCATTTGGATCCCTTTTGAACAAGGATGCTTTGTTTTCCAGTATGAGCCACTTGCCTGGCATTTACCTTGATGGGATATTCGTATCACAGCTATTAGACAAGGCTCTAGGTCCTGAAATGCCTGACAGGGGGAGACAGGCATGGCAGGCATGACCGTTTGCAGGCCAGGGCTGAACAGCACACCACAGTGCAGGGGCTGGGGGCAACCGTGGAGAACTCTGCCATACAGAAGGAAATTTTTAAACACCCCTTTATCACCAAAAGATGCTGGGTGGTAGAGGTATTACCTCATCGATTCCCATTTTGTGAAAAATCTGGGTGCTTTGTGCATCACTGGATCAGGTACAGGGGGAAGGCACATGTGTATATATAAAATGTCACAGCCCTGCTCTAGAAATAAGTTACCAATAATGACTTGCTGAGAATAAAACCATGAAACTCTACAGATGTTCAATAGATGTTTTGAGGTGGGTGAAAACAGCTGTGAAGTCAGCCATAGAGATGGCATTATAGCTCTTAAGACATCAAAGGAGCTTTGCTTTATCTCAACAAGAATGCATTAAGATAAAGCATGGGCAGAAGGATTATGTGGATGTAAGCCTGGGACCTCCCAGCCTAATAGAGTCTAAACTAGGTCAAACTCTTTGCTGCCTAGCCCAGAGTAATACAGTACCTTTTGGAAAACATAACCTCCACTGGGCCCCCAGCCTACAATAGGGTCTGTGGATGGTTTGCCATTGATGTTTGGCTGGGAGTTGATGGTCAGGATCCCTCGTCTGTTGACCCTCTCCAGCTGGTCCTTCAGAAGGTTGGTTTCAGTAGCAAGAGGGTCGTCATTCCAAGGCATACACGTAACCTACCACGAGGAGAAACCATGGATGTAACAACCCTTGGATTACCATCTGGGTGTTGAAGGAACTCAGTAGTGCCTTAATAGTCTCAAACACACCTGCTCCAGGAGAGAATTCCCAGGTTTGGTTCAAGGGTTAGGATATGCTCAACTGTAAGAATGACTGCTGAAGTCAATCAGTACTGGTCTTGTCATACTTTAGCACCTTTCTTTTTATGTTGAGCCTTAGCTCTGGCTGCTGGACCCCCTTCAACCAATGTGCCAGCAAATCCTTTTGGATAGAGAAGTGTCAATTCTTCTTTAGAAAAACAATGTGGTACCAGGAGCAAGAGGAAACGTGCACTATTGTTTGTGCCACACGGACCATCCCTTCCTGGGCTCTCACTCACCTTGTACCCATTCCTGTTGGGTTCTCCAGTGATGTAACATGTGAACACCTCAAAGACACTTTCCTCACTAGTCAGTTCTTCTCCCCACATCTTCAGAAGCTCTTCCCGGGGAGACTTGCTCTTCAGATAGAAGAGGTAATAGTCCTTCAGCTCCCCAAAAGCTGGAGAGGAGGAGTTACCCCTGCAGGGGAGAAGACACAGACCTGAAGTCACCAAGGAAGATGAGCTGATTTGGTGATGCAGGAAGACAGCCAACCAACAAGAGAACTACTCAACAAAACCCCCTAGACACCAAAAATCTCAACATCTTGGTGCCATTCGCCTCACCTCACTCAAATCCAAGCAACAGGGAACCACTCTGTTACAAAGCCACCTCACGTGTGCCCAGGACATCAGGTTTTCCTACCACAGCTGTGCCTTACTGCAGGTGACAGCTTACCATCGGCCATTGGGGAAGTCATCCCACTCCTGA
The DNA here is from genome assembly GCA_013397395.1 of Sinosuthora webbiana. Taxonomy (NCBI): domain Eukaryota; kingdom Metazoa; phylum Chordata; class Aves; order Passeriformes; family Sylviidae; genus Sinosuthora; species Sinosuthora webbiana. Next base: position 24,131 of record VXBN01001616.1, on the reverse strand, counting down.
GTTCGATAGATGTAACTCTTGGGCCTGGAGGCCCAGAAGATCGGCCGGACATCTTCCACTCTCCTCTTGGGGTGAGCGCTGACTGCCCAGGGCAGAGGCCGCCTGCATGGGAGGAGCAGATGTTAACACAGTGCCTCTGCTGACCATCCACTAAAGGCTGGAAGCCTTTCCCATGGTGCAATTTTCCCCTGGGGAGAAATAACAGGGGGGCTGAGAAGAGTTCTGTTTGTCAGGAAGTAGGACAGGAAACTCTTCTTCCTTTATGGAAGATACTTCCTACTCAGTTCCCTCACAGGAGGCTCAGTAGGGTCTACTTATTGTTAGGGTACAGGACTGACACCTGAAATTGGAAAAGGTAAGGCACTATGGGAAGCTACTTCAATGAAAAATAAAAGCAGCTGTCAATTTTCCTTTGCTGCTGCTTGTGTGTGCTGAAGCCTGTGAACTCAGAGAGAAGTCCACATTCCCTTTCTCAGCTGCAGAGAACTCTAGAAATCCACACTGGGAACATACCCCTAGCCTATAAGGGGTTGTGATGGCCATCAAAAACATGCTTATTCCAAGTGGCAGCTCTAAGCTCTGGGTTTTTAAAGTCCCAGAATGGCTACTTTAAAGCTACTTGACTGAAACAAATTCCTCCTTTGGCTGTCCCCTCTATTCCTCCCAGCTTTTGTTGTAGATGTGTGAGAAGGGCGAACTACTAAATGCAAAAGGTGATAAAAGAAAACAAAAAGGAAAAACGAGACTAGAGGTGTTGACTCGTCCATTATTTGTACCTTCAGTAGGTGGGATGGATGGATGGATGGATGGATGGATGGATGTAGAAGCCAGCACATTCTGCTCACCTTGGATCCTCTTTCCATAAGCCCAGGCGCTTCAGGACTTCGGTCGTAGCCACCTCCCGGTTGAGGGTGTAGAAGTGGAGCCCGTGCACCATCCCACTGTCCAGCAGCTCCCGGCACATGGACACTGCCAGCTCCACCCCATAGTTCCGGATGGCTGCGTCATTGTCCTTGATGGGTTCAATCACATCTTTGATTTCCTGAGGCACTTCCAGCTTAGAGAGCTTCACCAGCTGGCGCAGGGAGTGGTAACCCTGCATGAGGATGCAGATTGTCATTCTTCCAAGAACCCTTTTTGGCCATCCCAGTAACACAGGTACTTGATCTCGATTTTGTGGCAGGAGATTTAGAATTGGGGGTCCTGGAATCTACCCCCAGGCCCCATCTCTAGGATGGTAACACAGTCCAGGTCATGTCACTTTTAGGTGATTTCTCCCCATGTCCTTACCTGAGTCCAGCATGCTGACAGTGACTTCAGGAGTTGCAGGACATTGTCTTTTATATCCCTTTCTGCCATATGGGCACAAGAAACATTTTCAGCTTATTAGCTGCCTGAGAGTTTAATCTGGCAAACCACCTACAGATTTATTACATTCAGCAGTCTTTCTTCCCTGAAATTTTGTGGAGGATATTTACAGACCTGTCTCGGGCCCTGACTCACGAACACCTAACATCCTAGATCCTTATTCCCTCCCCAAATTCAAATTACTGAATTTCACCTGTATAGGGAAGATGCCAGGAATAATGGGGCAGGTAATGCCAATGGCTTGACAATCCTTCATGAACTTGAGAAAGGTTTCTGGTCGGAAGAAAAGCTGTGTAATGATGAAGTCTGCTCCAGCAAAGACTTTCTCCTTCAAGTGCCTTAAGTCTGCCTCATAGCTCTCTGCTTCAGGATGACCCTTGGGATAGCCTTTGGGGAGAAAAAATGAAAAATGTGGTCAGGACAACATGCAGAAATTAGGAAGTATCCAATCTGATTACACTGTCACAGCCGAGGTCTAGGGAGGGACTGAGCTGACTTCCCTGTCTCAGACCCTACTGCACACTCTGCAGTAGAAGGCATTTTTTACCTGCCACACAGATGTCGAAGTAATCATCAAATTCATTGCGAATATGCTTAACCAGATCAACAGCATAGTTGAAACCATCTACTTCTTCCTCCCATTCCTCGCCAGCAGGATCTGAAAAAAGAACAAATCCACAGCGCTCTCCAACTGTTTGCTGAACTCAGGTCTGCTAGTTCTGTAAAAACCTCCTGGTATCAAAAGGAAGACAGAGATGAACTCCCAAATCTGCAGTTTTACCTATGGACTGGTTTTGTCTGCCCTTGAGATGGAGGGACTGCTAACAAAGGGCTCAGATGAAACACAGTCTCAGCATTTAATTCCTGCAGAAAGGAGCCCCTAAATCTGTTTTTACTCTGGAATTGAACACAACAGCAGCACAGCCTCTGCACAACACATCACAGGACAGAAGGATTCACCTCCACGCAGTGCCATGATGTTCTTCAACCCGAGCCTCTTGGCCTTCTGCAGATGCCCTGTGATGTCATCCTTGGTCTGGTTGCAGCACGTCATGTGCAGGATGGTCTCCAGGCCACAGTAGTTCACTGCAGTGTTGGCAATAATCATGGAAGAGGTTTCCTTGTCAGATCCTGGGTCCCCTGCAGGGTGCCACGTCACATCAATGAAGAGGGGACCACCTGCTCCCATGCGGTCAAACCTGTGGGGTTTAGAGCTGTGTTAGCCTACACCAGGCGGCCAAATCTCCTCCCTGTGCCTCAAATATCTTGCTCACTGCTAGAATGCCAGCAGCAGGCAGAGAGAGCTTGGATAGACCAAAAAAGTGTTGCACTAGGAGTTTAGCAAGTGGCCGATGTAAATAAGGAAAGGCATCCTTGAAGGCTCTAAGGGGAAGAGCTTACAATTCCTTAGAAGATGAGGCAACTAAGATGTTCTCTGTACAACAGACTTTCTCCCTGCATGCTCTGATAGACTGATATAGCTTCTGACATACAGCAATTACAAGTCCCATTCCTTTTGAGATGGGAGACTGTGCTGCAGCCAGCTTGAACTGTAGAGGCCACAAATACAAAAAGATGAACCAGAACTCTGTTGTGTTCCTAGGTGTGCCTTAGAAGAGAAGACAAGGACTTCCCTAACTTGTCTCTCTCCTGCTCCAAGGTGTAACAGGCCCTTCTGTTTATCACATGGCATTGGCATAAAGCAATTACAAAAAGAATTATGAAGTGCCCTCTTCTCCTCCAGGTAAGTCCATGGTGGCTCATGGGGCTCCAGAATAACTCCTAGCTCTGCTGAGACCTATCAGCTTTCATTTAGCATGTAGATGTAGACACCTACATCAGAGGCTAAAACTAATACTGAGGCACAAACCATAGTGGCTGGATTAATATTGAAAGGAAATGGGAATCTGTTTCAGAGATTCTGGCACACTGTCCATCAGGGAATATCTTCTGCTTTTACGAGGTACTGCCCCAGTATTGTGCTTCAGACCCAGAACGTGACATTGGGGTTACTCCATCTTCCCAGGGCATGGGAGAGGGGAAACAACCTGGCCCCTCAGCAATCCCACCATGACACTTAACTCCTCAGGGCCTCCAAGGAAGACAAGTTACCTGGTGTCCATTACCCTCCTCAGCAGGAAAGCACAGCCCCATTACCTGCTTCATCACCTGGAAGGGGAGACAGAGCATGGAGCAGAGCCTGCCTCGTTAGCTACTTCCCTGCCCTCCACCACAGATACTCCCCCCTCTGCCTTCTCCCACCCTGCAGCGCTCACCTGGAGATGAGGTTGACAGCAGCGTTGGCTGTGCGTGGAGGGAAGAACTCCAGGGAGAACCACTTGTCCCCGGCGTCCTGCCGGCGGCGCATCTTCTCCCGCAGCCGCTCGTGCCGGTCGGAGTCGAGGACGGGGGTGGAGCAGCGCGAGTTGTCCTTGGAGCTCTCGCTGCCGCTGCTGCTGCCCCCATCGGACCTGGAGCTGGAGCTGGCACTGCATGTCTGCTGGGTCTCGTTAACCATGGTGAGCGCTCTGGGGAGGGGAGCACAGGAGCAGGGTTGGTACAAGGGTCTCTGCACTCTTGGAGCAGGTGGTTAAAGAAGCCTACGCCAAGACCCAACACTCGTCACCATCAAGGAGTCCCTTTTGCCAGCTTTCACTGTAAGCTGTAGTGGGGGATCTGGTGAAAACACAATAAAAAGCATCTGTTTACACAGTGCTGAGAAAAATAACACAGCACGTGGCTTCATGCCACTTTGATGCAGCTCTCCTGTGCCTGCTGAGTCAAATTTGGCTCTCAGAAGAGTCACTTTTGCCCTGACTACAACTCAGCAAGCCAGGATGCCCATGTGAATTAGGTGATGGCCTCTGTCATCTTCTGGCCTTGGGCTGGGCATGCTAGCAGATACTTTTTTTTGTCTACTGCAGCTGCTTCTTTGGCTGTACCTATCTTCAGAGTTTCCATCCTGTTTGTTCCCCAAAAGCAGCACTGCTTTACAGTGTAGGTAGGAAAGTCAGTGCTAATGGGGCAGATACTCAGGAATACACAAACTATTGCTATATCAGAAACAAAGGACAGAATCCCCTCTGACCAGGCCATCCCCACAAACTGTCCTTTGTTTTCTTTGCTGGCATCACACCTGCATTTCCAACCATTAGCCTTCTCCACAAGATAGACCATCTCCACAGACAACTTTCCCCTGTGCCAGTCCCATTGCACACACTCAATTAACTCTTTACCAGATACACTGTTCCCTTCGTAAACAATTGTGGCTGCTTGGAAACAAGGCCAGCAGTGATCATTCTCATCTTATTGCCTTGCAACAAGATCAGCTGTGCTTGCTTGGCTTTACAGAAAGCAAAACAGCACTGCAAGTCAGTGGTACAAGTAGGTTTAGGGTACCCAACTCCACTTAGCTCTGCAAAATGTCCCATCCTTTAAAATGAGGTAGGGATTACAGACAGTTGGGGAAGAGCTACCACAAAATCTGGATCTGTGTTATTTGCTTTAGTACTACCAAAACTTTAAATTGTCACTGGGAAGCAGCATGTTGTCCAAGCATTACATAACTCTGGAGCCTGTTTGGGAGGAAGCAGTTACGTGAACCAGCACACTCTCAGTCCTTATTTGTAAGCTCTGTGGGTTTAGTTCAGCCAAGAAGACTTTGAACTCATCTTCTACTGTTTACATTTGAGTTGCCAATCAAGCAAAACCCTCTGGGAGAAAGTCTACTTTTACCACCTGAGGAACTGCTCCAGCTGGCAGGAGATGTGAGAAAGGAGCACGGGCCTCTGTTCCAAGAGGAACCGGGAGCCTCAGATCTCTTGTTTACCAACACAGCAGCTGTGGCAAAGATCAGCACCACAGACCTACTGACAAGTGAAGCAAACCCAACTGGGTGCAGAGTCACAGCCCTGACCGAGCTCAGAGGACTTTGCCTGACATTCACATGCACTAATCTGGGAGAATTACCCCCAAGCAAGCGTTGGGTGATGAAGCTAGCGGCTCACAATCACGTGCTGTTAACTCCCAATATCTCATTCCTAGCAAGCATGGCACAGCACTGCAGGCAAATCAAAGGAGCTTTGTTTTCTGATTTGAGATTTAACACCCATCACATGGTGTGAAAAAGGGTTCACGTCTTTATGTCTCTATAAAATGAGACTTGCTGTTAAGGAAAGGTCCTTATCTTACTAGCAATATCAAATCATGAAGACATGAGAAAGGCTCACTTAGATTTTTGTCTACAGGCAGCACTTGGAACAATTTCCTTACCATGATACGCATCACAGATTTGCTGGCAGACACTCCTAGTTATTGCAAAGAGAAAAAAGATAAGCCTAAACAACAAGAACAGCAACAAAATAGGGCAATTTTTAACACCTGTCAACACTCCTGCTCCTGTCTTTGTCACATTGCAGAGCTCAAAGATCCGTGGCTCAGCATTTTACTGATGCTTAGCATGGATGTACCTACTGTGTTTTCATAATGCTGGTGGTACTCAAACTCCTTCCAGCCGTGAGCTGACACCAACACACAGAGCGTGGAGTCTGCACCCCCCTAAGCTCAGTTTTACCCTCAAGACCAAACTCGGCTGCACCAGCTGCACGCTTCTCACAGGGTGCACACGCTGCACGGGGCTGCTCCAGGCCCACGGCACCAGGCTGATAGCCGGGCGGCTGCATCCACCGCCGGAACAGCTCACAGGGTAGCGGCTCGGCCACGGGACAGCCAAGGCGGAATGGCCGGAGGCAGCCTGGCAGCCCCGCGGGCCGCCAGGGGAGAAGGGGAGCAGCAGCACCTGCGGTCCTTAGTGCCGGGGAGAGGGTCGGGGCCACGCAGGTCACTGCAGCTCGATGGCCCCTTCACCTCAGCAGACCTGGCCGGCAGCACGGCCCGTCCCGGAGCAGCCGGCAGACAGACCCGCCGCGGGGAACCCCCGGCCCCGCCGGGGCAGCGATGGGACCCTCGTTCCCGGGCCCCGCTCACCTGCGGCCGGTGCCGGGCGCT
>VXBN01001616.1:0-17321 GCA_013397395.1 Sinosuthora webbiana | reverse complement strand
TCGTGCGTGCCGGCAGAGCCCCTTCACCCCGGGTCCTGGCCCGGCCGCACCCGGCTGAGGGGAGCGCCTGAGGGCGGGCGGTGAGCAGTGCTGTAGTGATGGGCCCGGCGCCTCAGGGCCCGCTGTCGGCACCTCAGGGTGCTGCTCCTAGCCCGGTCTCTCATGCGATGCTTGTCCCGGCGCCACAGCCCGTTCCCGCCCGTTTTGCTGCCGGGCCTGGTACTTCACCGCCAGTGCCGGAGCCCCGCGCTGTCCCTACCCCGCATTCTTTGTCTGGGCTTCGGATCCCAGCCCCTGAAGCCATTGCCCCTCGCAGCTGTAAGGGGGAGTGGTGCTGGCAGGGGCTCTCTCTGACTCCAGCACTGCAGAGTGCGCTTCTCAAAATTGTCCTGTGCTCCCCTGTAACCTGTTGCTATGAAGGAAACGGGATGTGGGTTGGGACTTTGCTGTCGGGAGCTCCTATGTAGAAGTGATGTGCGTTCTGGCTGAGGGGCAAGCTGTAAGGTAAGACCCTTTAGCGTTACCACAAAGTAAGTGGTGGTCTGATAATCCACGCTCTCAATTTATAAGCAGCAGTGGTATAGGACTTGTGTACTATTGGCTTTGCTACCGGTGTTCATGAACAGCTGTAGATGCATTCGTTCCCTTCACGATTTTCCTTTCCTGCGTTTGTTTTGCAGACGATCCTAGGTGAAACTCATGAAGAGGAGGATGAGATCCTTCCACGCAAAGACTATGAGGTGGGGAATTAACTAATAACAACGTGATATTAATGTGATAAGAACTGCAGACAGGTTTTGAACTGTTTGAGGCTGTAACAGGGCAGATACTCAATATTAGGTTGTGTTGGCATCAGCAGAAATTGCAAGAGTTGCTGCGCTTGCAAAGAACTGTTCCTCATCTTTGTGTGTTTCTGGGATAAAGCCCTGTGAGTAGGTTGTGCGTCTGCTCTCAAGTCAGACTCTTGCTGAGAAAATCTGTTTTCAGAGTCTGGTGCATTTTCCCACTTCTTCAGTGTGAGATTTACAGGCTCTGGTGGCCTTGTTTTCTGGTGACTGTAGAAAGCATCTGTAGCTACTTGGTCACAGTTGCCTTTCTGTTGTCTGTGTTGGTATGCTGGCTCACAGCAGATGTTCCCATATGTCAGGTTCTGCTGCTTACAGGAGGTTTTTGCTTTTTGCATCACTTTATGGTGGCCCTGAAGTATTTAGAGCAGTTGCTGTCAGTATGGATGTCACCAGCCCAGCCTGTTACAGCTTGAATAGGTGAAGATGTGGATAGGAGTAGTGGAGTTTTGTGAGTGTGACTGGGAAGCTATTGCTGTTAGCTCCTTGCTGTGATAAACTGAGGAATTGATACTGTTCATGTGGAGAGGAGTTCCTAGCTGGTGTTCCTGTTGCAGTGAGAGGGTGAATATAAAGATCCAGTGTTATCCCCTGCACTGTCAAAGTGGAGACACTTAAAGAAGTTTAAAACTGTACAATGTGACTTCTCTGATATAAAGATGTATAAATCAGTTGTGCTTCTGTTTGTTTCACTGTCTCTCACAGCTTGAGCAGTGAAATTGTTCTGTTCTTCCACTTTGTGATTTTCAGGGTCTGAATGCTCTAAATATTTAAATTGTTTCCAAGAGTATTTTCTCCTACTGTTTGCAAAATCTACTGGGGAGGTAGTAGTGACTTCTGTAGTCTTAAACAAGCTCCTCTAAACATAATTTTTTTCACAGCCTGTTGCAGCTGATTCTCCTAAATTGACCTTTTGCCATTTCAGAGCTTGGATTATGATCGCTGTATCAATGACCCATACTTGGAAATCTTGGAGAGCATGGACAACAAGGTAGGACCTTGTTCTTTCATAAGCTAAAATCGTGGAAATTGTCCAGAGGAATTGTGGATTGGAAGTGTGCAAAGGCTTTTTGGATGTGGCTTTGACAAGCCTGGAAAGAGAAGGTGTTCCTGTCCATGGCAGGGGGGTGGAATGACATGAGCTTTAAGGTCCTTTAAGGTCCCTTCCAACCCAGATCATTCTGTGATTCTAAATATGCTCCACTGCAGGAAGTTTTATGTTTTTTTCTTCTTTATGACAGAAATTCTATGTGTTCTCCTGGTTTCTCTATTAAAAAAAAAATAAAAAAAAATTGGAGATTATAGCTCCCAGCATCTCTTGTGATCCTCAGGTTTAAAGTGACTAAGATGTTGAGCCTTTCAGTTTCCTCTTTTCAATTTGCTGTTGTCACAATCTTCTGTTGATTTATCCCTCTGGCTGTTGAGCCTAAACCAACTTTCCAGAAAATCCCTGTTTCTGTGTTGCTTTTATTTTACTTTTTTTTTTTTTTTTTTAATCCTCTTTCCAAACAGAAAGCCCAGAGATATGAAGCAGTGAAGTGGGTGCTGGTTTTTGCTATTGGAGTCTGTACAGGACTGGTAAGGATTATGCTGTTTGGGGAATGAAGAAAATTCAGGACACTAAGCAGGAATAATTTAGAAGTCAGTAGCTAAGGAGTAAAGAAGATTCTCTTTCATGGTGATGAGAGCTTAGTAGCTAGAGTTGTCTTTTGGGAATTATAGCATGTTGTAATAGACCATTTTTCAGGAAGCCTTTTTTTTCTTTCAGAACTTGCTGGGTTTTGTTTGTAAAGTAGTCTGGCAAATCCTTTAATTTTGCATATAGGAAAACTTTTCCAAAGCAAACAACTTAATAAAAAAAGATGACAGTTTATGGCTGAACTGTGAAAATTAGCCCAGCTGACTTTATGCCTCCATTAAATACCAGTTTTCTTCTGTAACCTTAAGTATGTTGAGGGTGTTAAAAATGCTGCCAAGACTAGTACTTTAATGGGTAATAATCAGATGCAGAAGTGCATCTCATCAGGAATAATTCTAGGATGGATCTGTCCCAGTGAGAGAGAGGGAAGAAATCTGAGTTTTCAAACCTGCTTTACTCTGAATGATGCTTCTTTTCTCTTCTTCATCTTCTGTGTACATATTTCTGGTAGGACTAACTAGAGGGTGGTCTTTATTATTTGCACATAGAAATTCCTGATGACAGTTCTGTTTTCTTTTCCCCAGGTGGGTCTCTTTGTGGATTTCTTTGTGCGACTCTTTACCCAGCTCAAGTTTCAGGTGGTACAAAGCTGTATCTTTTACCTTGGGCCTTGCTGGACTCAAGTGACCTTTTCCTTTTTGGTCCCATGTTTTGCTCAAAACAGCTGACTCTCACAATTCTGCCACTGGGCATTTTGTTCATGATTAAGCAAGTTTTCAACTTGCTTATGTAATTCAGCCCTTGAAACCAAGAAATGTGTCCAGTATCAGATAAATCAGCAGAGACTGAAGGAATGAGTGGTTTCCCTTCCTCATAAGTCAGTGCTGAGCTTTGAAAAGAAAGCCTGGCTTCCTGACATGTTGTGTTAGTTGCTCTGGCTGGATTAGGAAGCACAGGCTTGGCTGTTGATGCCAGTGGGAGGCCCAGATATTACCAAGTGATTGTGTGTTGGTGTGGGGAATGTTGTTTTCCTTGACCATCCCTGCAGCGGTGGAGGAATGCACCGAGAAAGGCTGCCTTGCACTGTCCTTGTTGGAGCTGCTGGGGTTCAACCTGACCTTTGTTTTTCTTGCCAGTCTTCTGGTCCTGATCCAAGTAAGACTTCGGTCCATTGCTGCTCCTTACACAACCTTCCTTTCCTCTCACACAGGTCCTTGATATGAAATAACCTTGCTAGAAACACTTTCTGCCCCAAAACATCAAACTAGCTCCACAGTGCTATTTGATTTCGCTAAGCAGGGTCTCTTGGTCCTGTGCTCTCTGGTGAGATGTTGTTGGTCAGGTATGAAATCAGTGCACCATAGTGTCAGTGTTTCTTTTCCACAGCCTGTAGCAGCTGGGTCAGGAATTCCTGAAATCAAGTGCTACCTCAATGGAGTGAAGGTTCCAGGGGTTGTGCGTCTGCGGACAGTGGTGTGCAAAGCTACGGGAGTGCTCTTCAGTGTGGCAGGAGGTAAGGAGGGCTCTGTGTGTTGCTCTTGTTGAGGGAAGGAGTCACTGAAGGGGGAAAAATGCTTTCTCTGCCTACATAGGGCACAGAAGGCCCTGCCTTTCCAGCAAAATCATTTTGGTGATTTGGAGCAGAGTCATGCGCCCTGAGGCCAATTAAAGAGTAAACAATAAACAGAAGGATCAGGACTATCAGGGGAACAGGTGATTTTCTGAGTAGGCTGGTCAGATGTGACTCTTTGGGTCAGAATCCAAGAGAGAGACCTGAGAATGTTCCAGGACACATTGTCAGGAGCAGACTGAGGGCAGCAGGGCAGAATAACCTGGAGAGTTCAGAGTCCCTGTAACAGTTGTTTTTCAATGATTCCACGCACTTGGTGTGCAGAATCTGTGCAAGTGTTCACAAACACTTGGGGTTGTTGAGGGAGCAGGAGGTCAGCACCTCCCTGTGAGGAGCTGCAGGCTCAGCACAGAGAGCTGTGCCATGGCATGGGAATGGTGAGCTGCTCTCTTCTGGCTTTGTCAGCAAGGGAGGGTGGCAGTGGGGAAAGTGTCTTCCCTCATGGGCCCTGTTTTTCCAGGTCTTTTTGTCGGGAAGGAGGGTCCAATGATTCACAGTGGTGCCGTCGTGGGTGCGGGCTTGCCACAGGTTAGTGCTGCCCTGAGTCACTGTCCTGGTCACGCCACTGCTTTGTGAGAGTGAGTTTCCATCTACTGTGTTTCTAAATCTTTACTTTGTTTGTAGTTCCAGAGCATCTCTTTGAGGAAGATCCAGTTTAACTTTCCCTATTTCCGCAGTGACAGGTACTGTACCCAGGATGTGGAGGAGGGGAGAGGAGGATGAGTGAGCAGACTTCCCTGGGAGAAGAGTGGTGGGGCTGGGGTGAACCACTCAGTTGTTTTATCAGTTTCTTTCTAGAGTCCTGCAGTTTCATTCTGCAGCAGGACAGCACCAGGACATCACTCTTCCAAGCTGCTCTGGTCATCATGTTCATAGGTGTTCTCTTGTGCTGCTCAGCAGATCTCTACCCATTTCAAACCTTTAATGTGGATGGCTGAAAGCTCAGTTACTCACCCCTTATGATTAGGATATACTACAGAGAAGGCTAGTTCTCCTGAATGTGAACAAATTCTTGCCCTGTCATCTCTCTAATTCTTTCAAGTGATGCTGGAATCCATGGTTTGGGATGGTTCCTCACACACCAGGCAGTTGTGTAGTTACCAGAATTCTGCTCTGTGGTTGTGCTCTACAGAAAGAGCACAATGCTGCAGCTTAACAAACAAATGGCAGTGTCTGCCATAGCCAGCTTTGCTCCCAGCTCTCATTCCTGAATCCCTGGGATATATCCATAAATGGGGACAGTCTCTTACTTTGCAGAACCTAAGCATCCCCAGAGCTGTAATTTGCTAAACCGAGGTTGTTTTTCTCTTCATTTCAGGGATAAAAGGGATTTTGTATCTGCTGGAGCAGCTGCAGGGGTTGCAGCTGCCTTTGGAGCCCCAATTGGAGGCACTCTTTTTAGTTTGGAAGAGGGTTCCTCCTTCTGGAACCAGGGACTTACATGGAAAGTGGTGAGTGATGGTTCTGACTCTGTGTGTGTCTTCTTGAGAAGAGGGCTCCCCTTGATAGAGCTTGTCCATGAGGGTGTTCAGATTATCCTCTCTCTTCCTGAGCTCTCTTGGCAGGAGGGAGGTTGCCTGCTCTATCAGTATTCCAGATCTACTACAGATCAAGGGCAGAGATGAGCCTGGTATTATCTGAAACTGTGGGACAGCTCTAGGCAGCAGATCTAGTGTACCTGGGAGAGAGGACTTTTGTGCCAGGGATCTCTGCAATTTGATCCCTTCTACAGTCAGTTCCTTTTCCCAGGCATAAATCTCAAGAAAGAACTGACTGTGCCAATCTTAACTTTGGGAACCTTTACTTCCACTTTCTATTTTTTGTCCTACTTCCACAGCTTTTCTGTTCCATGGCTGCCACCTTCACCCTAAATTTTTTCCGCTCTGGGATTCAGTTTGGAAGCTGGGGGTCTTTCCAGCTGCCTGGGCTGCTGAACTTTGGGGAGTTTAAGGTAAGATTTATTGTTATTTCCCCACTCTCCAGTCTCTTGTTAAGTCCTGTGCTTCTGTCTGTTAGTTTGGAGGTTTCTTTTGACACATGATTGTATTTCAGTGGAAGGCACTTGATACTTATCTGCAATACATTGATACCCTCAGACAGAATTGTTCCCCTCTGGTCTTAGCTACTCAAAATCTCCAGCTGTGGAGACAGAAGTTTTGATAGGAAATTGCAGAAATTACTGTAATGCTTTTTTTTTTACACTTCTTCTGCACAGTGCTCGGAGTCTGATAAGAAATGCCACCTCTGGACAGCTGTGGACTTGGGCTTCTTCATTCTGATGGGGATTGTAGGAGGCCTCCTTGGGGCCACCTTCAACTGCCTGAACAAGAGACTTGCCAAGTACCGCATGCGCAATGTGCACCCCAAGCCAAAGCTGGTCAGGTAAATGTGCTCTCTTGAGTCTGTACAGGGATCTCTACTCCCAAAGCAAAAGCATCAGTGTAGAAGACCCTCTGAGTAGGATTGGAGGATATCCCAGACTGGTTATTTTAAAAATCATGAAATGGAGCCTCCATAGAACTTAAAAGTGAACACCAGAAACCAGGTGTCACAGTCCCTGTAATTTTTTGATGACTTTGGTGGTACAGAGAGGATTGCATTCCCTCTTCTAAGGGCAGTGGAGGGAGCTCTTTATTATAAAGGCTGCACAAACCAGGGCTTTGTCTCCATGCAGGATTTTTTTGTGTCCTTATCCAAGCTGATATGGAAGGAATAGCTGATCTCACTTTTTAAAATCATGTTGGTAATTAAATCCACAATATCTGTGCTATTTAGAGAGGGAACTTCTGTGTTATTCTGAAAGTAGCTGTTTGTTTGCTCTAGCTCCTAAACACAAAGCCCAAGTTTAAAAAGAGAAAGAATTTCAGCAGTTAGAAAAGAGATTGAGAGACTGTGCATCCCCCTGCCCAGTCCTATCTACCTTTTTACCCTATAAGGATGTACAGAACATTGCTTCCATGTGAACAGCCTCATTACTGAACCCTGGGGCTTTTCATATATGCCTGCTGTGTGTTCTCTGGGCAGAAATAGCTTCTTTTTGGGGCAAGCAGTTAAAAAGGGGAGATAAGGCAATCCCTGGGAGCAAAGTCATAATTCAACTTGATTTGCAGTGTCCCTTGTTCTGATGCTAAGCTGTGGTGACTGCTGCTTCTGGCAGAGCTGGAACTAGGTTACATTGCTGAGTGTGGCTTCAGTGTGTGGTTTATGTTGTGTCTTTCAGAGTCTTGGAGAGCTTGCTGGTGTCGTTGACCACCACTGTCATGGTCTTTGTAGCCTCCATGGTCCTGGGGGAGTGCCGGCAGATGTCTTCCAGCAGGCACGGTGGCAATGACACTCTGAGCCTGCAGGTGAGGGGTTCTTATGTGAAGATTATATCCCTTGTCATATTGTTCACCCTGCAGAGAAGCACAGGCATGTAATGAGCTTTTGACAGCGTGCAGTACATAACAGAGCTGCAGTGAGAGCCCATGGAGGGTTGCAGGAGCTTAGGGTAATAATGCAATAATACATTGTGCTTTTGTACAAAGCAACTCAGGCTCTGAGTCAAGGAGCCCATTGATGTTGTAGGCCCCATCTCTGCTATTGATGTCTGGTCTGATCTTCCCAAAGCATGGCTAACAGTAACAGAAGTGTTATTCCCATTCTGCCCAAAAGCTAATGTAGGAGACAGTGAATTTTAACCTTTTGTGTCTTTTGTGTCCTGCACTAGGATGTATCAGAGGATGTAAATGCAAGCATCAAAACTTTTTTTTGCCCAAATGAAACGTACAATGATATGGCCACACTCTTCTTCAACCCTCAGGAGTCAGCTATCCTGCAGCTCTTCCACCAGGACGGTGAGTAGTTAGGAGACTGCCTCATTCCATGCTTAAACTTCATCTTAGCTGGAACAGCACCACAAGGCTAGGAGCATCTTCAGGCCTTCATGGCTCTGGGGGACTGCTAGTACAACTGGTGAAAGTCTCCTTGATGGGAAGAAAGGCCTGCTTTTCCTCTCTTTTCACTTACTCATTGTCTGCATGTGTGTTTGGACTGGGAGACTCAGTAGCTGTTGTGAGATGAGCCTGCTGTGAGCTGAGGGGTAGAATGTGCAAGACTCTATCTTGGACAGACCTGTGCCCCTTTAGTCATGATTCTTCTTGTGTTGCAGGTACTTTCAGCCCAGTCACCCTATCCCTGTTCTTCCTTCTCTATTTCTTACTCTCCTGCTGGACATATGGGATCTCTGTGCCCAGTGGTCTGTTTGTACCATCACTGCTTTGTGGGGCTGCCTTCGGACGCCTGGTCGCCAACCTCCTCAAAAGGTGCATCAAGCGTGCGTGTGAGGGATGTGCTGCAGGTGCCCCAGGAGCTCTCAGGCAGGTTTTTCTAACCTCAGGGCCCTGTGCTTTGCTCTAGTTACATTGGCCTGGATCACATCTACTCAGGAACCTTTGCACTGATCGGGGCAGCAGCGTTCCTGGGAGGAGTGGTGCGCATGACCATCAGCCTGACCGTCATCCTCATCGAGTCCACCAATGAGATCTCCTATGGGCTGCCCATAATGATCACCCTCATGGTGAGTGCCGGGCCTCAGCTCTGGCCTTCTGCAGGCTGCTTGAACACGTGCTGGCCCTGAATCTTTGTTACTTTCAGGGCTGTCATAAGAAGTCTTGTACTTGGAAAAGCAACTCAGTAGACCTTGTGTTTGCTGTGCAGGTAGCCAAGTGGACAGGAGACTTTTTCAACAAAGGCATCTATGACATCCATGTGAACTTGAGAGGAGTGCCTCTCCTGGAGTGGGAAACCGGCGTGGAAATGGATAAGTAAGGCTGCTTCTCTTGGCCAGGCTGTGGGTTAGAGTTTGTGGTGGGGATTCTTGCTCAGAAATGCTTTAATGCAGGGGGATGATGCTTCATCTCAAATAAACCTGGTTGCTCTGAGGAGCTCTGTGGGGGCTGTGAAGGGAGTTGTGCACCAGGCCTGCAGCAGGAAAGAGATGGTGAAGCCCTTTCTGAGGGGGTGGATGGATGGAAATCTGCAGGGTGGATTAGGGAGGTTCAGCAAGAACTTTGTGAAAACATTCCACTCGACTTTGCTTCTTGTGGAATGTCATCTTCCCGCCTGTTGTCTCTGTAGTGTTTAGAAACTTTATTATAAGTTAGAACATTCTACCTTTCCTCTAGTGCATCACTGATACAATGTTTTGTTAAAATTAAAAATCAGGTGTGCCATCACTGCTGATACCACATAGAAGGTGAGCACAGAGGTAAAAGGAGCCAGCAGAACTGAACTGCAGCAGACTCCTTCAGGATCTTGTTTAGGGAGACTGGTTTATTTCCACGTTTGTTCACCACTAGCCTTCTGTCACTGACGTGATGCATGCAGCAATGTTGGATTTCTGTTTCTTCAGGCTACGAGCCAGTGACATCATGGAACCCAACCTGACATACGTGTACCCCCACACGCGGATCCAGTCCCTGGTGAGCATCCTGCGCACGACTGTCCATCACGCCTTCCCCGTGGTGACGGAGAACCGCGGCAACGAGAGGGAGTTCATGAAGGGGAACCAGCTCATCAGTAACAACATCAAATTCAAGGTAAAGAGCTGCTTTAGTTATTTAGGCTTTTTGGGCACAATTCAGGTCAGAGAAGCACCTACTGCAATACAAAAATTTTTAAGGACTCCATTTCTTTCCGTTCTCTGGGTGATGGTAGAGGCAAAAGTTAAGAGGACAAAGTAATCTGTTTAACATAGATACGGAAATGTTTGGATTTATTACTGAATCGCACAGTCCTATTGGCTATTCTTGCAAGTCCTGCAGCAGCAGTGGCTAAATGAACATGTTACATGGTGGCACAAAGCTATGATCTAGTAGTTCACAGTCACTCTTGGATAACTGTTGACTTGCTCAGTGAGTATCTGAAAGTTGTTTGTTGTGTCCAGAAATCCAGCATCCTCACCCGAGCTGGAGAGCAGCGCAAGCGTAGCCAGTCCATGAAATCCTACCCCTCGAGTGAGCTGCGTAACATGTGTGACGAGCACATAGCTACAGAGGAGCCTCCTGAGAAGGAGGATATGCTGCAGCAGATGCTGGAGAGAAGGTGAGGCCCTGCTAGCACAAATGTGTGGAAACAGGGTTTTTCCACATGTTGAGATGTATTGTAAAAAATGTTTCATACAGTCTATCTCATCCCATATGTCGGTGGAAACAGCACTGGTATCCGTGTTATAGAGGTGGTTTGTCAGGTCTGAGGGACCAGTGCTGTGGCTCACACCTATGACCAAGTCCCAGGCAAGTGGGTTGATTATGTCCAACTTCTTACATTTCCTTCAAACACCTATACAGACATATTTCCTGCAGAGGATGGAGTACCTGGGAAGATCTCTGTAGGAATTAATGTCATCTTGTCTGCAAAAACGTGAGAGCTCTGCAAAGCTCACTTATCCCAGCTCATGACCTGGTGCCATGATACTGATCCCACCTTTCTGGTAACTGGGCTGAGTCACCAGGCTTGCATTGCTGTTACTTCCAAGCAGAAGCCCAGCCTAGTAAATAATTTTCTAAGTCAGTGATTGTGACTTTCATGAATGGCATCCTGACCCTGACATTTTGCCAGATGCTTCAGCTTTTATTAGAA
This sequence comes from Sinosuthora webbiana, assembly GCA_013397395.1. Classification (NCBI taxonomy): domain Eukaryota; kingdom Metazoa; phylum Chordata; class Aves; order Passeriformes; family Sylviidae; genus Sinosuthora; species Sinosuthora webbiana. The sequence continues at coordinate 6,586 of VXBN01001616.1, read as the reverse complement.
TCTGAGTAATTTGGCACTGAAAATTGCTTTAACAGCAAGTGATTTGAAATTGAGTTAGGAGACTGTCCTGTTCTGCTGCTCTGACCCTATGGTTGATGGCTCTTGAGCCCTCTCTCCTAGCAAGAATCCCTGAAATGTTCAGGAGAGGGTTTCAAAGAGCTGAAACAGCTGCTCTTTTAGGAGTTGGGGTATATGAAGCTTGTAACACGTGGTGTTAAATCCATCACAGATACACTCCTTACCCCAGCCTGTACCCTGACCAGTCTCCCAGTGAGGAGTGGACCATGGAGGAACGCTTCAGACCCTTGACCTTCCATGGCTTGATCTTGCGCTCGCAGCTGGTCACCCTTCTTGACCGGGGGGTTTGCTACTCCGAGAGCCAGTCGGTGAGTGTTGTGTTCAGGAACTGCAGCAGAGACATCCCTGCCCTCTCAGCTGAACAGGCTGGGAACAATATTCGTGGCCTGCCAAAAAAGAATATATCTATTTTTACACTTGAAGGAATGAATGCATGTGTGTTTTAAAAGTTGCAGGCAGGTAATGTGAATTCTTCCTCGCAGCTTTAGAGTAAAGGAAGTTGAAAATATCCCCAGGAAAAGGAGAGGCATGGTTTATAAGGTTTAAGAAGTAATCAAGCACACCTGTTTGTTGCATAAAGATACAGAGAACATATGATATGAATATATGACATAAGATATGCAGAACTTGAGAACAGAGGGCAGATATTGAATGCAAATAGAGCACTCAGCAGTATATACTGTGTGTTTTACTGCTGTGTGTTGAGGTCTTAGCAGAACAATGTCAGCTGTGTCCCTGAGATCAGTGAGAGTATCTGAGGCCCAGCTCCCACAAGGCTGCTTTGCTGCTGCCCTCCAGTGTAGATTTGTCAGAGGTTGGGGAGCAAGGTCTGTTCTCTGTCAGCTAAAGGCCTGCATAGGTTTGGGTAACAGCACCTCTGCACAAGGTGGATGTGTGGGTGTGGGAGGAGAAGGAGATCTGGGGGAGCAATTAGGGGCATGGTTTGCTGTGCTGCTTGCAGCCCCTGTATTGTCTGGAGTGGTGACACTTGGGTTCAGTGGGGTTTCTTTTAATTGCAGAGTGCAAGTCAGCCCCGTCTGTCCCACGCAGAGATGTCAGAGGATTATCCTCGCTATCCAGATATCCATGATCTGGACCTCACATTGCTGAACCCTCGAATGATAGTGGTAAGATACACACTGCAGTGTGACAGTGTCTCCTGATACATACTTACAACTGTCCAAAGCCTTAAAAAAACATTGAGAGCATGTTTAATACGCTCTTTGGTGCAGTGACCAATATCCTGTGCTCCTCAAGCACTCAGCCTTCTCTGAGTGTGGAAATCCCCTGATGAGGTAACAGTGTCCATTGGTGCTTTACCTCTAGAATAAGGCATTGCCTGTTCAGTTTAACTTCTCAACAAACCAAACCAAAATAATGTCATATTTATGCATAAATAGAAGATGACCATGATCAAACACTCCATCCAGGCATCAGTGCATGGAGGACTTGTAGGAGTTGCTTGTTAGTGATTCCCAGAGACAGTGAAAATACCTCTTGTAAATAACGTGATTGTTTTTCTTTCTCAGGATGTCACCCCATACATGAACCCATCACCCTTTACCGTCTCTCCAAATACTCACGTGTCACAAGTCTTCAACCTGTTCAGGACAATGGGACTCAGGCATTTACCGGTTGTGAATGCAGTTGGAGAGGTGAGTCCTTGTGTTGTCTTAGCTGAGCAAGGAAGCCACAGTGTTTGTGCAACATTTTCCCTCTTCGGGACAATTCAGATCTCTTTTAACATCAAACAGAAATGGTTTGAAGAGATCAGAATGGGATTTTTTAGGGCCCTGAAGGCTTCATTACTGTGACTTTGTTGCCATTTTTTGTGTCCTAGTCTGCTTCCCCTTTACCTGCAAAGAGCAGGATGTGCAGCTCTCCTGTCTCAGGTGTGCAGCCTGTAGAAGCTGTCCCATTTTTGTATCTGTTGAGAGGCCTTGAGCTCATCAGAGGCCACTAATTTGCCTTTCCTTTCACAGCTTTATTCAAGGCCAACAGCAAAATTTCCTGTGTGTTGGGGCAAGAGGTTTTTCTGTAGGAAGGGAGTTGTATTCTGTTCCGACTCACAGGAGGAGCAAACCAAAGGAGTGTTAAAATGTTTTGTGCTTGACTCACTGTCCTTGTCTCTTTGCTGTGTACAGTGCTCAGGAGCAGTCAGTAGATGTCAGCAACCTCCTATGACCACAATGAGAAACTGTTTCCCTGAAGCCTGACCTGGTCTGTGTGAGGCAGCACTGCTTTTTCTGCCTCGGGGTTCCCCATAGTTACTCTGCAGGGCCTGTGAGTTGCAAACAAGATGTGTTGGCTGGTTCCATTTTAGTACAAGATGCTCTTGCAGTACTAGAGAACAGCCTAATTCTAAACTCCTTCTGTGTGTAAAATCAGTGGTTTCATCAGCTGAACTGTGTGGTTTGACTGCTTCCACACTAGGCTGGGAGAGGGTCCCTTTTGTCCCCTGCCAGTGTGCAGTCACCTCTTAGCTAGTCTTGACCATTTCTCTGTTTTGCCTTTAGAGCTTCCTTGAATGTATCTGATGGGAGCTATCTGAAGTCATGCCATGTGGAATACCAGAAATGTCTTGAATGAAGCCCTAAAAGGCAGCTTTATTATTTCTAACTGCAGTTTTTACTTCCCAAAGAATTTTACATGCTTATGCCATCTGACAAGGAAAGGATTTCCCTTCCTAGGCAGGGGGTCCTGCTGGTGCCAGACACCACAGCAATGGTTAAGCTCTTTGTTTGGGTGTAGTTAAATCAGCATTCCTGCCTGGAGAGGAAGTGCTGGGACAGGGAGGGACTTTGTTTCTGTGAATTTCTACTTAAATCCACTGTAACTCAGCATTGATTAAGAACTGCTTTCAGGTGTCCTCTTTTTGGGGTGTCGAAAAGAACGACCACTTCATTATGGATGTCTCTTAGTGGCACATCTCTGATACTGACTTGTGTATTTTCTTCCTCTTTTCTTCCCGGTTAAGGTTGTTGGGATAATCACTCGGCACAACCTGACCCATGAATTCCTGCAGGCAAGACTGAGGCAACACTATCAGACCATTTGATCCCCTGGCCCTCTGTCAGTGTGGCTTCCTCCCTCCTCCAAGCCTGCACACATGCTCGCATTCTGCTTGGACACCACAAGGCCCAAGACCTGCCTTTTGGCTTCTCACATGCATATCAAGCCTGGGGAACTGGAAAACATCTTGCTGGCCAGAGGAGCTGCCTGAGCCCAGGGCTTTTGGTTGGCCTTAGGCACTTGGTTTGACAACTCTTGATCCAGGTGTTTCCTTCCCCTGTCCCCCAGTTATCTCCTTCCACCCGATGTTGTCCTGACACTGCGTGTTCTGCCGTTTTGTTTTGGGGTTTTCTGAAGAGTTGGAAGGAAGAACCATTTCCCTCCACTGTGTCCTGGGCAAAGAACTGCAGCATCTTTCCCTTCCTCCTGTATGACTCCCTTTTCCTCTTCCTCCCTCGTTCCTGCAACTGTTGCCTTATTTGTGTGAGAAGGGGCTTGCTGTCACCACGGAGAGGAGATACTGAAGTTTGCAGATACCAAATAGCTGCTCTGGAGAATGGTTTCTTGCAAAAGCAGTATTTAAAAATGCAGCGTTTTGGAAATACACCTGTCTTTGCAAGTGTTCCCCTTTGCCCATGTTTTTTCATTCTGGCTTTACTTGTTCTTAATTTCTCTCCTTCTTTCATGAGGAAATGTTTCTGCAGCGATGTTTTTGGCAGCAGATGACTTTTGAGAGCAACTCAGCAGATTTGGAGTTCAAAATGGTTACATTTTAGTTACTGTTTGGGTTTATAAGTATTTAATATGTTTGCAAAGCATCTCAGAGAAGGGAGATCTCTTTCCTGTTAGCTGTTGCTAATATCTCCCTGTAAGAGACTCTTCTAAGATGCTTGGTGGCACTCCACTTTGACATTCCTGCATTTCTTGGCATTTGTAGGCACTTTGTCCTTGCACTGCTCCAACAGTGAGAGCCTGGGGCACCTTTCCAGCTGGAGTCAGAAGCCAGGGAGCTCCACATCCTGAGAGCATGGAGAAGTGTTGCTTTCTGGAGGCAAATAGACCTGATGGTCTCTGGGCTTGAATTCTCTCTGTGTCATGAGAGGAGCTGCTGTATTTCCAGGCTGCCATAAGGAGGGATACTTGGTGCTGGGGACTAAGGCAGGATCTCCTGCAGGTGATAAATGGGGCTGTCTGTGCTCTAAAAATGCTTGGGATAGTGTTTGCAACTGCAACAACCTGTAAGGGTAATATCAGCTCTAGGGAACCAGTTGCAGCCAGTTCAGTGCTTTAGCAGGTACCATCCTGGCCAGCACCTGTATTGTTCCAGCAGGCACCTGCCCTCCTGGGTTCTGTGTGCAGATAACCCTCAGTGGGAAGCCAGTGCTGTGCCTCAGGGACTGCAGAGCTGATTGGCTTGATAAAGCACAGAGCATTCTCTCAGCCAAGATACTGGGACAAGTTGCATGGGGAATGTGTTCCAGAAAAGCTTCTACACAGCCCCTAAGCCCTCTAGTTAACCTGTTGTCTGCCATAAGGACCTGGCTGAGTGGAAACTGGGACAGAAGAAAGGCAGACTTTGTTGATTTTCTGTGTTTCCTTAGAGCATAGGAGTTGGCATCAGCTACTACTCTTGATTTGTGAGTTCTTTCCCTTTAGGTAGAGTAAGGATGTTTGTTCTGTCTGGATAGTCTCTGCAGGTGTTGTCTGAAATGCCTGTGTTCCCTGAGCTCTGGTCTTACACTGAGCTATCCCAGGAAACTTCCAGCACCCGTTTGCCCTCCCTGAAGCTGGACTCTAGGTTTGAAATGTGCTCATGTTGGGCTGCCTTTCATTCAAAGGATTTGTGCTCCTGGGTAGTTATGAATCATAGGAGTCCTGGTTTTGTGGGATTTCAAATCACCTGTGGAATTTGGAATCCTGTACTGTTAGAGCACCTGTGAAGAAAGTCTTGTGTCTCCTTGTGACAAGGGCACCAGATGCTTCCCCATCTGAAGGCACCTTGCCTTCAACCTGTTGGCAGCACTGTCTGCTCTGCCTGGGCATCTTATTCAAATGTTTCCGCTGGAAAACACACCCTGTCATTCTTTCAGTGAAGAAGTTTTCAGTGAGGATGGCTGGAGACCCTGTCAGCTGCTTTAAAGGGAAATCTCAGAGTTACTGTTCTGTAGCCTGCAGAAAAGGAATTTCGAGTTCACCTGACATTTGGAGATGTAGCACTTCCCTTCTGACGAGGACTGATGCCAAGGGGCTTGTGTTGAATCAGTTCTCATTCTCACACTTCAGTTACTTAATTCCTTTCTTACAACACACTTATTGTTACCCTGGCTCTATTTGCTTAGTGATTTACCAAGAAACTTACTCTAACATAGGTGCCTGTAACATTTTAACAGAGCAACACTAAGGGAAAAACAACCCAGAACTTGGGTTAGTTCTGATGGCAAGGTTAGGGGCTTGGTCTGGGGCCTTCTCCCTTGCCTTGTGGTTTCCTGTGCAGTGTTAATTATACAGTTCTGAATTATTAATTACTGTGAACCATTCCAATGGTAGCAACTTACCTTTCCATTTGTTTTTGGGTTTTTTTTGCACTGTTTTTTGTTATGAAATGATGTAAGCTAATTCCATGGTGTGTGTATATAAATTGTATTTTTTTTAAATTTGTATGAATATATTTTTATTTGAACTATAGCACTTGGGAAGAATTCATGTAGTTGTAACTTGTCTGAGAGTAAAATGTTTGTGTCTCCTTCAGCACTTTCAAGGCCTTTTGATGTCTCTAGCATTGTTTTATTTTTGCCCTTCATGATAATAAAACTCGTAGAACATGGTGACATCCAAGAGCATGATTTGAGGTAGTTGAGTAGTTGCTATTTCTGAGCTGTCTGGATCTAACAGTTTGTACAGAAGGTGCTCTTAGGCTGGGCAGAGAGGGATGGCTGTGATCCATTAGGTTGTGACCACTGTAGTTCCACATTCTCACAACAGCTGTTTCAAAGGAGGGAATTGCCGTGTTTGGTGAGGAGCTGAATTGTGCACACTGTGCTGCTTTTCTTCCCTGAGAACTCACCTTCCTGCCAGTAAGTTCATGAAAGAGGTTTAGACTACAGTGTGGCACCTCTTGTTTCACAGTTGGGTTCTCCACAGTTCTCTTCTTAATTTCATCTTTAATGTTTATTTAGTTTGTGTCTATCCTTCCTGCTTTGTCATGCTGTCTGCCTTACAGTAAAGAATTTGTGACAATTTTTGAGCTTTCATCACATGCTTACAGGGCAAAAATATAAATACAGTCTTTGAGCACTGTTGAAATATCTGACCCACAAAGCTCACTGCCTTTCCACCTTTCTGTGCATCAGGGGGCTGTGCTGTGAGCTCTCTGGCACAGAGTTAGCCAGCAGCTTCTGTGGCTCCTGCCCTCTGGCTCTGCCTTGCTGGGTTTGTAGTGCCAGGGAAGGCCTGAGACAGGTAAAACCATCTCTTGGGGGGAATGGCAGAAAATCTG
>VXBN01001614.1:39234-68159 GCA_013397395.1 Sinosuthora webbiana | reverse complement strand
TACCAATTAACAACAGAGTAGGATAATGAGAATTAAGAACAAATCTCAAAACACCTTACCCCCCCCACCCCTCCCTTCTTCCCAGGCTAAACTTCACTCCTGATACCTCTCCCCCAGAAGGGCAGGGGGATGGGGAATGGGGGTTGCAGTCAGTTATTATCATACCTTGTCTCTGCTACTTGTTCCTCCTCATGTTCTTTCCCTGCTTCAGTGTGGGGTTCCACCCACAGGAGACAGTTCTCCACCGTGGGTCCTTTCCACAGGCTGCAATTCTTCATGAACTCCTCCAGCATGGACTCTCCATGAGGTCACAGGTCCTTTGGGTGCATCCATCTGTTACCAAACAAGTTATATCTCTTTAAAAAGGAGCCTAGGCAGCAGTGGGGGGAAATTGTTGAGAGGAGATTTAATCCATTAAATAGGTAACAGATTACAGGGAAACTCTGGGTGATGTCCATGTGATAGAAAAACAAATTAAAAGTTTAGGGCCATGTTGTCCTTTTCCTTTCCCCATTGGCTAAGGTACTAGGAAGCATATTCCCCCCCCCCCCATCCTGTCATTTTCACCCAAAGTTTAGAAACTCAGGCTTGTGCAAACCCATTTGTCTGTTTCAGGAGTCAAACTGTCAGGGTTCTGTAACAAACCTTCGGCTTGAAGTTGGTAGAGACATTAAGACCCATTTCAATTACGTTAACACCCATACCCTCACCCATGGAATTGTTTGTAAAGACATTAGCACACATCTTCCCTATCACTACTGTGGTGTGTTGTGGGTTTGCAGGCAAGAATGAGAAACCGACCCTGTCTTTGCAATATGAGTCCAAGGATGCAGGCGCGGTGTGACTGTAGGTGTGACACGAGATGATGGAAGGAGGGAGAAAGGGGACAGGCAGAAGTGGTACGCGCAGCGTTACTCTAAGAACAGCTCTTCCTCGCGCCCAGGCCTCAGCGAGGGGAACTACAACTCCCAAGAGCATTTGCAACATCAAGCGCAGGAGGATTCACGCCTCAAGTGTGGTGGCAGCCTACGCGACATCCAGGGTGTTCTTCTGCGGGCGGGGGCGTAGCTATTGGCTGAACTACAACTTCTAGCAGCCCTTCACACATCTCGCGCGTGCGCACGGCCTTGGTCCGGCCGCACTTTGCCGTTGTCGCCGTAGGTGTGTGTGGAGGGGGGAAGGGAGTGAGCGAACGCGGCGGTGAGGAGGGGGATGAGAGTTGAGAGTTGAGAGTTCAACCGCCGTTGTCCCTGCTAGCTTGCACTCATGATTCCTATATGCCCGGTAGTTTCTTTCACCTATGGTAAGTAATGTCGCTCGATGTTTCCGTGTGTCCGTGAGCGTGGGGGGAGGGGGGTGGCGGCGAAGGGGAGGAGATGCGGCCCGCGCGCGGGGCTGAGGAACGGTGGTCCTGAGGCGCCGTGTTTGACCTGGCGCTCGCGCGCATTTCTGTCTCTTGTCTGTCTGTCCCTTTCTCTCCCCGCCTCCTCCTGCCGGGCCTCCTGTCATGGCCCCGACCGCTGCCGCCTCTTGGTTATCTTCGCCACAGTGCCCAGCCGCCTGGGAGAAGATGCCAAAATGGCCACCGGCAACTACTTTGNCCTCCCTCCTGTCCTTGCCCGGAGTCACTTCCCTCTTCGCCTCCGGTTTCGTGTCCCTGACCGGGATCTCCCCTCCCCCTCGGGGTGAGTGCTCGGGACTGCTCCCATCTTCCGCCCCGTGTGGGGCCTGCTTCTGCAACCCGCTCCTCCGCGATAGTTGTGCTTGGGACCCATCTGCTTATCTGCCTCTCCCGCAGGTGTTTTCTTATCCTGGTAAGGACCTCCCTGTATCCCCAGTGGTGTGAGGGTGGGGAGGTGGAGCCGGACACCACGGAGGAGCCAGCATCAGATCCCAAGGCCCTTAAATTAAAATGGCCACTTAAAGTCAACAACGCCAACAAGTTACTGTCTGCTGCCCCCCGGAAACTTCTCCTTCAGTGAATATGGGGCTTGCTCCCCAGGTCTTTGCTTCCCCCTGTCAATGTGGGAGGAAGGAATCCTTTTTAACACGTGTTAAAATTACACCAACCCAACCTATGGGAGACTGGATAAATAAGGGAAGAGTAGAAGCACCAGAAAATACAGGGGACTGTCCCATTCCACTGAAGCAATGTTATAATTAATGTATCAGAAAGTAGAGAAAGTACTTTTGGAGCTATGCACCTTTTATAAAGATTTCCTACTTGGGTATCTAAGATCAGGAGCAGCTCTTATAGTGGAGCTCAGGGACCTGTAACCACATATTTTGTATAGGTATGTTGCCTTAAATTTTTGTATCTTTGTACTCTTCGTGCATCCAAATTGTGTGTCAGACTGTTAAAAACTAATTGGTAGCATCTATTATCTCACTTTTTCTGAAATCAAATTACTTAATTTGGCAAAACCCAGATGCAATCATGAACATCATCACATTTTTGGCTTGTGTTGGAGTAGCACCTTGAAGTTCATATTTGAATCTTTGTTATTCATTTAATAAATTTATAATAAAGGCCTTCCTTGTCTCCTAAGTCTTGTTTAATGGGAAAATAGTAGGATAAAGCAAATATATGAAATATGAGGAATTATTGGCAAATGAATGCAGATGTGTGCTACTATTATCTAGCTAATCAAAATTGCATACCTGATAGTTTCAGGAATATACAGTTTTATGTGGGTCTTGGAATGACTCCCAAGTGATTATTTTCTCGAAATGGATATAAAATAAATTAATTTTTATTTACTCCAATGTATAATAGTTAAAGGAGAGGATTAAACTTAGGTAATATTTTTGTTCTTTTTTTTGATTAGGTGCTCACAGTATGTTTATGTTTTACTTGACAGTTGTGGAATTTGAAACTGGGTTGTCATGGGGTATGAAGGAGTTTTTAAATAACATAGAGGCCTTTTTTTTTTGTAAGTAAATAAACAATCTTTGAGTGAATAATAAACTGAGATCCATATACATCTGCAATTTTGAAGTGGAGATGCATTTTTTTAAATTGTTATTCCTTTTATTGTGGAGCTGAGGTGGCCTGTAGATGTAAGAACCTGAACAACTGATTTGAAATTTCCTTAAAACCATATAATTGGAATACAGTTCAAATTCAAAACTGTTTTCATAGTTAATCCTAAATGTGTTTTTGAGAAAATGGAAAGACTGATTGATTGAAAGAAGCTTTTTCCTTTGTTATCAAAGTACAAGATACTATTCCATTTATATATCAGTAAAAGACTATTCTATAAATGGTTTGTACATTTACCATGTCAGAAACTGAAGAGACGAAGCAATCAGTGTTAAATCAGTCCTTTCATAAGAATGAATTGAATATTTTGAACAGAAAACACAGAAGTCAATGTCTAAATAGGAGTTTATCTTAATGTAATGACATCATGATTAATGAAAGAAGCATTAGATTATGCAAATACCAATACAGAAAATTTCTCTGAATATTGCAATACCTTTGTGCTAGTAGTGGTATTGGGCCTAGGGTTATAAACCTGCATGCAATGCAAAACTGTTACTTATTTAAGTAGCTATTAATCCATCTATTTACAAGCCTGAAATAAATGTGAAATTTGGTGATACTAGTCCTCTTTAGTTTGTATGTGTGTGTACTCTGTAGGCCACCTTAACCACTGTGTGTCTATTCAGTTTGACATGAACAACCTAATAGTGGCTTGTTTTTCATGTGTAAAAAATATTAGCATTCTTGATTCACTGCTGGAGAAGAGGCATAATTATGCTTTTATTTTGAAGCTGGCTGACTGAAATGTGGGGATGCTGATGGAGAGATAGGGACATTGAGAAATGTTTGGATAGAGAAGTGTGCAAATGTGATGGTCTCAATCTTGTGTTAAGGTTTTGGTTCCTGTTAAGAAGATAAAGAACCTTTGAGCATCTGAGTTTCATCTTATGTTCATACCATGTACCTACTCTAATGAGACAGGTCAGAGATGCAAGATTCTTGGGTAGTTAGGCGTGAATTGTTAACTTTGAATTGCTAAGTGTGGTGAGCCTTTGTAGGTAAAGGCAATTAATTGTAGCAGATAGGGTCCAGAGCCAATCACAGTGCCTGTGAGTTTAGATTAAGATGCAGTCTTCTAGTTAGCCATATGGAAGTGAACTCTTGCAATTATAGCTAGTTTTGTATTTAAGTGCAGTGTATGATGTTACCTTATGTTCGAGACTGGTACAGAAGTGTTATGACCCGCCCTAGAAGGCAAGGGTTACCTAGGTTCTTGTTAATCCCTTGGGGTGGATTAGAGTGAAATGACACTGATTGATGTTTGTAAATATATAAATATAGGGTTTATTTTAGAACAATTTGGTTGCAATGGAAAGCAGGTATGTAGCCATTCGGGTTATTATCTATAGTAATATAGCAATATGAAAGCGTGAAAATATCATTTAAGAAAATGTATAAGGGAAAAGAAAGAAAGGATATGAGTAAGGGAACATATCACTACCCATGGATCTGCAATGAGACGATGCAATTTCGATGTCCATTGGTCACAGTAATGATCACTGTCCTGATCCATTGGAGGTGGGGAAAAAACCCTTGAAACATGAAGTCTGATGGGTTAAAATATGCTCAGGCTGGGTGGGAACGCCCAGGTACTTCCCCTGGGGGGGAGCTTTCAGTCCTCTGGTGGAAGGCCTCAGAAATGAGTCTGGGGGCACTTTGGGGGTCTGATGGTTTATGACACCTTCTAAGACATGACATCTGCCTCTCACGTCAGCACAGTTGAGCCAGTTACGCCCCATCAGACCTGAAGTCTTGTGTCCAGTTCTGGGCTCCCCAGTGCAAGAGAGACATGGACGTATTGGAGAGAGTCCAATGAAAGGTCACAAAGATGATGAAGGGGCTGGAGCCTCTCACCTATGAAGAAAGGCTGAGAGAAAGAGCTGTGACTGCTTAGCCTAGAGATAAGAAGGCTCAAGGGGGATCTTGTTAATGTATATAAATATCTAAAGGAAGAGTGCAAAGAGGACAGAGCCAGGCTCTTGTCAGTGGTGCCCAGAGACAGGACCAGAGGCAATGGGCACAAACCAAAACACAGGAGGTTCCCTCTGGACATCAGAAAATGTTTTTTAAACTGTGAGGGTGACATCACTGACACAGGTTGCCCAGTAAACTTCTGCAGTCTCCCTCCTTGAAGATGTTCAAATAGCAGTCTGGACATGGTCTTGGGTAACTGGCTCTTGCTGGCCCTGCTTGAACAGGATTGGACTCTCCAGATGTCTCTTCCAACCTCAGCCATTCTTTGATTCTGTGATTTTGACAAGGAAAATGTTAGTGGTTGATAGTTTTCAGGCAGACATAACATCTAAAACTCAGTTCTTTTTGTCATGCATTATCATTGTGAACATGGCTGTTATCTAGACTTGAATAACATCAATGTTTTGATAATGAGCTGTCAATGGTGTGCAACCAAGTAAAGAGAAGTAGATGGATAAATTCTGCAAGATTATGAGCCAGTGTGGACCTTAACTCCCCAGAAAATCAGATTGACATCGAATTGAAGATTAGTGTGGAGAAAAATACATGGTCACAGCTTGCTGAAATCAGCCTTATCTAGGAGGTTTAATATAGTGGTATTTTATAATATATGGCACTTTTTCTGATATAATGTATTACAAACATCAGCATTTTCCATCACTAATGTCAGTAGAACTTAGTGTAGTTGGTATTCAAAGATTTGAGTCGAAGGTGTTTTAGAAAAGCCCAAACTTTTCTCATGCACTGTAGTACAATAATTCTATGTAAAGAATTAATTCTCTTGATCCTTGAGGATTTTTAGGTAAGAGGTGAAAGATGCGAGCAAGCTAGGTATACATTGGGGTCTAAAACTTCTGAATAGAAGTGAGCTTATTTGGAAGGAGGAAGCAAAGCGCATGTCTCGCTGAAAATGTTGGGATAAATTAAACTCTCTAACACAATTTTTTTAGTATTAAGGAGTAGGCATTACTTTATTCCAGGCCAGGGTGCATAAGGGGATAGCTCCACCTAGGTGCACACAACTTTCAAAACTTTTTACTTATTTATACATTATTAGCAAACAAATTAATGGTAATTGGTTCTAAATTAAATAATTCTCTTCATTAATTACTATTCTATCTTCTATTGGTTATTGATTTCCCACTTCTCATGCTCATTAGTCCACATTTTTCAGTCTTTTTATTATCTTTTTCCTAGACAGGGAGTCTGCAGCACAGGTTGGATTGTCTTTGTTAGTCTCCTCTATCTTCTGGTTACTTCAACATGTCCTTGGAGGGCTATAAATTCTGGATTCCAGGTGTCCAGCTTTTAAGTCCCTCAGGCTTTGTTCATTGAAACTTATCAGGGTTAGTTTAGCAAAACTTAAAGTTTCAGTGATCTAATAATCAAACTCTAACAATAACAGTCTGTAAAAAAAACAAAACAACAGCTACATGCTGGCTAAAGTGGAAAATTACACTGCTTAAGAGTAATACACTGCTTATGATTATTTAAAGCAATTAATAAAAAAGTTAATTAAAACCATTAGTTAGGAAAGTTATCTAATTTCCAACACATAGGGAAATAGGGATATGCAAGTAGTAGTTTAGGACACGTAGGGAGAGCTGAAAAACATTAGGTAAGGTGCTGGAAATGACCTGTCATTGACTAAATCATACATCTACAGAACATGGAGAAGAACAATTGAGTGCAACATGTAGCCTGTACACTGGCTGTGACTGTGATAGTGAAAATACAGTGAAATAGAAATCCAAGATGGAAGATGAGTATTGAAGAATGTGTGTTGTTCCTAGAAAACAGAAATTAAAGTTAGCTTGGTGGGAAAGCACTGTTACTATTATGATCAGCTAAAGAAATAGGTGTGGTACGAAAAAAATAGATTCATTTTGAATGAAATCTCTGGCAGAAGACGTATTATTAAAGCAATGCAGCAGAGTAAGATTTGAAGCTGATGAGTCCTTTGCCTGTAACTTCTTAAGTCAGTGATGTTTGTTTTGATAGTAAGTTAAAATACTGTAAGAATTGTAATATGAAGTTACCTTGATTTGAATGTTCACAAACTGGGTTTGCTTTAAGTAAATGTTGGTTTAGAACTCATTTGCTTTTGAAACAATCTTTCATAAACGTATGAAAAAATTTTTGACAGTGAGGGTGCTCAGACATTGGAACAGGTTCTCTAGAGCAGTCTTGGATTCTTCATTCTTGGAGATGATTGGAACCTGACTGGACACAAAGCCCTGGGAGAACTAATGTAATTGTTATTATCTGTGCTTTGGGCACAGGGTTAGAACAGATGACCTCATAATCTTTGTTTCAGCCTAAATTATTCTGTCATTTTAAAGTTCTGTCCAATTAGTAAAGCCAGTTGGGCTACGTATCTTTTCATATGAAGAGCACTAGAATTCTTTGACCTCAAAGATGCTATTAAGGATATTAGAATTTATTTGGGGGAAGAGAAGAATTGATCTACAAAGAAAACTCACTAAGGTACCAGGTCAATCAGTTAGCTTCTCTGTCTGCTTCTAATTTGGTTCAACTTTTTCCCCACTATATTAGGGGATTAAGATAAACTGAATTACTTTCTTTGTTGCAGTAAAGAGCACACGTGTGGTTTGTTACCAAAGCTCAGCTGACATACCGTATTTCATTGTTGCTCTAATAACTTGGTCACATCCCAAAGTTTTTTGAGTCTTATTTATTAGGACTAAGTTGAAATACTTGATGTGGTGCAATATGGAAAATTATTACTTAAGTTAGAGATTAGTAAAAGAATTGTAGAGAAGGAGATGGTAGAGGTGGTTAGTAGAATTAGAAGAGTGATTATCAAAGAGGAATAGTTGCAGTGGAGTACTCTAAGGATTGGTCTTGAGTCTTATTATTTATGGTGTGTTGTGATATTTGATGCAAAGGAAATATTGTCAATACACAGGTAACTTTACAAGAAGCTGCTCTGAGGAAGCTAGATTCTTTGGAAAGAAAGTCTGGAGCAGAGTGAGTGGCACAACTGAAATCAACAACATCTCATGATCTGTGGGCTCAATATTTTCTGAGCTTGAGAATTGCTGAGCTCTTCACAAGGGAAACTTTTCAACAGTTTTCTTTTTCCCAAAACAACCTTGTGTAAAAAATATTCCTTTCCCATAACAACAGGAGTTGTTTGCTATTTCTGTTACTTAGCCAATGGCAGAGGTGTCAGCCCTATAGACCAATAACGTGCCTTTTTACCGCAGCATGTTATAAAAGGGCTGAATGAATTGTAAATAAAGCCTTCTGATTTCTACTGCCTTCTGACTGGAGTCAAGCATCTTTCTTTCGTGTCCCATTGCAACAATGATCCATACAATTCTTGCCATCTGTAGTAATCGAAGAATAGATAATACTAGAATATGTGCAACGAAAAATTGCAAGAAAGACTGGTGGAAGAGGGAGCTAGCAAAATAGTTTGGAGGGAGGTAAGTTCATCTTGGCAAATGTGAGGAGCCACTAATCACCAAACAAGGATTAAAAACTCTTGTAAGTTAAATGACAGTGACACAAAAAAAAATTGATTATAAATTAATTACCTGAAAGTATCTGGTCATCTTTATGTTAAAAGGTTCTCAGTAAGACCATGGGGAGAAAAAGAAACAAATTTAGGAAAGATGTTGATACGAATTTCTGTAACATAGCATAACATCTTTTAAAAATGAAGTAGCAGTCAGTTCTAGAATATTTTTCTTGTGGTCTTGCAAACTTGGTCACTAGCTCTGCATGGTGTTGGAGAAGCAAGGGAAACAGATTTTCTAAAATAAACATGGTCATAGATTTATATTAGCCTTAGAAATCAAAGTATTTGAGCTGCTAATTCTAAACCATGGTAAGGAAGTGTGGTACAAAAACAGCACAGAAGAAATTAAACTGTCTGTTAGCAGAATCTTGTTAATAATCCTGCTCATAATGATCACAATCTCTTCACAATATTAAACACTGAAAAATTTCAGGCAGCTTTAATTATATATATATATTTTGAGAACAGAAGCATTTCTGTTGATAGACTGATACTGTTACCTTACAGTGTTGTTAACACTGTATTGTATTTTGTAATAGTAACTTAAGCACGGTTTCATGACACTTGAGACAGATTAATGCTTCCTGGGCTGGTCCCTGTTCTTTCTCTCTCTCCCATTATTTATTTTCCTCTGCTTCCATATGTATAACTTATGTGGGTTCTAGCACTCAGCAGACTGTTTTGTGAGCTACAATGTTTCTAACATTTCTACCACATTAGAAAATGAGCTCAGGAAAAAAAAATAATTAAAAAAAATCTTGTAGTTTTCTGCTAGATTAATGAGTTAAATCAGTGCAATGAATAGCTTGACAAGTAGCAGAACTAGCACTAGAGATGAAATAGGATGGCATAGCCAGGTTTGGTATATGGGAGGAAGGAGGAATAAGAGTGGGGAGGAAGACTTTTCCTTGTTGGCAGTATTAGACTGTTGATGTGTTCAAGTGCAGTTTGAGATAAAGTCTGCTGCCTGTTTTCCCAATGTAATGTATTTTTAGTAGGTACATATGATAATGTGAATTACCTCAGAACGTATGAATATTTTACACTTCTGTACTGTTAGTTATGTAGATAATACAGCCTAATTTTATAGATTGTCATTCACTTTTACCATCATAAAATAGTCTTCCTGAATTTTCTGATGGAGTTTGATTTCTCACATTAAACTGACAAAATAGATAAACTTTTTATATATGTCAAGCAGTGGTGGGAGCTACACCAGAGTGAGTCAGGTCTTTTCTTTCCACTGTTAGGCTAAGAAATTGAAAATGAAATGAAACATAATTGTGAGTACAACTCACGACTGAATTAAATTTGGATGAAATGCAAGTAGTTTTTAAAGCAAACAGGCCTAAGATGGGAAGAAGGTAGAGTCCAGGTGTGTAAGTCCAATAATAACAACATTTTCTCTGTGTGTTTCTGCTGTATGAATTTTTAAAAAATATATTGAAGTTAATGGGTTCTGCTGTAATTAAAATTACAAAATCAGTTTTTCTTAAAAAAGTAATTAAACAAAAGGGAGTTATCAAAATGTCTTTTGCAAAAATAATTGTAACTATAGTTAAAAGGTGCTTTGTTTGATAGCTATGTCAGAGAGAATATTGCAGTCTTTAGGAAAGAAATACAGCAACTTGTTCCTTTTGGTTTTGAGCATAATCATGCTGAAATTCCACTTTGACACTGAGTATGTTTGCTTCCAACAAGATTTCATTTTTTAGGTTTTTTTCTAAAAATTAGAGGATACTACCTCCTTGATAGGCATGGAATTGTTTTTGAATAATCTTTTTAATAGTGCTGTGGAGATGTGAAACTCTATAGAGACTCTAAAATATTGAAAATCAGTACAGGAAGTGTGCTAAAAATTTCATAAGAATCACTCAATCCCCTATTTCATATAATTGTTCCAGATAGTGATATTTTGCCCAGTTCACTCTATTTGTTTAAAAATAGCTATTATGAGATTTTAACAATAATACAAAGTTATAAATCATTATAGGACAACAATATTAGTTTTCTTTCAAATAATTAAGTCTTAGAAACCAGCATTTTTTATTTCGACTATTAATATTTATTTATTCTTATTAAATAGCTACATAGTAATGTTTTACCTGCACATTAAAGAGAAGAAAATTAGTCTCAGCATGTACCTGGAAGATTGCCAGACCTCTTGTAGCAGTTGTTTTGCTTGTTTTGACTGCCCGTTCTTTTGATGCTTCATGTTGTGAGGCAGTGGACTTCTGTATGAGTGAGTGGGGCCAGCTTTTATAATTTTCAATTTTTGTGGGAAAACTCCCACATCAGAAATATTTAAAGTGTCTCTTCCTTAAATTTAAGAGTTCTGAGCTATTTTTCACAGAAGTCTTTAAAATCTCATTACTTTAATATGATTTACTGAAAAACATCATGCAAGTGCATATCAGTAATGAGCTCTCACAGGAAAGCAGTATTTTTCTTAATTTAACAGGTATATCAGTTTTATTGAAGATCCACTAAAACACTTAAAAACTTATTGGTCATGAAAAGATAACTGTGTAAGACTTCTGTATTATTTTGAATGAAAGGCTTGGGTTCTTTTCAAGCAGTGGAACACAGCTACCATCACCTTTGCTAAGAAGACAGTCATTGCCTGCATGATATATTTGCATTCATAGAAACTTCAAAATGATACAGCCTTTTTAATGGGGTGGATAAGAGGTAATAAAAGTAATTACAGTGTATGATAGCTGTTCCAGATCTGTTTGTAGAACAGAAAAGTATGAATCAAATCTGGGAGTTTGAAATGTTTAGGCATTAGATGAGTATGTTGGATTAATCTAATTATTTACTTACTGTCTTTTTCCAATGTAGCCAGCAGCCAGCTTCGGGTGTAGCTTATTCCCATCCAACTACAGTTGCCAGCTACACTGTCCACCAGGCACCAGTTGCTGCGCACACTGTCACTGCAGCCTATGCTCCAGCAGCAGCTACAGTTGCAGTAGCCAGGCCTGCTCCAGTAGCTGTTGCAGCTGCTGCAACAGCTGCTGCTTATGGAGGCTATCCTACAGCGCATACAGCTACAGATTATGGTTATACACAGAGGCAACAAGAAGCTCCACCACCACCACCTCCTGTCACTACGCAGAATTACCAGGTGTGTTAAAAAAAAAAAAAAAGTGCAATTTTTTAATGATATGTTAAAAGTAGGAGGCCTGTTTGGATAAGAGAATGTGGTGATATTTATATTTTTTCTTCCATGGCTCACAGCTAAAACTGTAATAGAATGTGAAGTGACTGCTGTCCCATATGGTGCATATAGAGGATTATCAGCAGTAATACTGCTAAAATTTAGACATTCACACAATAAACAATGTATTGACATTTATCTCCAAATGATTTTGTGAACTACTGCTGAAATACTTGTCTTGGCTAGCCTAACTGTCCAAGTGGCATGCAGTTAAATGGGTCATGGAACTGATTTAGATGAAAAAACTGTTCCAATAAAAATTTTCAGTGGGAGATAGTAGTTCCCTTGTCAGATTCCTGGTTGCCACAGGAGCTCTAGCACCAAATGTAGGAGGATAGAAGATTACTCTAGTAGAAGAACTGTCTTTTGAGTAGATTTTGGGTACCCTTTGTGAGACTACTGCCTACCCTTGTGTGGCTACAGGCTTTTACAAAAGGAAACTGTTGTCTGTTTTCATCTCGCTCTGATCTTTACTTACACTTCTTTGCACTGAATCTAGCAGTTGTCAGCATTTGGGTGGGTCAGTTCAGGATAAGGATTCCACAGAAGGTTAACCAACTAAAAAAGGAACAGCATCTTTCCATGGGATTGACAGGCTTCTGCAGAATTTCCTTGGTTCTGCACAGTTGTGGTGCCAATGCAAGAGATGGGTGTGGGATCATGTAGGGTGAGGAGAGATGTGATGGTACCTCAGACAACTTCCCATTCTTACACTGGCTTAAATGTCTTATGAAACAACATCCTGTCAGTGACTGGTATTCCTCTTCAGAAATAAAGAAACTTAGCAGTACAAATCAGTGCTGCATCAGTTTTGCAGTTGGAAGATTTCAGTATATAGTGGTTATCTTGGGACTTATTTAAGATAAGTGTTTACTCCAAAGAGCGAGAAGTTGCAGTCTTTTCTGTCTATCTAGATTGACACAATGCAAGGGTATATACACATCAGTAACCCTAGCCCATTGGTTTCAATCAGACAGCTTAGATGCAGAAAGATGAGCGATTTTACATGGCCAAGTAATTTCCTATTAGAAATGTGAGCTTTATTTGTATTTTTATCAGCTTTTTTCCTACATTCTCTAGACTCTAATTTGCATTTTTATTTGTTTAAAGCTACTATACTGTTGCTGTATGTTATAATTTCCTTTGTATGGCTTTGTACTTTGTTACATATGGTAATGAACCAAAATGTAGGAGTCTTTCCAGTAGCATGTTTACACATAATTACAAAGTTGTTAAACTAGTCAGTTACTAGATGCATTCAGATAGAAAAGAGTCCCCTAAATTAAAGAAAAATACTACAAGAAAGACATTGAGACACTGGAGTGTGTCCAAAGAAGGGCAGTGAAGATAGTGAAGGGTCTGGAACATAAGTCTTTTGAGGAGTGCCTGAGGGAGCTAGGGTTGTGTAGCCTGGAGAAGAAAAGGCTGAGGGGAGATCTTACTGCACTGAAAAGAGGTTGTAGTGAGGTGGGTGTCAGTCTCATTTCACAAGTAACGAGTGACAACACAGAAGGAAATGGCCTCAAGTTGCACTAGGAGAGGTTTGGTTTGGATATTAGGAAAAATTTCTTTACAGGAAGGGTTCTAAAGCATTGGAACAGGCTGCCCAGGGAAGTGGTAGAGTCACCATTACTGGAAATGTTCAAAAAATGTGTGGATATGGTTTAGTAGTGAACATGGTGGTAGTGCTAGGTTTACTGTTGGACCTGGTGATCTTAGAGGTCTTTTCTAACCATAATGATTCTATGATTTCATTCACCAGCACCCCCAAGTCCTTGGCAGGGCTGCTCTCAATTTCTTCATTCCCCACCCTGTATTGATACAAGAGATTGCCCAGACCCAGGTGCAGCACCTTGCACTTAGTCTTGTTGAACCTCATGAGTTTCCCATGGGCCACATCTTGAGCTTGTCCAGGTCACTCTGGATGGCATCCCATTCCTCAGGAGTGTCAACTGTACTGCTCAGCTTGGTGTCATCTGCAAACTTGCTGAGAGTGCACTTGATCCTTTCATCTATGTCATCGATGAAGACATTGAATAACACTTGGTCCCAATATGAACCTCTGAGGAACACCACTTGTCACCGATGTCCATTGGGACACTGAGCCATTGACAGCTACACTCTGGATGCAACCAAGCAATTCCTTATCCACTGAACAGCCCACCCGTTGAATCCTCTCTCCAACTGAGAAAGAAGGATATTGTAGGGGACCTTCCTGTTATTCTTTGCCTCCTTTGTCAAGTTCAGCTCCTGCTGCACCTTGGCCTTCCACACATCATCCTGACACAACCAGTGTCCCTATATGTCTTCCAGGACACCTGTCCTTGATTCCACTGCCTGTGCATTTCCCTCTTGCCCTTTAGTTTGACTCAGCCATGCTGGTCTCTTGCCTTCTTTGCCTGACTTCTTGTGCCTGGGGATTACAAACTCTCTTTGCTCAGTGGAAGACTTCCTTAAAGATCTGCCAGCTCTGTTCTGCTCCTTGTCCCTGAGGGCAGTTTCTCAGGGAAATCCTATTGACTAACTCCTTGAACAGCTGGAAGCTTATTTTCCTAAAATTATGAGTCTTGACTCTGCCTGACCCATATTCCTCAGGACTGCAAACTCCATGAGTACATGATCACTGCAGCCCAGGCTGCCTCCAATCTTGATGACCCTCATTAGCTCACTTACATTGGTGACTGTCAGATCCAGTATTGCATCCACTCTGGTAGTGCTATCTATTACCTGGCTCAAGAAGTTATCCTCCATGCATTCCAGGAGTCTCCTGGATTGCCTACAGCTCTCTGTGCTACTTTCCCAGCCAATGTTGGGGTGGTTGAAGCCCCCCAGCAGGACAAGAACCTGCAAGTGCAATGTCTCCTGTAGCTGGAGCAAGAAGGCTTCATCAATAGGCCTCTCATGATTGAGCGGCCTGTAGTAAACACCAACCTCAGGGTTCCCTTTTTCAGCTCACTCTCTATTTCTCACTCATAAGCTTTCAACCTTCTCATGACTGTTCTTCAGAGACAGCTCTTCATAATCTATCCATTTCTTGACAAAGGGGGCAACCCCTCTATCCCTCTTTTTTTCCTCTGTCCCTTCTGAACAGCCTGTAGCCGTCGATAACCACACTCCAGTCATGGCATTTGTCCCACCAAGTTTCAGTAATGGCAACAAGATTGTAGCTTTGTAGCACCATGGAGACTTCCAACTCCTGTTTGTTGCCCATGCTGCATGCGTTGGTGTAAAGGCATTTCAGCTGGGCTGTCAGCATGTCACCTTTTTTAGAGGAACACCCCTCCCTTGAGGTATTTCCCTGGTGGCTTCTATTACCTCAGGTGTTGCAGCACCCCTCTCATTAGAGGGTAGAAATGAGCCAAGACACAGACTTCTTGTTTATCACAGCATGAAAAGAGTCCTGGTTTATTCCTCTTCACAATTCAGTTATCATGACTCCAACTGCTCACTGACTGGCTACAGCAAGCACCAACTGTAGGTTTCCCTTGTTGGGAAGATGAATCAGGGAAACCTTATAAATATGATTGTTTAGCAAAAGATTCTGAAAATATGAAACTTATAATCGAAATAGAAATAGAAGTTTACTTTGAGCTGTAGGATGCTAAGTCTTAGTTATTATATAACCTGAAAACAATAGCCTAGCCAGCTGAAGAGGAATTCTTCTTGATTAAACAATACCTTTCTGCTGGCTAAGGGATCTAAAGATCGATGTAGCAAAACAGAAAAGTCTAAAGAATAGTTTTTAGAGTTTAAAATATAACATAGTATAGTAATGTAGTAGTTCTTATAAGCTACATGTAGATTCTATAGGATTTTGTGTCTTGTATTAATTAGTCACTGTAAATTAGAATATTCATCACAAAAGAAGATATAATGCATTGTAACAAGGATCTCTCTCTCTTACTTCTGCTCTAATCTCCTCTCTCTTACTGTCTCTCTATTCTCCGCTCTCTTGCCTCTGCGCTTACCTCTGCTCTAATCTCTCTCTTACGGTCTCTCTTACCCCTGCTCTTACTTCTGCTCTCTTACCTCCTCTCTATGCTCCACTCTCTTACTGGCTCTTACCTGCTCTCCCTGTTCTCTGCCCTCTGACCGTTGCTGCCTTGCTCCCCCGCTTCCCTTCTCTCATAACTATTACCTCCTTGCTCGTTCCCTCGTTCTGTCTGGGACTTCCCTTCAGCCGAGGCTGGTGGCTGAAGGCAAGACCCTCTTTATCCACGACCCTTGCAATAAAACCACGTATTCTAGAATATCTCTGGTCAGCAGAATTCCTTCTCCCTGCCGTTCACGGAAAGATTCCTACATTCCCTTGCAGCCTCTGACTGCAGGCTTTTACCTAGCTAGACTTTGACTGCAGGTTCCAACAGCAGGCTCTAACTGCAGACCCAGATTGACCTCACAGCAGTGATTCTCTCTCCTGTTTGGCCAGTCCTCCTGGATTGTTCCTTCAGTATCTCCTTCCTCAAAGTCCTTTCTTGACCAGCCAACCCACCCCTTTTATCACACTTATCTTTATTGGAAATAGCTGTGACTCATCAGGGGTGAGGTCATCTGTAATCCCTTTTCCTACACTCAGGATGCCCTGGCTCATCTCAGTAAGTCTTCAAGTGTGCTTCAGTGTGGCTAGGACATCTCAGTCACTTGCTGAAGGCCCTTGCTACCACTCCATCCCTCTAATTTTGATGTGTTGTCCTGCAGCTTGTCAAGGACAAGCCTGATATTGTCCCCTTCCTCCATCATGTCTGGTTTAAAGCTCTATATCAATGAGTGCTGCTAGCTCCTGAGCAAATATCCTCTTCCCCTTTTCAGAAGGGGCAATCCCATCTAATTCCAGCATGCCTGGTGTCATGTAGGCCATCCCATTATACAAACACGTGAAATTGTGGCAGTGACACCAGCCATAGAGCCATGTATTAGACTGGGGTCATCTGTTTCTTCCAATGTCTCTGCCCACAACTGGGAGGATAGAGGAGAAAATAACCTGTGCTCCAGATTCCCTTACCAGCTATCCCAAGGCCCTGAAGTCTCTTTTGATAGCCTTTGGACTACGTATTGTGATTTCATCACTACCCATGTGGAAGACCAATAATGGGTAGTAGTCTGAGGGCTGTACCAGGCTAGAGAACTTTCCTGGTCATGTCTTTAACCCAGGCCCCAGGGAGGCAGCACACTTCCCTAAGAGGAGGGTCCATCCAGCATATTGTACCCTCTGTTCACCTTAGAAGGCAACTGCCTACAGCTGCAACCTGTCTTTTTCTCGTGGAGGTGGTCGTTATACAGAGGGTAGGCCTTTCTGACTCTGGCAACACCTCTGGTGTAGATGGACCTCCATCCTCATTATCCTTTGGCCTTCTACATCTTCGTACCTATTGTACAGAGGCACCTGGGAGGGTGAGGTGGGCAAGGAGGGGATTCACCTGCTTCCCCGAGCAAGGACTTGTGTCCATTCACCCCTTTTCTTTCAGCTACTGCCTTCTATCTGCTCGAAGGGAAAAATATGACCCCCTTGATTTTTTTTTTTTTCTGGTGGCTCTTCCTGTCTTAGGGAGGGCCAAGTCATGATTCCATGTTTTTAAACTTCTGAATATATTGTGGTTTGTGGAGATCTGTGGTGTTTTTTTTCCTTCATATTTTACAGGAATGCAGTCTGATATAGTCATTATGAAAAACTAGTGTGCATTGAGTTGCTTTTTGGTAACAAAAATAATTTGGAAAGGAAAAAGTCATTTAATAGCATGAGATTAACTCCTATATTATGTCTGAAAAAGACCATTCAGGGTTGTCTTCAGGCCTGAAGTATTAATTTCTTTAATGCATGTATTGGTATATAATGTATCTGTAAATATTTTTCAAATCTACTTAAGTCAAATAGAAGAAAAATCTTTGACTCTGCTAATGATTCTTTTTATTCCAGATATATACTTAAGGAGAAATTTGATGGGTTTTCTTTTTTGAATTTTTAGGATTCCTATTCTTATGTTCGATCTACTGCCCCAGCTGTAGCTTATGACAGCAAACAATACTATCAACAACCAACAGCAACTGCTGCGGCTGTGGCTGCTGCTGCCCAGCCTCAACCTTCAGTGGCCGAGTCATACTACCAGACAGGTATGTGGCATGATTCAAACTCCTGTCATTATATACAGTCTGTATACTATTTTAATAGCTTAAAAATATATCTTTGAATATTTCACATTATCAGATTTATTTATTGTTTTGACATGTAATGCCTGTCAATGTGTAGAAAAAACTCGATGCTCCTAAAAACTTGAACATTATTGTGACGTTGCCATAATTAACTATCTTTGAGGTTTGGATTGTTATTAATACACTCAAAACGTACTTCTAGGCAAACATTTTTGCTGAAGTAGGTTGAAAAAGTCAGTGGTGGGTTCAGATGCTAACTTGGTTAGAAAGACTTTTTTTAAAAATTCTTTAGTTAATATATATAGTTTTTAATTATTGGTATCATAAATGCTACAAAACATAAATCCTATTTCCTTTTTTTTACTATAATTAGAAATAATAGAAAAGTTTAGATGTACTTCGGTTTAGTGTGTACTCTAGTAAAACCATTGAAGGAGAAGGTTGTTTAAAAACATGGCAGCACAGTTAAAAATATGTAAATAAATCTGAGGCTTGCTAGTGTGAGTTTTGATGTGATTAAACCATTGTGGGATATGTGGTAGCTGAAGCATAACCATTACTGTAAAAAAAACCAAACAACCCAATCAAAAAAAGGCAAAACCCAATCAAACTAAAACAAAACCCACTTGTTAATGTGTTTATTCCCTTGCATATCATTAAGTATCACTTAATATGGTTTGCATTTCATTCAACTAAAGCATATCAATGTTTGTACACTTCTATTTTCTATCCTAATTAGCTCCAAAAGCAGGATATAGCCAAGGGGCAACTCAGTATACCCAAACCCAGCAAACACGACAAGTGACAGCTATAAAACCTGCCACCCCAAGTCCAGCAACAACTACATTTTCTATATATCCAGTATCCTCTACTGTGCAGCCAGTAGCAGCTGCAGCTACTGTTGTTCCATCCTATACTCAAAGTGCAACATACAGTACAACAGCGGTTACTTACTCTGGTAAGAATTTTGCATATTATATTGCTGGGATCTTTGCATTTGTTACAGGAGAGGATTTAAATACTCAGCATTTTAGCAGCTTATGTTCAGTTACATCATAGTCTACTGAGAAATATCAACCAGTTAAATCGTAATGACAAAATATTTTTATGTATCTTTAAAAGAGGTTTGATGCTTGTATGTGCCTATTTTGTTACATGTGAGAATATACAAAGTGTTGGCATTGCTACGTGCACAAGTGTTTTGTGACTTACTGTAAAGTTTGGAGAGAAAAGATGGGGGATAGAAAAAATAAGGAAACACAAATATAACCCAGGGAAATTTGGAGCATGCTGCCATGAAGCAGCAATTACAGAGACAAGGAGGAGCAGTCAAATATAAATCTTGTAAGTTTGGGTTGTCTCAATCCAAGATGGGAGGAGAATGGGTGCTACAAAGAAAGACTTTCCTTCAAACACTAGAAATCCAAAAAGTAGTTAAAGGTGAGAAGATGTTAATTTTATGGCCAGATGGTAATCAACTGGCATATTATAGCTACCTTGAACTATTTGTTTTGGTTTGTTTCCAGTTTAAAAAGGGATTGTAAGACTTCATTGAAACAGAGCTTGATTAGAGGATTAAAATAGTTGAACAAGTAGATGTATAAAGTTTATGGGAAAACTGGCTCAAAAGGTATGAAAGCCCAGTTTCCTTGATTTACTGAAGTTTGATACTAGAAATCAAGGAGTGTCTAGACAGGGTGTACTGCAACACACTTGAAATAGAATGGCTAATGCTATTGCATTCTATCTTTTCTCTTTTATTTTTTTTTCCTTAGTCTACATAATATCTGTCCTTTTCTGTTTGGAACTTGAACAGTAAATCTGGCTCTAGAAGACTGCTTATTTCAAGTGACCTTTGATAAATCTTTTATTAAAATTCTTGTTGCGTCATACTCAGTCTTACCAGATGTACCAGGAAATTTCACATATTCTTTAGGGATGCTTTGATATATTTAACAGAATAGCGTGTCTGCAAAGTTTTGTCTAAAATCAAATATACTCCTGGTACAAATGGCATGCTATGTATTTGTGTACTGTGAAACATCAAGAAAAATTCAGACTGCCTGACAAGATATCAATAAATCATTTATATCCTACTCTATTATGCAACATGCTTGGAATTAGTGTATTATGTAATTGATACATGATGTACAGTGATGTAACATTTATTTTATTTTGATCTTTGAGGTACCTCGTATTCTGGCTATGAAGCCGCAGTATATTCTGCTGCATCATCCTATTACCAGCAGCAGCAGCAGAAACAGGCAGTGGCAGCAGCTGCTGCTGCTGCAACAGCTGCTTGGACAGGGACCACCTTTACTAAAAAGGCACCATTCCAAAATAAGCAACTGAAACCAAAGCAACCTCCCAAACCACCCCAGATCCACTACTGTGATGTTTGCAAGATCAGCTGTGCTGGACCACAGGTACCTGTATTATGTAATATCCTGCTATATGCTTTTGTCATAATTCTTTCAGCTAAAAAAATGGCCCCTTTAAGAATATTTGTTAAAGACCTGATTCTATACTTCTACTAAAGGAATAATTAAATGAAAATGTATGCTATGATAGAAAGAGGCCATATGAGAAGACAAAAAGATGCATCCTCTTAGTTTGTACAGAGAAGCTTCAGCTGTGCTTTGGACTCCAGAAGTATTCTAAACTTGGAATTTTATTTTCTTTTTAACATAGCAAACTTCTTAGAAAATAGTTTTTTGAAAACTTTGTGAATGGTTGTCAGGGTTTGACACTGGCTAGAATCCAGGCACCCACGAAGAACCATTCACTCGTTCTCCTCTGCTATAGCTGAGCAGAGGAGGCGGAAAGAAAAACTAAAAGGCTCATGGGGTGAGATAAGAATTAGGAGAAAACACCTCAAGGGCAAAACAGGCTCAAAACTTAAAAGGTGTAAAGAAAAATTTATTAACAGAATTAAAAGAGGATAATGAGAAATAAAATAAATCTTTAGTACACCTTCTTCCCCCCCCAAGCCCTTCTTTCCTTCCCACCAACAGCGCAGAGAGATAAAACATGGGGTTTTTAGACGTTTGTCACTTCTAAAAATCTTTCTTCAGTTTGCTTAGGGAGAGGAGTCTCTTCTGCTATGCCGTGGGGTCCTTCCCACTGGAGACAGTTCTCTGTGAATTTCTCCAACATGGTTCTAATTTTCACAAGTAGCAGTCCTGCCCAACCTGCTGCAATGTGAGTCCTTCCCACAGGCAGTCTTCCCACAAATGTTTGCATGGATAAATTAGTTCATGGGGTATAGTCTTTTAAGGATGAACTGTTCTAGTTTAGAAGCAAGGGTCCCCTTTCTCTATTCCTGGAAGCAAGGGTCTTCTCTCTCTGTTCAAGTCTCTCACTAAATTACAGCTTTTCAGCATTCACATGCTCTAGCGTGAGTATCTTTTCTCATGGGCTGTGGGTAGATTTCTACATTCCCCCATGCACTTCATGAATTACGGGGAAAAAAAAGAGTTTGTTGTATTATAGTCCTCACCACGGCTTGCAGAAGAATCTCAGCTCCAATGCCCGGAGCACCTCCTCCTCCCCCTCCCTCCTTTTTCACTGACCTTAGTGTCGCCATATTATTCTACTCACGTGTCTTCACCTTTTCCTTTTCTCTGACTTGGGAGAAAATTGGTGTCCATAGGTTCATTTGTTCTCAAGTTCTATCAATTGAAAAGTTTTTATAGAGTTCTGCAGCGCTGAAAGGTTGATCCCGTCTGGGCTCCGCATCAAGGAATTGCTCACCATGCCTCTCGCTGTTGGTCATGTGGTCCTCACTGGCACCGCACGAGCCGCACCGGCCACCGGCTCACCGGCTCCAGTCAGCACCTCTCCTCATGTGGGGCGCCGAAAAGGAAAAACGGCTGCTGCTGCTTCTGCCCTTCTGTTCACAGCATGGCTGGC
This sequence comes from Sinosuthora webbiana, assembly GCA_013397395.1. Classification (NCBI taxonomy): domain Eukaryota; kingdom Metazoa; phylum Chordata; class Aves; order Passeriformes; family Sylviidae; genus Sinosuthora; species Sinosuthora webbiana. The sequence continues at coordinate 46,313 of VXBN01001614.1, read as the reverse complement.
TAAAAGTGGCTAAGCAAGTAAAGTTCATTGCGAGCCATGCCGAGATGGCAGCGGCTGTGTGGCACCACCCCAGCCGGGCCGATTCTGGCCAAGTGGCCGATCCTGGCCACGTGGCTGCTCCTGGCGCCAGGATGGTGGTGGCTGTGCAGCTGCCCCCGGGCACATGAGCGCTCCCAGCACTGGCCCCGGCCGCATGGTTTAGGCTGCATGGCTGCTTGCGGTGCCAGAATAGCCCCCTGGCGGCATGGCCTCAGCAGCCGTGCCAAAAAAGCCCCGGCCATGCCGGGAAGGAGCCCGGTGGCCCCCTCACCACCCCTCGGAGGGGAGGGAGAAAGAGAGCTTGCGCATGTTTTTTTGTTCTTAAATATGTCATCACAGAGGCGTTACTAACTTCTCTAATTAGGCTAGCCCGTATGTCCATCATCAGAGTCTTCAGGGATTGGCTTTGCTGGACATAGAAGTTTTGAGGAGCTTCTCTCTCAGAGGCAGTCTCTGTGGCTTCCTCCGCCCCCACTAAAAGCCATGTTGTGTTAAACTAACACAATGGTAATCCTGAAAATGTATTCATTTTATTCCAGCATCCCAGTTTAATTTCAAAGGGGATACAAGTGCATAAAAAATAGACATTGATTCATTAAGTGTTTGTATGTGTGTTTGGCAAAACAGTTTTTACTCTTTAGGTAAATTTGTCATTATTTCTCACCCTGTCTGTTCCATAGATTGCCAGTGTTAGTATAGGAACAAATAGCAACTTCTGTATTTTATTTTCAGTGCAGTTTTATTTATGCACTATCTTTTCTTGAATTTAATTTTTAATTATCTGGATACATTTAATAACTGTGGTCTTGCAGTTTGAGGAAAATTCAAAATCAAGAATAATTCAATGCAATGTAGGAAAATGCAGCTGAGACAGTTTTCTGATTTTATCAGGCTTTCAATGGTAATATATGTTGACCAGTACTTGACTGAGGAAGTGAGAAGGTAGAGGAGTAAAGACCATATTGTACTACCTAAAAGTGTAATCCTGGTCGTGAAGAAAATATCTTGGTTTTAGAAGTGGCCTGCTTATGCCTTAAAACATGTCATAGGGAAGCAATGTTCAGTGTAGGAAGTATTTTTCATATAAAGCATGTGTTTTATGCTATGCTCTATATTACATGTATACACATGAATGATGAACGAATAGTACAAAACCAGCTGTGTGTATTTTTTATTTAAACAGACTTATAAAGAACACTTAGAAGGCCAGAAACACAAAAAGAAAGAAGCAGCGTTAAAAGCTTCCCAGAACACCACTAACAACAGTACTTCTGCTCGTGGAACTCAGAATCAGTTGCGCTGTGAACTTTGTGATGTGTCTTGTACAGGAGCAGATGCTTACGCTGCCCATATCCGTGGAGCCAAACATCAGAAAGTAAGAACTTTCTCTTGTCTATTATACAAGTCAGTCATATATTTCTTCCCATCATTTTTCTCATCTTAGAAAATATGCAGAAACAATATAATTAAAATTTTGTTTAAAGACATTTAGTTCTGCTTTTTTGTTTCAGAATTATCTTTAGACTCACTATTAGAAGGGCCTTGTTGGGAGAAAGGGGGAAAACATTGCCACAGCATCAAGGAGAAGAGGATTTATTGGGAAAGGTTTGTAAATTGTAGGAAGAAGGTATAGAGTATAATGGGGAAAAGTGTCAATGAGGACATGCAGTAGCATGCTTCTGCCTCCTGAAACTTTTCAAGACTTCTTTTGACATTCTTATTTGGCACTGTGAAGCTCTCTGTGCTTTCAAACACTGTAAACTGAGTTGGTGCCAAGGGATGGGATTATTATGTGTCACTTTTTGGTATTTCTTGCATAAAAAAAAGGCATATGGAAACAAGGAACAATGTCCTGTAGTAGATTTTATGAGTATGTTTAAAGAGTTTTGGTAAGCATGCTTTCCCTATTGTCTGTGTGCAGTTAGGTGAGCATTTTAGAATAAAGACTACGAGCTGCACTGTGAACCCCTGTGACCTGTGTTCTAAATTTGGTCATACAACAATAAATGGAATGGCGCAGTGTAGAATGTGTGTTTAGATATTACAAATTTTCCTCAAAGCTATGGAATTATTAATGTAAATAACAAAGTATTAATATTCAGCTTTTATAGCCCTTTGTATCTCAGAACACTGTACAAAGTGGCATCAGTAATATCATTGCTATTCAAGTAAATAAATCTCATAGCAAATTTAAAATAATTTTCCAAATATTATTTTTTGTTAGTAGAAGAACAAAAAATATAATTTACATAGATTTGCCTGCTGTTTGTTCTTTCATTAATGAAGTTGAGTCATTAAATTTTTGGGTTGTGCCCAGTACCTCCATAGGTATATGGAGTACGATAATATATAATCTTTGTATATTTGGATGTCCTTTTCTCTTCCTCAGAGATAGTTGCTAACTAATGCTAAGTTAGGTTGTCATCAGTATAAAAATGAAATCTCAAAAGACTCTTTCTTTGGTACACTGAAGAATCTTGTGCATTCTAGTGGGAAAACAGTAATCTGGAAGAGTTGCTTGAACTTTAATTTGTAATATTATGTAACATTAATGTCTGTATTTTGATGAGGAACATGCTTAAAATAAGAATAAAAAGCTAAGAAGTGTATGTATACACTTGTGTGCATATCATAGAATTATTTAGGGTGTAAAAGCCCTCTAAGATCATTGACTCCAACCGTTAAACTAACACTGCCAAGTCCACCGCTAAACCATGTCCCTAAGCACCACATCTACATGTCTTTCATTACTGTTAAATCCCTCCAGGGATGGTGACTCAGCCACTTCCCTGGGTAGCCTCTTCCAATGCTTGACAACCTTTTCAGTGAATAAATTTTTCCTAATATCCAATCTAAACCTCCCCGGCACATGGGAGAAGAGACCAACACCCACCTGGCTACAGCCTCCTTTCAGGTAGTTGTAGAGTGATAAGGTCTCCCCTGAGCCTCCTTTTCTCCAGGGTAAACAACCCCAGCTCCCTCAGCTGCTCCTCATAGGACTTGTGCTTTAGACCTTTTACCAGCTTTGTTGCCCTTATTTGGATGCACTCTACCACCTCAACATCTGTCTTGTTTTGAGGGGCCCAAAACTGAACACAGGAGTCAAGGTGTGGCCTCACCAGTGCCAAGTACAAAGGGACAGTCACTTCCCTAGTCCTGCTGGCTGCACTGTTTCTGTTACAGGCCAGGATGTCATTTGCCTTATTGACCACCTGGTCGTGGCTCATGTTCAGCTGGCTGTTGGCCAACACTCCTTGGTCCTTTTCCACCAGGCATCTTTCCACCTGCTCTTCCCCAAGCCTGTAGCGCTGCAGGGGGTTTTTGTGACCCAAGTGCACAGGACCTGGTACTTCACCTTGTTGAACCTGATTGTGTACATATATTTGCATTAAGGCTATACCTAGCAGATTTGTATTTCTTTAACTGCCATTTTCAAATCCAGTCTCTAGTTTTCATTTTGCATGTTTTGTTCATATGGACTACATGCATTGCTTTTTCAGGTGATGGTCAGCTGTCAGCAAAAAAAAGTATTATTCTATCTCATGTGTATTGTAAAAAGGCCTGTGCTTATTACTTCTAAGAATAAGCACATGCCTCTTAACTTTCAAGGAGATAAAGAGCTCGAAATATGCCTTTTGCATCCTCCTTAACTCTTTCTGCAGATGTGCTTTAACAAAAAGAAAAGAAAGCCTTTGTCTAAGGAATATCTTCAGTTTTGCTAGGTAACCTGGAAAGTCAGTATAAATATTCTTAAAATGTAGTGATGAAAAGAGACAGTGTTGAATCTGAATTAAATAACTTATTTACAAATATTATTTGGAACTAAAATAGTTCAATGTACTACAGGTTTTGGAGGGAGAATAAAAAGCAACCAGGCAACAAAGCTGTCACGTTGGAAACATTTTGTTTAAACTGTTTCTTGAGTTTTACTGGCTTGTGAGTTTATTGACTTTCTGTTCTCATCTACACAGCTTTTGGAGCAAATGTCTGAATTTCTAGGAGAAATAAGCAACCTGAGATAACTATTAACTATTTCCTTATTACAGATGATAAGAACTTTTGCATGTCCCTTTTTTTTTCCTCCTGAGATCACTTTTAGTAAAGAGGCAATAACTTTAAAATAAAATAAAAATATCAATATCACTGGTGATATTGATGTTTCTGTTAAAGCTTCAATAATCTATAACAAGTTCAATTTTTTTATAGCTACCCTCGAGAGATAATATTATTAATTTCTTGTCATTTTTATAGGTAGTAAAGTTGCATACAAAACTTGGCAAACCCATTCCTTCAACTGAACCAAATGTGGTTACCCAGGCTACTTCATCAACATCCACATCTGCTTCCAAACCGACAGCCTCTGCTTCAAACATAGCAACTAGCAGCAGTACAGTGAACTCCTCTGTTGCATCCTCTGCAGTGAAAATTCTTACTCCCACGGCAAACACACCACTTAACACTGCGTCCAACAACAAAACATCTTCAACTCCTGCTAATATAGCTGTAAAGAAAATATCTACACCGAAAATAAACTTTGTTGGCAAGTACAGAAGTCAGTCTTTATTTCGAAACCTAACCTATTTTATATTTTTTTAAAGATTTTAGTGTAACAAGTACAAATATATTTAGTTAACTTCTGCATGAGTAATTCTGTTGTGTTTAAGGGAATTATTACTGATGGGGAAAATAAGAATGTGTATAAAAATTTGCTTCACAGTTTTTACTGTTTTCTGCCCTTTTGTCTTCACCTGACCCTGCCTGGAGGCTTCTCCCACCTTCAGAAAAAGCCTCCCACCTTTGGTTTCTTATGTAGTAGCTGCTGGAGTATTGCAGATTATAGTCCAGTTGCTTCTAATTTCAATTCACAGCCTGGCCTGTTAAGACAGCCTGCAGTAGGCTGGCAGTTGGTAACTGGGAAACTGAAACATTGCTGCAACACTGGAAATTTAACAGTGGAAACTTTTGAAATAAGCATGACATTTAGAGACAGAAAGCAGTTGTTCAACAGTAAGCTAACTTGCTCTCAAAGGAAAGACCTATGCAGTTGTAACCCTGAAAGTATGCTGCCTTTGTTAGTACCTCAAAACCTTTTAATGTTTGTACTTTCTTGGATCCATTTGCAAAAAGAAAGCAAATCTGATGACAAAAAAACAATTAAAATATATTTGCTGAGTTGTTCCCATTCAGTCCTATCTCTTGAAAAAGCATGAAAATGAATGATGACAATTACAACTATATAAAGTAAAAAATTTCTTGCTAAAATAAAAAACTAGGTGTTTACATAAGTTTTTGTTTAGCTTTTTTAAAAAAAACTTAAGTAGTATTTAAAACTGTTTGGTTTAACTAATTTTCAGACTGATAATGCTTTGACCAGAACATTGATACTTGCAAATAAACTCTTCAGTTTGCACATCATGTATAATTCTCAATTTTAGGAAAGTTAGAGATTTAACTTTTTTGATTTATAGGTGGTAATAAACTTCAGACAACAGGAAGTAAACTGGAAGAAATGAAATCAGCTGAAAGTGTTAAAGCAACAACTGCTGCTACAATACAAACACAGGAAGTAAAACCAGGCACAGCAGCTGAACCAGTGACACCTACGACTCTTGCTGTCTTGCAAAGTGATGTCCAGCCAGTGGGCCATGACTATGTGGAGGAGGTATTGATATGAAAACATGGATTATTTTCTAACTATTATATGGAGAGAGGTTCTAGTCCCTTCATCATCTTTTTGGCCTTTCATTGGACTCTCTAGTTTGTCCATGTCTCTCCTGCACTGGGGAACCCAGAACTGGACACAAGACTCCAGGTGTGACCTCACCGGTGCTGAGTTAGAGAGGACAGATCAGCTCTCTTTAACTGCTAGCAATACTTTGTTGAATGCAGCCTGGGATGCCATTTGCCGCCTTTGCAGCAAGGGCACATTGTTGACTCAAGTTCAACTTAGTGTTCACCAGGACCCCCAGGGCCTTTTCTGTCAAGCTGCTTTCCAGTTGGATGGCCTCCAGCATATATTGGTACATGAGGCTGTTCCTCCCCAGATGCAGGACTTTGTACTTCTCCCTGTTGAACTTCACAAGGTTCTTGTCAGCCCATTTCTCCAGCCTGTTGAGATCTCTCTGGATGGCAGCTCAACCCTCTGGCATATCAACCACTGCATTCAGTTTTGTCATCAGCAAACTTGTTGAGGGTGCACTCTGCTCAATCACCAGATCAATAATGAATATGTTAAAACAGAACTGGACCCAACATTGAGCCCTGGGGTACACTGCTAGCTACTGGCCTTCAACTAAATTTCATTCTACTGATCACCGCCCTCTGGGCCTTGCCATTCAGCCAGCTTTTGATCCACCTCACTGTATGCTTATCCAGCCCTTACATCAACAGTTTGTTTGTGAGGATATTATGGTGAGACTGTGTCAAAGGCCTTACTGAAGTCCAGGTAGACAACATCAACTGTTCTCCCCTCATCTACCAGGCCAATCACTTCATTGCAAAGTTTATCAAGTTGATCAAGCATGACTTTCCCTTGGTGAAGCCATGCTGACTACTGATGATGATTTTCTTATCCTTAATGTGCCTGGAACTGGTGTCCAGAATTAGGTGCTCCATCACCTTCCCAGGGATTGAGGTGAGGCTGACAAGCCTGTAATTCCCTGGGTCCTTCTTGAAGATAAGTGTGACAAGGCACTGAACCTGCAAAGGCTTGTACATATGTTTACATTTTTGTATTGTGCATGTTTCTTTTGACCTCAGGGGGCATTCTTCATGTTGGTGGCATGAGATACGTGGATGAAATCTGATGTAAATTTTTTATCATTTGTAATAATTTAACTCATTATGTTCAGGCTCAAGTTTAAAGCTGTGGAAGAACTTTGTTCGTTACCAAATACAATGGTGTCTGTCAGAACTGAAAGTTCTATTGTGCCTTTTTTCAGTTCCTATGTGAAGTTTTAAGCATATTTTGAGATGGGTAAACATTATCCGGTGTCACTGAATTAGATTAATTTTTAAATCAGCTTTTGTTAAAAAAAAAA
>VXBN01001614.1:0-39219 GCA_013397395.1 Sinosuthora webbiana | reverse complement strand
AAGTAAATGTCTTTTATAACTTTTATTTTCCAGGTAAGAAATGATGAAGGAAAGGTGATCCGCTTTCACTGTAAACTTTGTGAATGCAGTTTTAATGATCCTAATGCCAAAGAGATGCACTTAAAAGGGAGGCGGCACAGACTTCAGTATAAGGTTGGTAAAAATGCTAATACTTTTATCTGAAAATCTACCAGATGTCAGCTGAATGATTACATGTTCTTGTATTTAAAAACTAGTCAGAAGTAGATGCTCTGAGTGAACAGCATATAAAAAAAGGTAGAGAAATATATTTCTTAGGGAGTATAGTCTTTAAAGTTGTAATGCAGACTGAAACTTCATTTTGGTTTGGGTGTTTCTTTAAACATTCTGAACATTGCTTTCAGGCATTTTTTTCAACATTAAATTATTGTACAATGTGTGCAGGCAATAGTAGGTGCTGTTGTTTACTGTAAATTTCAAATGTTCAATGTTTTTGGCAGGATAAACCACATAAACCCCTTGTGGAGACATTTGAGAAACAAGTACTTGCAGACATTTTAGTCATGAATGGAGAGACACCTATAGTGACACATGGTGTGCATTTTCATTATTATAAGATTATATAAGAAGAATTTACTGTGGTCACAGGAGATACGATGGGCCTGCATAATCATGAAAGGGATGAAAGAAGAGGAAAAAATTGCCAGAAAAATGTATTTAGTGACTTATGATTATGCTCCAGACCCTTCAGAAACAGGGCATCAGGAAGCACACTGTAGTTAAGATGAAATGGTTTTTTTTCAGGCTATATTGTAATCATCCTGCTACAAAATGAACCGCAAATTACTTAGTATTTCATGTAACATTTTAATCCTAGATAGTTTTGTTCTCACATTGCTGAAAAAGGAATTCATGTTATATGTAGTTCATTGCTGTTTCTTTCCTTTAAAATACTGGACACAGATTTTTCTTCTTCAGCTTTTCATTCAGTGCAGTTCTAAAACTGCATTTTACTCCTCTTGATTTTATCATAGACCAGAAGTGTGTGCTAAACATGTCAGAACAACTCCATAACATTGAGATGATAAGAGGCAAACCAACATTTCATTTGCTATTTTTCTGAAATAGAAAAAAGTAAACCCAGATTTACAAGTAGAAGTAAAGCCCAGTATTCGAGCAAGAAAAATTCAAGAAGAGAAGATGAGGAAACAGATACAGAAAGAAGAATACTGGAGAAGGCGAGAAGAGGAAGAACGCTGGAGGATGGAAATGAGGTAATGCATTTTGTTTTATCAACAGATGAGACAAAGTTGCAGTCAGATTATATAAAACTAACTCTTATTCTGTAATTACTTATTTTGAATACTTGTTTTGGGAACTCTGTACTGTCTTGTTTTAAATTAAGTTGCCGTATCCCTCAGGTTTTTTTGGGCTTTGTTTTGTTTTGGGTTTTTTGTTCAATCTCTCTGAGGAATGTAGACTCACTAGAATTATTTGCTATAAATTCCGACCTGCTTTCAAAATAACCATTAATTTTAGATACCCTCTGGAATTCATTGGTATTTGTTCTTGATTACTAGAAATGAGTTAGTGAGAACATCCAAGAATTTATTTAGAATGGTTGGAAGTATTAACTGCTATATAAAGAGGACATTTTGATGCACTTCAGGCGATATGAAGAGGACATGTACTGGAGGAGAATGGAGGAAGAGCAGCATCACTGGGATGACCGTCGTAGAATACCAGATGGAGGCTATCCTCATGGTCCTCCGGGACCTCTAGGCCTGCTGGGAGTTAGACCAGGAATGCCTCCTCAGCCCCAAGGACCAGCTGTGAGTTTCTTAACTTGAAGGAAAAAAAATAAAGAAAGAAATACTTACCAAGAGGCACAGTTAAGAACTATAAATTATTCAGTGCTACTTCAGTTGTCTCCAGCATTTATTAATAAAGGATATGGAAAAGTGAAGAAAAAATTATATACTAATGAAACTCTGTAGATGGACCTGTCTTTCAAAATAAGCCCACTTATATGACAAAAGGATGCCTTGAAGACAAATATTGTTTCTTCTGAAATACAAGTCACTCTGGATTTGTGTACTACTTCTTATTTAATTGCATTATACTTTTATTTATCTAATTGTGGACAAATGTATGGATAAAAAGTGGTTGGATCATCAGTCCCAGAGGATAATGGTTTAGTGGTGGGCCATACTCTACCTGGAGGTCAGTAAACAAGTGCAGTGCTGTATGTGTTTATCCTGAGACTTGTCTCATTAGCACATTATTAATGATCTGAAAGGTGATGGAGTGAGTGCATGCTCATCAGGTTTGCAGCTGACATTAAATTGAATTGGTTCCGAGTAGGGAGAACAGTTGATACCTTTGAGGGCAGGGCTGCCATCCAGCATGACCTAGGCAGACTGGAGGAATGGACCAGCAGGAACTTTATAGAATTCTGCAAGGATAAATGCCTAATGTGGCACTTGGGAGGGCATAACCACTTGCACCGAAGGGCTGGGTAGCAGCCCTGCTGAAAAGCATCTGGGGTTGTTGGCACATAGTAAGCTGAATGTGAACCAACCATGTGCCCTGGCAGCAAGAAAGGCTAAAAGCATCCTTGGTAATATTAACAGGAGCATAATCAGTAGATAAAAAGGAAATGATCCACTTTCATGAGACCCAAACTGCAATACTGCATTCAGTTTTGGACTTTCCAGTACAAGACAGATACTGATAAACTAAAGCAGGTTCAGTGTGTGGCTACTGGGATCAGGGGTCTGGAGTGTGCCCTGTGAGGAGAGACTTGAGGGATCTGGGCCTGTTCAGCCTGGAGAAGAGAGAGCTTCAGTGGGATGTAATAGCCTTCTAATACCTGTGCGTTATAAAGACAATGGAGCCAGGCTCTTTACAGTGAGAAGGTGAGATATACCAGCTTAAGCTGAGACAAAAAAGGTACAAACTGGATACGGGATTTTTTTATTTTCTCCACACAGATGTTGTGAAGCTCCATCTTTGGCGGTTTTCAAGAACCGACTGGATGAAGCTCTGAGCAACATGATATAGTCTTATAGCTGACCATGGTTTCCACAGGAGGCTGGACTAGACCTCCTGAGGTCCCTTTCTATTTGAATTCTTCTGTGATTCTATGATCATGGATACTTTATTTTGTGGCAGTATGCAAGTATTTCCCAGTTAACAGAAAGACAATAGATATTTATGTTGGGGAGGTACTTTTGATCCTGGGATTTCCCAATTTGTTTATTTTTTATACATCTCATGTTTTTTTCAGATATGATTGATTGTGATCAGTATAAGTTATTAAGGATACTTCAGTTCATGTTTCCTTACATTTTAATAATTTAAGGTTTGAATATTCTGTTGTTCAGCCACGTTTGGTTTTTGGTCACATATCACCTGTGAACTTGGAAGTATATCATAGAGTTATAGAATAGTTTGGGTTGGAGTGGACCTTAAAGATCATCTAGTTCCAACCCCTTACCATGGGCAGGGATACCTTCCACTAGACCAGGTTGCTCAGAGCCACATCCAACCTGTCCTTGAACACTTCCAGGGATAGGGCATTCACAACTTCTCTGGGCAACCTGTTCCAGGGCCTCACCACCCTCACAGTAAAGAATTTATTCCTAATATCTAATGTAAACCTATCCTCTCCGTTTAAAGCCCTTGTCTTTTCACTACATGACCTTGTATAAAGTTCATCTCCAGCTCTCTTGTAGGCCCCCTTTAGGTACTGGAAGGTGCTCTAAGATCTCCCTAGAGCCTTCTCTTCTCCAGGCTGAATAGCCCCAATTCACTCAGCCTGTCTTCCTAGGAGAGGTGCTCCAGCCCTGTGATCATCTTGATGGCCTCCTCTGGACTTGCTCCAGTAGGTCCACATCCTTCTTATGTTGGGATTGCCAGAGCTGGATGCAGTTGGGGTCTTATGAGAGGAGAGCAGAGCAGTCACCTTCCTTGACCTGTTGTGTACCCAAATTTCAGAAATGTGCTTTTTCATCTGTTTAGCCTCTACGCCGCCCTGACTCCTCTGATGACCGCTACGTGATGACCAAGCATGCTGCAATATATCCAACTGAGGAGGAACTTCAGGCAGTCCAAAAAATTGTTTCTATTACTGAGCGTGCTTTGAAACTTGTTTCTGACAATATGTCTGACCATGAAAAAAGCAAGAGCAAAGAGGGAGATGACAAAAAAGACAGCAATAAAGACAGGTATTTTTTTCCTTATTATTTTTTAAGAACTTTATGACTTGTTTCTGAAGCCATTTTATGTTTTTCCTTGTACTGTTATCAGTGCTTTCAGGAATTCTGTTCCCTTTGGATTTTGATATGGCATCAAGAGTTTATGGAATACTGCTATTTTAATTAATTTTTCTATCTTCATGTTTAGTTTTATGATTTTTATAGTATTTTAAATGCAGCTTTTAACTATAATTCACAGAGCTTTGAAAGGAGTTTTACGGGTGGGCGTTTTGGCTAAAGGTTTGTTACTCCGTGGAGACCGAAATGTCAATCTTGTTTTGTTATGTGCTGAGAAGCCTTCAAAGATGTTACTTGGTTTTATTGCTGAAAGTCTTCCCAAACAACTTGCAGTAAGTAATATTTACATTTTTGGATTTGAATTTTGGTAAAAATACTGTAAAAGTCTGTCCTCAAGTCAAATGTCTTTAGGGCTGACTGTGCTGCATTTCATAGCTCAGGTACAGTTTCTTTTCATTTTCTGAGTGTTTGTGTCTGAATTCAGGGACTATGCTGCCTGTTTTGCTGTCTGTATATTACATCCATACAAGTGTCTAGGCACTTATGCTAGCAGTGTAGTATCAATCATCATTTAATAGATTTCCTTCAACTGGGAAACAGAAATGAGCAGAAGGAAGACTATTATCCAGTTACCAGCAGCGATAGAGGTAATCTGTGTGGTGTTACAGGAAGCTTGCACTGCCTGAAGGTCAAAGTTCTCCATTAATGCCAGTCTCTACTTGTCTTGTTTCCAGTTTGCATGTCAGTGCTTTGTAGTCCCAGAAGTAGTTAACTAAGTCTTGTGTGTGTTTTTTTAATTTGGCACTAAAAAAAAAAAGTACATGTAGTCTTAAACCATTCAGCAAAATTCATATAAACCATTTGCTGTATTTCTACAAGAAATGAAAGTACAGAATAAAGTTTTTAGCTTCAGTGCTCTCTACTGAACAAAGCCTGTCCACTATTGTTATAGGATGCTTTTCACAGCATTAGTACTTCAATGCAGTCTGGTAAAATACTCAACAGAATCAGTGGCATGGAGAAGCATTAGCAGGATCAGATTAATTAGAAAATAATCTTGGGTTTGCTCTTGTTTGAAATAACAGAAAACCTAAAAACTGCACATCTTGGTCTGGCTTTGTGGAGAATTCACTTGTCCCTCTAGTTTGTGGAAGAAGGTGATAGAGGTGCCTACAGCTTTATTTTGGGGGTATTTAGAGTTATTAAATCTAGTCACAAGAAGCAATTCTGAGTAACCACCTTGTTACTCATATGATTTCCCCCCCGGATGTTAATCTTATCCTTTGCTCTCATCAGAGGATGTTGTGATAGCCAAGTATAGAATGTGACTTGCAGTACTCATCTTGTAACTGCAAGCTTGAAGAACCACCACTGCATCTTTGTGCTTTTTAAAGGCTCCTATGTTCCAATGAGAAAAATATTCAACTGGCATTTGAAGTGGCACTGAGGCTTTTATTTATCTCAAATACTGTCAATATTCTTGTTATGTAATTTACTTATTATATGAATTTCACTTGGCTGTCTTTTTCTCGTTTGCATGCTTGGCAACTGCTGTGTGTTTTCATTAATGATTTGGAAACAGTATGCAAGTCCATATATATGTATTAATTCTGTTTACTGTTGTTTCTTTGAATACAGAGGTATTTGCTTCATATAATTATATTGTGTTTCTGCCTTTCTGTTAAAAAAGGCTATGTTGAAATCCATTTTCTTCCCCTTACATTTCTGGGCCACATGCTAATAGAAATTTCTGTTTCTCAATATTTAGGTAATAAGTCCAGAGAAATATGATATCAAGTGTGCAGTCCCAGAAGCAGCGATAATTTTAAATTCATGTGTGGAACCCAAAATGCAAGTTACTATCACACTGACATCTCCAGTCATTCGGGAGGAGAACATGAGGGATGGAGGTTGGGAAGTTGTTAAAGATGTTACTTCTATTTATTCTGCTTAAGATGGCATTGAGGTCCTAGAAGGCAACATGCTGGCATAACTAATGTACTTGATCAAAACCTTGTTTTTTAACAAGCAGTCTCAGTAGAGAACAATTTGCTATAAAAAATGCTTATACGATGTATTTAATGTTTAAAAATTCTAACTTAAAGTCCAACCTCAGCTTTCTGGAAAAGGTATAAACTTGATATTATTTTTACCCTCTTATAAAATTATGGGGAAAACTAAGTATTTTATAACAAGTGGCTATAAACTGACTTTCTAATGCAATCCTGCCATAAAAGAAAGATCACATTTTCAAGTTTTAGCTGGATCAGTATTACCATCATTTACACATTCCAAATAGCAGCACCACTTAAAATATACTTTTATAATATTTTTGATGGTAACAGTGCTTATAATTTTAAAAGAAGATGTAATTTTTTTCCAGCACTCTTGAGGTTGCCTTTTGGTCTGGAGTGATTTTTGAATATATTTAGGCTTCTGATACTGCAACCAGTCTTCTATCCAACTGGCAAACTCAGACTAGGAAAATAAGAAATGGCTTTGTCATTTCAGCTGTAGCAGAAAGTGGAGTTTGTAAATAAAATGACATTTCTGAAATTCACAGTTTCTCTGACGCCAGCAATGTTGCTTTATGGTCTGTTTTGTAATGCTTTCCAAGCTTTTAAGCCAACAAGCATGATTAATGTTTACAGTACATTGGTGCCTTTTGTTTACGGGTCAGATAAAATTAACTTTTGTTTCCTTTTAATCCTCTATTTTCATAGTTGAAAGAGATCATAGCAAACAAGGTTCTGGTGTTTGACAGTGAACCTACAAATAGGAAATCTGAGGCCATTTTAACACTTCTCATATACAGGTTGAAAGAAATTGTATGTGTGTATGTATACATGTGCTTGTGTATATACGTATTTATATAAGCCACAGAGGTTTTTTTTTATATTTCATCTCATCACTATATGTCCTCTAAAACACTTGAGGTTTTTATATTGCATTACTAAGTGTCCTGTGCTGTGACTAGTGCATTTATAAGCAAGCTATGTTAACAAAGTCATCCTACATAATGAGAAAGAAAAATTTTCAACATGCATTCTGTGGTTTGGATGACTTCCAAAGAGTCTTAGAGTGCTTTTGTTTTAAGCTGTACATATTATTCCTAGCTATAAAGGCTTTGTATGTGTACTGTCAGACCCAACCAATTTTACTTGGTTTTGGACAGTCTTGAGTGTAACATGACTCTGGGCTGAATCCAACTTTCTATATTGTTTAAGTTTATAAAGAATGCATTTTATTATTAAATTAAACTAACCATTTAATGAAATTAACCTTAAACACCATGTTTATTTCTTGATGTACTGTGCAAAACTGCAGTATTGATTCCTGCTACAATATTAAATTTTAATTAAGTGGTTTCTGGCCCAAAATTCTATAATGTGGACTAAAAATAAAACAAATTTCAAATTACTACCATCAGTCCCCTAAGTTACGCCACCAAAAGGAAACAAATCTGTATTTTTGTCTGACCCACACTTGAGTTAAATTATCTTTATGAGTTAATTCACTGCTGAATGCAGTACTGCCTCTAGGCAAATAAAATCAAGTTAGATTTCTCTTCAAGACACTGAGCAGTATAAAAAGTTCACTTTTGAAACTAGAGCAAATAGAAGACTTAATTGCAAATTATTGCAGCAAAGAAGGCCTTATTATGAAGACTTCTGCTTATTTGCTGCAGAGTAATAGTGTTTGTGTTTTTTCTTACTGCAGCTCCTCATGCTGTCTTAAAATGGTTTAAAGTTTTTTTTTTTTTATTTTTAGCTTGCAGTTTGAGTTGAGACTGAGACTCGCATGAGGAATAGAAACATGTTTGATGTGTAATAATCCCATTACATGATAAAAGGCTAAAAAAACCCAAACCAAAACAGTGTGAAATAAAATTGTTAACCACATAGCTACTGTTCCTTACAGTATTGTGCAAATCTGATATATTCAAAGGGCTCTAACCCAGCTTTGGAGTCTTTCCTTCAGCAAACAAAGTGTACATATTTATAAAAGCATATATATATGTGCACGTGTGTCTTTTGGTTTTTTATCCTTAGCTAACAGCCCAGTCCTAAGCTTTCTAGCAAAAGGTCTTGATTCCTGTGAGGGGTTGCTGCCAAGACATCGGAAGGATTTTTGACCAAGGTTTTCTAAAGCTCAGTGTCACACCTGCCATACTTTACAAAGGAGGGATTTGGATGCATAGTCCTAGCACCTACTGTTACTTTGGGGTTTTTTCTTTTTGTCTTTGTCTCTATCCTAGAATTAAGCAGTGTTCACACTAGTTTTCAAATAGTTGACTGGGTAAAATGTATTTTGTGCAATAAAACTTAGTAAAATTGATATGCCTGTTAACTTTTAATGACAAAGTAGTGTGGACACAGCATGTCTAGCTGAAGATTAACCCCTTATATTTAGGGTAGTAATAAATTAAGTTATATAGGGTAAGAATTCGTGCTTGTGTTTTGTAAATTATTTCAACTTTTTTTGTCTTAGCTCAACAGGGTGGTGGGTTAGGCATCTGAATTTAGTTAAAGACTATTTAAGGGGTTAATCCTGAAATGTAAAACAGATGCAAAAATTCACAGATTAAATATTAGAAGAGTTTCCTTCATACATTTTTTCCAGTCAATGTATTCCCAGTGCAATTAGGTGTCTTACAACTTCTCAATCTTTTTAAGTTTCAAGCATATTCATATGATGCCTGGTAGTAGCACATTTTAGATTGACATTTCCAGCACTGAGTATGATTCTCTTCTGTGCACTTAAACTGTAATTCTTTTTAGTAAAATTATTTTCCAAATTGAAGTTTTTTGAAGCTAGAAGTCATTGGAGTTTCAAACTATGTAGTGAGTTATTGTGATAAAAGTTTGCACAGTATAATCTATTCTCATAGTAGCTTTAAAAGACTGTAAAAAATGGACTGATTAGACTACTAGACAGAAGAGACACATTTTTAATTTCTCTGTCTTATTTTGCCTCATATAAAAGATTTACCATATTTTAGAATAATAGAATCATATAATCATTTAGGTTGGAAAAGTCCTTCAAGATCATCAACTCCAACTGTTAAATTAATGCTGCCAAGTCCACTGCATCTACAGTGCCACATCTACACTTCTTTTAAATCCCTTCAAGGATGGTGACTCAGCCACTTCCCTGGGTAGCCTCTTCCAATGCTTGGCGACCTTTTCCGTGAAGAAATTTTTCCTGATATCCAATCTAAACCTTCCCTGGCACAACTTGAGGCCATTTCCTCCTGTCCTATTGTTTGTTACTTGGGAAAAGAGACCAACAACCACCTTGCTACAACCTCCTTTCAGGTAGTTGTAGAGAGTGATAAGGTCCCTCCTGAGCCTCCTTTTCTCTAGGATAAACACCTCCAGCTCCCTCAGCCACTCCTTATAAGACTTGTACTCTAGACCTTTCACTATCTCCATTGTCCTTCTCTGGACACACTCCAGCACCTCAGTGTCTGTCTTGTTTTGAGGGGCCCAAAACTAAACACAGGATTTGAGGTGTGGCCTCACCAGTGCCCAGTAGAGAGGGACAGTCACTTTCCTAGTCCTACTGGCCACACTATTTCTGTTACAGGCCAGGATGTCATTGGCCTTCTTGGCCACCTGGGCACATGCTGGCTCATGTTCAGCCACTCAACCATCGCCCCCAGGTCCTTTTCTGCCAAGCAACTTTCCAGCCAATTCTCCCCCCAGCCTGTAGTGATGCATGGGGTTGTTGTGACCCAAGTGCAGGACCTGGCACTTGGCCTTGTTGAACCTCATACCATTTGCCTCAGCCCATCAATCCAGCCTGTCCAGATTCCTCTGCAGAACCTTCCAACCCTCAAGCAGATCAATACTCCCACCCAACTTGGTGTCATCTGCAAATTTACTGAGGGTGCACTCAATCCCCTCATCCACATCACTGACAAGGATATTAAACAGGACTGGCCCCAGTACTGAGCCTTGGGGAACCCCACTAGTGACTGACCGCCAGCTGGATGTAATTCCATTCCCCACCACCATCTGGGCCTGGCTGTCCAGACAAGAAAGAGTGCACCTGTCTGAGCCATGGGCAGGCAGTTTCTCCAGGAGAATGCTGTGGGAAATGGTGTCAAAGGCTTTACTAGGTCTAGGTAGACAAGATCCCAGATCCCCAGCCTTTCTCTCATCCACTAAATGGGTCACCCTGTCACAGAGGGAGATAAGGTCATTTAAGCAGGATCTGCCTTTCCTAAACCCATGCTGGCTGGGCCTGATCCCCTGGTTGTCCTGTATGTGCTGCATGATGACACTCAAGATGATCTGCTCCATTACATTCTCTGGTCCCAAGGTCAGGCTGACAGGCCTGTAGTTCCCCAGATTCTCCTTCTGGCCCTTCGTTCAGATAGTCTACTTTGGTTTTTTTTTCTTTTTTGGCTTTTCTTTTTCTTGCTGAATCATAAGTAAAGCAGTCTCAATTCAGATCCTTCCTTGCATCCTGAATGATATTGGAGCACATATATCATGGACTGAGGAATTTATATGAATTAAAGAGGATATTAAAAAGTAATGGAATTCTTAAAACTGAAAAGCATTTCACATTCCTTTAGTCAGTCTTTTAAAATGCAAAATAATTTCCATTTCAAGTTAAAGGTATGATAAAAATAACATTACAAAATATCTAGTGCTTTTAAGTGTTTTTTTTTTTTTTTTTTTTTATTATACTTATCTTTTTTTAAGAAGAGTAGGTCCCAAATAGCATGTAACCATTAAAATTTTCATTAAACTAAGTGTGAATATTTCTACTTTGTTAAAGTGGATTTTTAGTGTTCCTTCTGTCTTGTGGTCTCTGTGCTGGTGCACTGTGTCCAACCATTCTTCCTTTGCTATTTAATTTTAGGGGATATATATTTTTCCAGTGTTAGCTTCAAGAAAGAAGTACTATGTATTGCATAATCTGCAATGCAATTGAAAATAACCTGACAGCTAAAGTTTAATATGATTCTACAATCTTCATACTGGGTTAATGTCCTAATACTAATTGAATGACTTTTATTGAACAATTACATTTGTTGTTCAAGGGTTCAAGCTTTAAATGGCATGTGTGACATTGAAGCTACTTTAAAATGGTCAAACACCCATTCCTCACTGCATTTTGCCAATTCAATCCATTTTAGATGTAACCTCGGGTATGGTGAAAGACCCACCGGACGTCTTGGACAGGCAAAAATGCCTTGACGCTCTGGCTGCTCTACGCCACGCTAAGTGGTTCCAGGTTCGGAACATCATTTTATTTTCTTCTTGTAGCCTTATGAGAGATTAGTTCAGTTGCAATATAAATGTTTAACTGTGTGAAAACACTCAGTGTTGTTCATGCTAATAATACTTAATATTTTTCTGGTCCCTGAATTTAAGTGTAGAAGGTTGAGTAGGGAGGAACTGCTTTATGCAGTTATTGCTCATTTGACCTTTTTTTTTTTTCTTTTTCTGGTCATTAAGAAGACGATTTTGAAAGCTTGACTCACTTGGGGTGATCATATCTTCTATATTTGTTATATATTCCATAAGGCTGCAGAGTAACTTTAAATAATAGAATGTGTTTAAAGCTTTATGTTTAGATTTAAGACTTTTTTTCCTATTTCTTTAAGTGTAGGGAACGAAAGGCAAGAAGCAACTGTTTGGTTTAGTGACTTTGCATTCTGGCAAATGCACAATAAAGAAACCAAACAGATTCCCTTCACCTTTCAGTCTCTACACCTATTTCTTAGACCTTCATTTTTATTACTAATATAGAAAAATTCTGTATTTATTGTTGCAGGTGAACATAGGTCAAAGTGTATAGGGGATCAAGAAATGTTATTCTTGTATAACCTGTGCACTTTGACTTCTATCACCTTAAATTACTAACCCTGTATAAAATACTGCTGTAAATGGCAGCTCTTAGAATAAAGTTGTAGAATAATTTGTTTCAGTCTTGTATCTGAGCTTCCATTGAACAGCAGTGTTTTAGTCTTTCAACAAGTCCTATTTGCTGTATATGCTGGGATTAATTTGTTTTTGTACTGCTCTCAAGGCTAGAGCTAATGGTCTGCAGTCCTGTGTGGTTATCATACGTATTCTTCGTGACCTCTGTCAACGGGTTCCAACTTGGTCTGATTTTCCAAGCTGGGTGAGTAATGTTCTTTTGAATGCATCTTTTTAATGCACACTGGTTTTGTTTTTTTTTTTTATCCACTGCAAAGAAAGCATGAGAATGTGTTACTACAGTTTTAAAAATTAGGTTTTTTCAAGGAGTAATGTAGGGTTTTGCTTGGGTGGTTGGGTGGTTGGTTGGTTGGTTTTTTGGTTTTCCCCAGCAAACAATCCAGATTACGTCTAAAATTTTAATTTTCTGTGGTTTTGCCCTGTGGAGCTGAAAACTTTTTTTCAAAAGGAATTTTCTTGTTGTTTGGAATTCTTTGAGGGTAGCGTTCTTATTCTATATTTCAGCATTTTTTCCTTTACTCTGTATCAAAGAATCTATTTTTTTCTTACAGCCTACTCTGAATTGCTCAGACTTTACTGAAACTGGTAGAAAATTATGTCAGCTGTGCCTAGATATCTCTGTGATAACAGAAAGGCTACTTGAAAGAATAAATCACAGCAATTCCTGCAATCATTAATATGTTGTTTCTGCAAGATGAAATACCACAGCCTGTGTATGTGTCACCATTGGCATTTTAATCAGTATCACTTAGACACACCTCTCTAGGTTGTAATTGGTTACCTATCTCAATTCTTGCAGCTGAGTGGTTTTGGAGCATTCTTTTACACTGACAATCTTAAATGATGCTCTTCAGGAGTGCAATTTATGTTCCAAATATTAATAAATGTTCAATCTGTGGACTGCACAAAGTTAGTCTGATCCAAAATCTCTGAAGCATATATATGTAGAGGTAAATTCAACTTTGACTGTTTTGTTTCATAGACCAAATCCTGTTGCACTGTGCTACTTCCTAATGTAGACTTTTCAGTTTTGGCAGGAAGAGTGCTAACATTGTCAAGACAATTATAATAGTTGGCATTATTTAAATGAGAAATGTTTTACAATTGTAGTAAGCTTGCTGACCAGAAAAAATGTGGAGCAATTATTTCTGCTTTTTTAAATATTTAAAGTAAAAAAAAAAAAAATCCAATTTCTGTGCTATACTTCATGAAAGATATACTGTACAAATATAGTTTAACAGAAGTTCAGAAGCATGTAAGTACCCTCAATATTGCTTACTAAGTAGCCAAAGAATAAACCCAGGCATACTTTTAGAAAAGCATCCTTTAAAATATTGCAACACACAGCAGGCACATAGATGAAGAACAAGGAATGTTGTTTCTTATTTCTCATAATATCTGTTCTAAGGTGCAGCCAGAAAGGAAGCGATGTGTCACAGAATCACAGAATGGGTAAAGTTGGAAGGGATCACAGTGGGTCATCTAGTTCATCTCTGCTCAAGCAGGGTCATCTCAGAGCACATGGCACAGGACTGCATCCAGATGGATCTGGAATATCTCCAGTGAGGGAGACTACACAACCTCTCTGGATAACCTGTTCCAGTGCATGGTCACTCACAGAATAAAGAAGTTCTTCCTTATATTCAGGTGGAAGTTCCTGTGCATCAGTTTCTGCACATTGCTTCTTGTTCTATTGGTTTGCATCACCGAGAAGAGCCTGGCTCTGTCCTCTGATACCCTTTAAGTACTTATAGAAACTGATGAGGTCCCCTCTCAGTTGCCTCTTCTCAAGGCTGAACAGGCCCAGTTCCCTCAGCTTTTCCTTTTAAGAGAGATACTCCAGACTCTTGATCAACTTCATAGCCCTCTGCTGGACCTGCTCCAGGAGCTCCATGTCTCTCTTGTACTGAGGAGCCCAGAACTGGACACAGCACTCCAGCATACCAGGGCTGAGTAGAGGGGCAGGATCACCTCCCTCAACCTTCTTTCAACACTCTTCCAAATGCACCCCAGGATACTATTGGCCTTCTTGGCCACAAGGGCACTGCTGGTTCATGGACAACTTGTTGTCCACCAGGACCCCCAGGTCCTTCTCCGTAGAGCTGCTTTCCAGCAGGTCACCCCCAGCCTGTACTGGTGCCTGGGGTTATTCCTTACCAGGTGCAGGACCCTGCACTTGCCTTTGTTGAATTTCAGGTGGTTCCTCTCTGTTCATCTCTCCAACCTGTCGAGGTCCTTCTAAAGAGCAGCACAGCACTCTGGGGTATCAGCCACTCCTCCCAGCTTTGTGTCATCAGCAGACTTGCTGAGGAGGCATCTGCCCCTTTGTCCAAGTCATTGATGAACACATTAAACAATACTGGACGCAGTATAAAACCTTGGGGGATACCACTAGTGACAGGCCTCCAACTAGACCCTGTGCCACTGATCACAACCCTCTGAGATCTGCCGTTCAGCCAGTTCTCAATGCACCTCACTGTCCACTCATCTAGTCCATACTTCCTGAGTTTGCCTATGAGGATTTTATGAGAGATTTCAGGGCTAGGTGTGTCTCAGTTCTCTCTAAAAGTGCTTCCTGTCTTGCTCTTGTCTCTGAAAAATGGGAAATAAACTCTCCAACCAATTTGCTAGGTTAGAAAGCCAACATTACTTTATTAGCAGTGCTGGATACATGGGGGATTCTTCTCAAAGCATGCATGAACAGCAGCCTAACAGACCAAGTTATATTCCTGAAACTAATGCATATTCATCACATTTCCTGAATACATGTATATATGCTAATTATTTCCATGGACTTGTTTGGATATGGTTCTAGATCTGATGAATCATTTCTCTTTCAGAGTATCTCAAATATGTCATCAAGTCATAATGTACTTCTCTTACCATTCTTTGCTCTGACATACAATCCTTGTTCTCAAAACTAAGATATCAGCCAATACATATTAATCACTGATAGAAGTAAACAAGGAAGCATTAGCTGGCGCAAGACTTATTAGTCACAGAAACAGGGAGTTAACACAAGGCCACATTAATCTCTGGTATTTACATAAGCACTGTATGGCACAAAACTAAACATTAACCACAAATACAGGGATCATACACTACTGTGCTAAAGTTTAAAGAATTTTCCAACATCTGCCCCCACTGCTGCATAGACTTCTTATTAAAGAAATTTAACTTGTTCAGTAACACTCTTGGTACCCAATGCATGAATCACCATTGAAGTTTGTGTATTCAGTTGTTCCTTTGGCCTTGTTGGCAAAGTCTTACTGAAAAAAAAAAAAAAAAAGATTTAAAATATATATGATTTCTGATAGTTACAGATGAAATTTTGTAGATTGAAGAAATATATTTTTCTAGATACAGAACTTCTCCTGACCTGTACACTAGAAGCCTGTTACAAGCCAGAGATTCCAGAGCTTTTCAAAAAGAGCCTAAGTAGTTTCAATAATAGAAAATATTAGGAAATCTAAGCATACACATTAGTATCAGTCTCTTTATATACCTAGAAATAAAAACTAAATTAGAAGAACTGTGTCAAGTTCCTACAAGTTAGAAGGAACCAATATTCAAGGTTGATTTATTTTTATTTATTTTCCAAACTTGAAATCTAGCCATTTGTGCACATAAACACTGGGGCATCATAATTCACNGCATTAGCTGGCGCAAGACTTATTAGTCACAGAAACAGGGAGTTAACACAAGGCCACATTAATCTCTGGTATTTA
The DNA here is from genome assembly GCA_013397395.1 of Sinosuthora webbiana. Lineage (NCBI taxonomy): Eukaryota > Metazoa > Chordata > Aves > Passeriformes > Sylviidae > Sinosuthora > Sinosuthora webbiana. Next base: position 23,274 of record VXBN01001614.1, on the reverse strand, counting down.
CATAAGCACTGTATGGCACAAAACTAAACATTAACCACAAATACAGGGATCATACACTACTGTGCTAAAGTTTAAAGAATTTTCCAACATCTGCCCCCACTGCTGCATAGACTTCTTATTAAAGAAATTTAACTTGTTCAGTAACACTCTTGGTACCCAATGCATGAATCACCATTGAAGTTTGTGTATTCAGTTGTTCCTTTGGCCTTGTTGGCAAAGTCTTACTNAGAACTGTGTCAAGTTCCTACAAGTTAGAAGGAACCAATATTCAAGGTTGATTTATTTTTATTTATTTTCCAAACTTGAAATCTAGCCATTTGTGCACATAAACACTGGGGCATCATAATTCACATTTTCCTATGATTAAGTTGAAGACTAGTGTATTGTATGAGGATCCAAAAGAACTAGACTTGAATAAATGCAATAATGTGATCTGCTTTTTTTCTTTCTTGCTGTATTTTGCTTCGTACTTAAAAACAATTAAATTGTTGCTAAAACTCAAAAGCTTGACCCTGAGTGATACAGTGTAAGTACTAAAATACCATGCTCAAGAATTGAAATTTGTCAGTTAAATTGAGCTAAAATAGAAAGGAATAGGCACCCTTAATGAGTGATTGTAATCAGCACTGCCTGTAGTTACTTGCATGCATTAGAATGGACATTTATTCCTGGAAAATAGAAATAGAAGGCAACATTAGAGCAACTGTAAACTTGGGAGAGGAACCAAAAAAACAAACTCCCAAAAATCCCACCAAAAACCAAGAGACATTGTTTGAAAATAAAACTTGCCAAGGAGGTGGTATTGAAACATCAATTTAATGCTTACTTTTGCAAAAACCTTTTTTTTTTTTTTTCTGGAAAAAATAGTGTCTAATAATGGCAAACAATGGAAATATTCACAGAAAAAAAAAAAAGTGTAAATTTTAGAAAACCTGTTTATCATCAAGGTTTTTTTTACACTTGTTTAACATCTAAGTTAGTGTTAGCCTATACCCAGTAAACAAAAATTGCAGTGAACTTCAGTTTTGTGAAACTGAAGAACTAGTAACCACTTAAATGTTAAAAGGTCATTAAATTTTGGATACTTTAGGTTTCTGTATTCTTGTAGAAAAAAATAATTTCTCTGTAGCATCCTGTTAATTTCATTAGATGAATCAAATTCATCCATTTCATACTGTGTGCTGTTTATTCGCGTGACTGACAGATTCCAGTGACCCACCATGTTTCATGCTCTCAAAAAAATGACTGGACAAGTTCTCCAAGTAGGCTACTACTGTATAAATTTCTAAGAAAAACTTTGGACAACTTGTCATGAGAAGCAGCATATCAGTATTCAATACTCAATGTTAATTTTACAGTAGCTTTCTTTTTATTAATTGCTAACAAACATCGGATTTTTTTCATTTTAACTGAAAGTGTTCTGTGATGTGTAATATCCTCCAAAATTTCAGTATCAAAAGTTCTGTATTGAACAACGGTAGTAGCTTTTTTTTTTAATCAGTCTTCTAAATTGTCTGGATTTTCTTATTGTTCTTCTAGGCTATGGAGTTGCTTGTGGAAAAAGCAATTAGCAGTGCTACTGGACCACAGAGTCCTGGGGATGCACTAAGAAGAGTTTTTGAGTGTATATCTTCAGGAATCATCCTTAAAGGCAAGTTGCAGTTGATCAGCATCTGTATACTTATGTTTAAGTAATGTAAAATCTGTAATCTTGATTGAAATAAGGTAGAGATGTGCTACTAATTAGCCTGTTTTAGGTGGTCCTGGCCTTCTGGACCCTTGTGAGAAAGATCCTTTTGATACACTTGCTGTAATGACAGATCAGCAACGAGAGGATATTACTTCAAGTGCACAGGTAAGGAAAAGTATGTGTTAAGTAACTAAATTTGATAGATGGTTTTTTGAGTGGGTGGTTGGTTGATTTGGGGGTTTTTTGGTGTTTTTATTAGTGGAGATATATGATGGACATGAATTTTCTTTTCTTAGAATGTAGTCCAGTCTTTCAAATGATCAGTCTTAAGCTAGGCAATAAAAATTTCACAACAGAGAATGAATAATAGTGTTCATTTTTGTACTAAAATTAACATATTTTCCTGAAAACTTTGAATGACTCCCATCTACATATATATAATCTCCGTAAAGATGCTTACTCTACAGTAGTATGTTATTAGATTTAAAATTGCACTGGCATTTAATATTTTATAAATTATCCTGGTTTAGGGCAAATTTTGGGAGGAAACCTCTGAAGGGGTCTCCTCTAGAAAGCAAATTTCAGCAGCCCCTCCCCCAACCGGTTCGAGAAGTGGAAAAGTTGGAGAGAAGTGGAATAAACTGTTTATTTAACAACCTAAGTACTCACAAGTATGAAAAAATAATTATAAGTAATATTAAACAATGGAACCTCTCGGTGTTCTGAAGAGATGGGAAATTCTGAAAGAGTACTTCTGTGGGTGTGGCTCAGTCTCTCTGGGGCTCAGGCCTAGCGTGCCAGGCCTGGTGTGCAGCCTGCGGGCCCCCAAGCTATTCTCCTGATGTCCTGGATGAAAGAGAAGCTGAAGAGTCCCAGAAGAAGAAGGCACAGTCCAGAGAAAACCTTTCTTGCCTTAGCTAATGAGGAAAACCAGCAAAAAAAGCAAAGAAAAACTCCCTGTCTCTCTCTCTGCAAAAACCGAGAACTCCGAGAGCACTGAGCTCTTAACTGTCTCTTGCTGTCCAGGCTAGGCAGCACAGTCCATGAGAGAGAGGAATTCTGGGGGAGTAAAGTGAAGCTTCTGCAGACGAACTGCATGCTGCTTCTCCCCCTGCTTAGCTCTCTCTGGGCCTAACTTAAAACTACAGGACCCATTTCTGAGCAAAAAGACAGATGATGGGGATACCAGCATCATAAAGTCACCCCAGGAAATCTGTGTAAGCATAAATTTTAATATTTATTGTATCTGCTTACAGTATTGGCTATTCATGCTTGCAGCTTAAGAGTTTACTGCCCCTACCTCTTCATTCGATTCTTTTGCTAAAGATTACTGATGCATATTGGGACACATGACAAGCCTTGGCTGCTTCAATGCAAGTCCAGCAGCTAAAACACATGTATATTATTTTTAAGTTAATATGTTGTATTTTGTATCAAAGTAGCAAATGGAACATACACATTTTATTGTGTTGACTTTGTTGGGGGAAGGAAGAGAGGATAATAAGAGCTAAGGATAATATCATATACCACTAATGTTATTCATTAATTGTTTGATAAAGTATTTTAAATTGACATTTGTTTCTAACAGAAATATCTTCTTTCTGTCCTTTTTCTAGTTTGCGCTGAGACTCCTTGCATTCCGTCAAATACACAAAGTTTTAGGAATGGATCCATTACCACAGATGAATCAACGCTTCAACATCCATAATAATCGTAAAAGAAGAAGGGACAGTGATGGGGTTGATGGATTTGAAGCAGAGGGAAAAAAAGACAAAAAAGATTATGATAACTTTTAAAAACATTTGTCATTAGTGCTAAGATTGAAGGTGATAAAACATCCATTTGTTGCCTTGATTTTAAATGGCCATAATAATGTATGTTTAAAATATCCAAAAACGACTCAGTAATTAGATTTGGAAGAGAAAAATATAGCTCTTCTGTGAGATTCTGAATATTTCAATGATATACTGTATCAGACAGATTATGGATGGAAAGACTGCAAATGGAAACTGTCATTGGAAATGTAATCCTCATTACATTTTCTTTAGATGTGTTGCTAACTTTAGTCTCCGTCTCTCTCTCATGCATTGTTTTATCTTGACTGTATTTAATGCAGCATTTGTGCTTCTGTTCCTATGTGTATTTTGATTTTTTTTTTATTTAGAAGGTTTTTTTGTTTGCCTTTGACAGTAGTTGTATAAGTTACATTGTGTTAGCATAAACTGTTGCCCTCCCAATTAATATTTTACAGAACTTCATTTTGTAAAGTGAGACTGCAGGATTATGTTTTTGCTTTTGTTTTCCTAAATGTGAAGGGGTTGCAACACATAATTATCCTGCCATTTGAGTGCTCAGAATTAAATGTTTCTGCCAATCTTGTGGCATTTGTCTCTTTAGTGTGATATAAAGTGTGATATAGTGTGATATAAAGACAATTTTTTTTTAATCTAATCAACTTTGCTGTTAGTTGTGTATTAGCAGTATAAAAGCTAATATATACAGTATGGTCTTGCAACAGTTTTAAAGCAGCTGCAGAGTTGATCAAAGTTTTGCATGATGTTTTGGGTTTTTTTAATATAAGGGCTTTTAAAACTATCATTTTAGGTTAAACACATAGGTCTTTCTATGATTGACTTTGACATAACAAGGTCAAAATATAACTTTCTGAATTTCCCTTTTCAACATACAAGCAGAAGCAGGCATTTCCAATTTAGACAAAGTTAGTAATCATTTTCAGTCCACTATGCTGATATTAATGCCTCTCAGCCCTTAAAATAAATGTTTGTCATATCAGTGCCTGTAAGGGTATTCCTTATAGCTATTTCTGTATAAACTCTCAGTGATTTTTTTTCAGTAATTCAAATTTTAAAAAGTGAAGTATAACTGAAAAAGTGAACATTATTAAAGGAAAAAAGTAACCCTGAAAATTGTTTGATGTATGCTTATGTCTCTTTCAAAAAGCTAAGTATAGCAGTGGTGTAGTAATGCTACACCATACTGTTGATGTATGCTCTGGTACACAGGTGTGATTTGTTGTCACAGCACTACAGTGGAATATGCAACTAAAAGCTAAAATGTATTAAATTACTGAAATTCATTATACACTTGAAATTGAAGTTTCCCTCATTCTGTTCAGTGTGTATTATGCTTTGTTGCAAACCCATAAAACTCGCAGATAAACATAGACTAGCATTCTGGTAACTATTGATGGCTGTAGGAGTGTATCACACATTACAAAGATCATTTGTTATTTCTGCTACAATTAAAAAACCTTTTTGTTCCATTTTGAGGTTGAATTTATCTTTGACCTTTTTAATAAATACCTCTTGGAGTATGGGGTTTTTTTTTGTTTGCAATGCTTACTACTAACAGCATGGGCCTGTGAAATAGAAATATACAGTATTTTAGAAGAATAGAGAGGATCTTAAGGAAATACATTAATAGTATTCTTCAAGCATTAGAGTGCAGTTTTAAAAGGAGTGGTTATTAGTGGTTAGCAAATAAAAGGAAGGCTTTCTCATTGTAGGAAAGATTTCTTACTAATTTCAGCATCAGAAATACAATAATTAATGCATGCTTTAAAATTACTTTGAAAAAGGTTTATGCTAGTTTCTTTTGTCTAGCCTTGATGTGTGGGTCCAAGCATGTGCTTCATCTTGGTGGGTATTGGTTGTTTGGGTTTTTTTGGTTGATTGGTTGTTTTTTTAAAAGGGATATCTTGCTGCCATGGCATCTAATAAGCCATTACTCTTTATTTAGAAAGCTACAGGTGCTATTCATGCAGCTAGTTCAATTCGATACCAAAGTTTCTTTCTCCATAAAACAAACATGTTTATTCGGGCATGTGATTGACCCTAAAATTTAGGATTAAAAAGGTCAAAGATGTATTTTGGATTTCCTGTGTTTTTGTTCTACTATCTTTTAACTTTTAACCAGTTTCTGGGTCTTTTGAACTACTGTAGACTTAAAGTCATTCCACATTAAATATGAAGCTGTGACTATGATTTTTGCTCTGTGTGGTGAAGAGTGAATTTGCAGTTTATTTCTGTTTTACTTGCCCATTTTAATGGGCTATTTTAACTATGTAACTTCTGACTCTTGTTAAGCTAAGAATAATGGAAAAACAAGGTTTTAAAATGTACAGCATGAGCTTTGTTTTTAAATATTAAATTGTGTGTTTGGGAAGATAAAACTAAGATCAAGTAATCAATTTAAAAATAAATAATCATTTTAATACCCTATGTTTTGATAATCCTAGTGGTTCACTAATAAACAGTGTTTGCATTTCTAATTCAGCAATGCTGTGTGTTAAATCTCAGTGCCAGATGCTATAGTCATAATACACAAAAAAGAAATGTACTCAGCAAGAATTTTCCCCTCAGTGCTCACTTTAGAGGAACAATTTCATAAAATGAGAGCTATTCTATTTTGAAGTATTTTCAAGCTTTGACTTGTCTGCCTAGTTTTTAAGTATGTCCTGTCTGTGAGCATTGTGGTTTCACATGGGTTCCTGTAGAGGCATTGGTAGAAATGCAAGTCTGTTGGATACATTCCATCAGCATCTTGCCCTCATAGAATTCTATATGAATTGTTAACCTTATGAAGCTACTGAATGTGATGGATTCATTTGTGGCTTCTATTTTTAGCCTTATTTCACTACTCAGAAGTGATTTAAATTTACTTAAAATTGTACCTAGCAACTTTGAGAGTTGAAATCAACTTTAAATATTCCTACAACAATTTTCATGTATATTTAACATTCTTGTTGCTTGATGAATATCTGGTGATGATAGGTCTGTGAAGAATTCATGCAATGCCAAATTTATTTCTTTATTAAACAAGACTTGTTTGCACTACCCAAATAGATTTTATCAGCATACCACTAGTAATAGAGAGGGAAAACAAAAAAAGAAATTGGGACGCATAATTTGCAATCTGTTGTTTTTTCCTACTTACATCATAGGTTTACAAAGCACAGTGATAGATTCAACCAGAACATGTTTTCCTTCTGGGTGGTTTTTTTTTTCCTCTGAAAGCTGTAAGCCAAAGAGCTTTCCTAGGCAAAAAAGGTTAGCAAATTAGATTTCTTCTGAGAGATACTTTTATAAATCTTCTCAAGAGTTCGCTTTTCCTGTACTATGCTATTTCTCAGCCTTTTTAAACTGAAACAGACACCTAGTCTTTTGAGGAGGAAAAAAAATTGAAGGACTATCATTAGTAGTGTTATCACAATGGTTTTGATTTACATCCAAATAAAAAGCTTAATTCTGTTAATATCTGTTGATTTGTTTTCTCCAATTTTGTTCCATTTTCTCATTTAGATTTATGAAAATGTGCAAATCATAGAATCATTAAGGTTGAAAAAGGCCTCAGATCGAGTCAACATGTATATATATTCCTAGTACTGAGAAAATTTGAAGTTATTGAACTGATTTCTGTTGGTTTAGAGTTTTTATTTTAAAAACTGCTGCCCTAACAAATGTGGCATGTTTAAAGTTCCTAACAGGGTAAAGTTCATTGGTTTTCATGGATACCTGGTTGGCAGTTATTGATGGGGATTTTTAACCTGTATGGTGCACACTTTCCCATGTAATCTAGCCTTAGCATATCTGCATTAGCAAAATTCCTCATTAAGGGTTGTAGTCCTTAATACATGTTTTCCTAAATTATTTTGCAAAGCCAGGGCCATTAATATTTATTCTGAGGCCAGGGATTCATTCATTGCAGGATAGTTTAAGTGTTATCAGCTTTTAGAGGCTCAGCCTAGCTTAAATATTTATACATATATTCTACATTAATCCTATTAGAGGTTAATATCTTAAATTCAAAAAACCCACATAGAATGGTATCAGGAAACCTCTATCAATTTTTGAAGTTTCCTATATTTAAAAATCCAAGATTTCAGAATTGAATAGCTGAGCAAGAGAAAATAAAACACACTTTCTACAGTAAAAGGTTACTTTATCATTAAAAGGGAGACACAAAGCCTTTTGTTTCTACATGAGAATTTCTAACCTTGCTCCTTGTGTATTTTTTTTTCTGCATGCAGCATTGTGTTTGTCTTAATTGTATGTATATGATTATGAAGAGTTCTGTTCAGAATATATGACACCCTTATTACAGACTTAACTTTGGCATACATTTAGGTTTGTCATTAATTTGCTGGTTATACAAGGTGATGTTGTCTTACTAAGACAGTATGCTGAGCTGCATTGCTAACAATGCAAGTGAGAACAATATAGAAGAGATTAAGGTACATAAATCAGAGGTTTATTGCTATTTTATACTCTGTCATGTCCATCTTCTGCCCCCCCAAATAAAAAAAAAAAAAAAAAAAAAAGGACAGATTTCCCAATGGCTCAGACCCATATTTCCAGCCCCTTTATAATGGGTTTGCATGGCAGGGTTTTAATAGCAAGGGGGAGGGAGCTACAGGAGTGGCTTTTATGAGAAGATGCCAAAAACTTCCCCTGTATCCAATGGAGTGAATGCCAGCTGACTCAGAGATGGACCTGCTGCTGGTCAAGGCCAAGCCAATTGGCAATGATGGTAGCACCTCTGGGATAGCATATTTAAGAAGGGGGGAAAACTGCTGCACAGCAGCAGCTGGGGGAGAGATGGGTGAGAATATGGAGAGGACCAACTCTGCAGACACAAAGGTCAGTGAAGGAGGAGTGGAAGGAGGTGCTCCAGATGCTGGAGCTGAGATTCCCCTGCAGCCTGTGGAGGTCTACAGTGGAGCAGAGATCCACCTACAGCTCATGCAGGACCCCATACTGGAACAGGTGGATGCCTGAAGAAGGCTGTGACCCTGTGTGGAGCCTGTGCTGGAGCAGAGTCCTGACAGGACCTGTGACTTTGGAGAGAGGAGCCCACATTGGAGCAGGTTTGCTGGCAGGACTTGTGACTCTGTGGGGGACTGATGCTGGATCAGCCTGCTCCTGAAGAACTGCACCCTGTGGAAGGGATTCATCCTGGAGCAGTTCCTGAAGAATTGCAGCCTGTGGGAAGGACTCACATTAGAGAAGTTTGTGGAGGACTGTTTTCTGTGGGTGGGACCCCATTCTGGAGCAGGGGAAGAGTGTGAGGAGGAAGGAGTGGCAGAGATAATGTGTGATGAATGTCATTTCTGTAATCCCATTCCCCATCCCCCTGTACTGTTTGGAGAGAGGAGACAAAGAAATTGAGAGTGAAGTTGAACCCTGGAAGAAGGGAGGGGATGAGGGAAGTTGTTTGGAGATTTATTTATAATTTCTCATTATCCTACTCTGATTTGATTGGTAATAAATTAATTTTCCCAAGTTCAATCTGTTTTGCCTGTGACAGTAATTGGTGAGTGATCTCTCTGTTTTTATCTTGTTCCGCGAGCCTTTTTGTAGTGGTGTGGTTTTGGTTTTATCAGTTTTATGTACTTGTTCCTTGTTTTTATGCTTTTTATATAAGTTATAATGGTTTGTCCCATGTACCCCATGTTTTACCCCTTTATGGTTTACCCCAGTTATTGTTATTGTTATTAATCAATCATTATTTATGTGACACCTGGGTCCAGTCCATCACCCCGAAGCCTCACCCTGATGTCTAGAAAGTTCTAGTGAGGGCGTCGAGTGATTGGGCAGGGTCCTGATTATCCCCTCCCTTGCGTTATTGTTTTGTTATAATATTTGTCATTTATGTACAGAGTCACACCCTGGATTGGTTCCAAGCTGTACCCTACCCCCTGCTCCTCCCCTGTTTATAAGGTGCTGTACAGAGAGGAACCCCACTTTTGTGGGCTAACTCTCTGGGTGTGAAGAAGTTCCGCGTGGGCTTAATAAACCGCAGTTGAAGTTCCCCATAAGTCCTACCTTTATTCCTCGCCGCTGTTCACCCTTCTGCGGGGCAAGGACCCACAGGATTGGGGACGTATCCCAGGATACGGAACCATACCTATTCTGCAGCTCCGGTGCCAGGGCTAGCCAGAACGTGGGACACGGGTCCCAAGAGACACACCAGACCTCAGCACCTTTTGTTACATTTTCTCTCCCTTGTCCAGCTGAGGAGAGGGAGTGATAGAACAGCTTTGGTGGGCACCTTGTGGCCAGCTACATTCAACCCACTACAGTCCTTTTTGGTGCCCTATCGCTCCCTCTCCTCAGCTGGACATGGGAGAGAAAATAAGATGGAAAAGAACTCATGGGTCAAGATAAAGCCAGTTTAATAAAGCAAAAGCAAAGCTGTGTGTGGAAGCAAAGGAAAAACAAAAGATTTGTTCTCTACTTCCCATCAGCAAATGATGTCCAGCCACTTTATGAGAAGTAGGGCTTCAGTATGTGTAGCAGTTGCTCTGGAAGGCAAATATAGTAATAGTGAATGCCCCCCACATACTGTAATAAGTTAGCAGAGACTCCATTATCTTCATGCAGGAAAAAGCCAATTCTTTATTTTCACAACTCATTTTCTACAGTTTTTACAGACCTCGTGTGCAACTTTAATTAGTTAATAGCTTTCTTGCCAATTACTCTATTGATTTAGTAAAAGTACTCTACTTGTCCATCAAATCTCTGTATTCTTGGATTGTTTACGTATTTTCTTTACTGATTCTTAATGGGACAAATACACTGTTATTGCAGGTGCATTTGTTTTTCAACCCAGGAATAGGTTGTTATGCTAACGAGTTCTCATACCAAGATTGTTTTCACATGGGAACTTGCAAATTACTTAGAAGAAGTGACAGGCTAACTTTGGCAATTTAGCAGAGCAGGCCTGATTTTATGAGGCCTTTCTTTTATAATTCTTTTACCTGTCACGACACCTACACACATACACTTTCTCTTAGCTTTTGTATCTGAGCTGACATTATATGGTATGGAATATTCCTTTGGTTAATTTGGGTCAGTTGTTCTGGTTATGTTCCCCTCATGAGATCTTGCCCACCTCCAACCTACTGACCTTTGGGGATGTTGAGGGATGTTGAAGAGAGTGCTGATGCTGTGCCACTGCTGCTCAGCAGGAGCCAAAACACTGGTGTGTTCTTGTCGCCAGACGGACACAAAAGAACCACACTCACAGTGTCCAATTGTGCGAGCAAAAAAGAAGAACATTTATTTGGGATTAGGGTTTAAATAGTCTTTGGAGTTTGATCAGGGATTGGAGGACGAGATTGACACCTCTTTGACCCCACTGGTCAACCTAGAAGTCCATCAATTTGTCCTTCCCCCAGGAAGGAATGCACAGTTTTCAAAACATCACTTTTGTTTATGTTACAATGCATGAGAACTCCAGTACAAGAAATGTAAAACATCAGAAGGCTGAAAAAAATCAGGGCAACCTGTTCTCAACACCTTTCTAGCTCCCAATGCCAAGCACAGCACTGTGAGGGCTGCTATGGGAAAATGAACTCCAATATACAAAAAGGGTGTGAGGGAAGACCCAGGGAACTACAGACATAGTAGTCTAACCTCAGTTCCTGGAAAAGGTTTGGTGAAGATAATGCTGAGTACTATCAAAAGGCATGTAAAGAACAATGCAATTATCAGGCACAGTCAACATGAGTTCACAAAAGGAAAGTCCTCTTTAATTCTATATGCTGTGATATAGCCACCCACCTAGTGGATGAAGGGAAGGGGGTAGATGTAGCTTTTCTGGATTTTAGTAAGGCTTTCGATACTGTCCCTCATAGTTGTCCAACTGTGGGAGGAGTAGTACACAGTGCACTGGGTGAAGAACTGGCTGAAGAGCAGGGCTCAAAGGATTGTAGTGAATGGGGCTACATCTGGCTGTTGACTGGTCACCAGTGGCATTCCTCAGGGCTCAATTCTATGGCGTCTTGTTCAGTATATTTACTGATGATCTGGATTTAGGAGTTGAATGCACCCTTAGTACATTTGCTGAGGATATCAAACTGGGAGCTGCTGTTGACTCTCTTGAGGGAGACAAGAGGGCTTGCAGAGGGATCTAGATAGATTGGAGCATTGGGCTCCAATTAATGGGATTAATAATGATTAATGGGATGAAATTTAACAAGTCAAAATACCAGGTTCTGCATCTAGGAGAGAGTAACGATGGGCACAAGTATAGATTGGTAGAGGCTGGAGAGCAGCCCTGCAGAAAGGGATCTGAGGCTGCTGGTTGGCAGTAGGCTCAGTATGAGTTAGCAGTGAGCCCTGGCAGCCAAGAGGCCAAACCATATTTTGGGGTGCATCAAACATAGCATAACCAGCTGGTCAAGAGAGGTGATGATCCTGCTGCATTCAGTGCTGATGTGGCCTCACTTTGAGTACTGTGTGCAGTTCTGGGCCTAACCATTTAAGAAGGATCTGAAGGTCCTTGAATTCATCCAGAGAAGGACAACAAGGCTGATGAAGGGGCTGGAAGGAATGTCCTATGAAGAGCAGCTGAAGACTTTGGGTTTTTCTCATTTGGAAAGAAGGAGGCTGAGGTGTGACCACATGGCATGCTACAGCTTCCTGAGGAGGGAAGTGGAGAGGGAGGTGCTGAGCTCTTCTCCCTGGTATCCAGTGATAGGATGCATGGGAATGGTTCCAAGCTGCATGAGGGGAGGTTTAAATTGGACATTAGGAAGCATTTCTTTACCCAGAGGGTGGTCAAACACTGGAACAGGCATCTTAGACATGTGGTTGATACCCCATGATTGTCAGTGTTTAAGAGACGTTTGGACACTGCCCTTAATATCATGCTTTAACTTGGTCAGCCCTGAACTGGTCATTCAGTTGAACTAGACCATTTCAGAGACTAGGTATAGGAGAAGGGAGAAGAGAGATTCAATTTGTCTAGAGTTCCTGGGGGGCTGCAAAGAAGAAATAAGCTACAGAAGTTCTCCCAGACACTGGAACAGGTTGCCCAGAGAAGTTTCCCCATCCCTGGAAGTGTTCAAAGCCTGAACAAAGTCACATCATCACTGAGTACTGCTGTGCTAAACATACTGGAACTTCAGTATGATCTGGAGTCCAAGGCACCAAAGTGGTACCACCATCGACATTGCTAGCGCATTTTTCTCCATCCCTTTGGCAGCAGAGTTCAGGCCACAGTTTTCTTTCACCGGATGTGGCATCCAGTACACCTGGAACCAACTGTCCCAGGGATGGAAATACAGACCCACTATTTGCCAGAACATTTGCAATACACTCATGACATCATTGTAGGGACACAGCAGAGGATGTTTTTGAGAAAGGGGAGAAGATAATCCAAATTGTCCTGAAGGCCAGTTTTGCAATAAAGCAAAGTAAGGTCAAGGGACCTGCCCAGGTGTCGGAGTCCAGGGCATTCCTCTGGATGCCCTGGGAGGCCACAGACCTGAGCAAGAAAGTTTGAGATCTGTACAGGGGGGTTTTGGAGCTGTACAGGGGGGTTGGAGACCCTGGCACAGAGCTCAGGAGGACACTGCCTTTGACTTCAGTCCATGGGAATGGCTTCCAACATTGAGGGAAGAATTACAAACCACAGAGATGTGAAAAAAAGTAGTTTAGTTTGGTATAGGATGAGAAATGATGTAGTTTTGAGTTTTTAGAATGTAGGTACATGGGGGACAAGATGAAGGATTTAGGGTGTTGCCCTTAGTTCTTCCTTCTTCTCCCCTGGCCTCCATCTTTTGGTGACGGTGGCACAAAGTAGTTTAAGGAGATTGGATTAAAGTTGATCATTTTAGTATAGGTGATAGGTATTGGAATTTAACTGTAAACAGGTGATACGTAACTTTCTGTAAAAAGGGACTGCGACGTCCCACTGTGGGGGGAGTCATCTTGTGTCCTAGCTGCTGTTCAGATCTCGGCTGGGCACAGAGAACATTTTAAGATATGAAACAATAAACAACACGAAATATCAAGAAAACAAGACCTTGAGGACTCCACTTCTTTCTTGCGACCTGGCTTGGGGCTTTCAGAGGGAAAAAAGACTTTTTACCATCTTTAAGTTCGGGTGAGGAGACCAAACCCAACACCCAGGATATTCAGATTTTAGGAGTAAAATGGCAAGATGGAAGTTGTCATGGTTTAACATAGCTTGGTTTTTAGTTAAAGAGAAAATCCATCAGTTACAGAAGTGATTCTCTGTGAGGACTTTAAACAGCTTCCTCTGGACCCAACAGAACCAGTTACCTGGGTAGTTTTGAATACTGACACCCTGTTAAACCACTTTAAAAAGCTGAATATGCCTCTGTGAAATCACATTTAAAAACTAACAAACCCCATGAAAAACTCTCTTGCTTCCAGCTTTTGAAGAGGTAACTGGACACTGGCCAGGCCAGGCTTCGCTCTGCTCTGCTCCACCGCGTGACCCACACAGCCTGATGGGGCTGGGCCGGGCCTTGCTCTGCTGCAGTTCTGGCTGGGCCAGGGCCCACTCCGCTTTGCGGCCTGGCCAGCTCAGCCCGCAGTGCAGCTCAGCTGAGATTCTGCCACCACTGAGTTCCAACCAGGGCCAGCAGGCCAGGCTGGCTCCAGCTCAGCTTCAGGCAGAGCCAAGCTGGGCTCTGCTCTGGCCACAAGCTGCCGAGCCATCCTGCCTGCACTGCAGAGAAATCATGCAGCTAAGAACAGAGGCAGCTCTGCCGCCCTGCACAGAAAGCAGCCCAGCGACTGCAATTGACCACAGCAAGGGCCAGAAAACAGCCATGCAGCCAGAGCGGCCCTCCACCCAGCAAAGATTACATACCCATCCACAGGCCCAGGCAAGATATTAACTCTTTCAGTGCACAGATGAAACTTGCAGACATCAATCCTCTCTCAAGTTAGAGAAAAGGAAAGGGTGAAGGTATGTAAAAAAAACAACATGGAGACACCGAGGTCAGTGAAGAAGGGGTCAAATCCCAGATGGGAGGAGAATGAGGAGATGCCTTAGTCTTGGGTTGAAATTTTCTTGTAAGGCTATGGTGAAGATATAATTCATACATCAGACTCTTTTTTTTCTTTCCCTGTTACTCATAGAATGCATTGGGGGGGTGTAGCATTCTAACCACAGCCATGAGCAGAGGCATCAGTGTTGAAGCAAGCAGATGTTGAAGTAGCTGTGATCCAATGAGAAGCTTGAACAGAGAGAGATGAGAGATGAGAGAGAGGAGAGAGATGAGAGATATGAGAGAGATGAGAGATGAGAGAGATGAGAAATGAGAAACCTGGCCTCAGGGATGGGAGAAGAAAACCTCTGTTCCCAGAGATAAAAGAACTTTTGTTTCTACATTAGAACAGCTCATCCTTAAAATTGCACCTCAATAAGCTGAAATGACCCATGGTGGTAGTTGTTGGAAGACTACCAAACTGTGTGAGGGACTTCACAATTGCAGATTTTCAGGCAGCTGCTATTTGTGAAAATTAAAACCATGAGAGAACTGTTTCTTGTGGAAAAGTCTCCATGGCATACCAGGAGAAATCTAGGACAGATAGAATCCACAGTCATGGACTAAATGAACTCAACAGACATCTTGGACGGATGGCCATTTATGGTGGTGTCTGGAATCACCGGTCCAAATGGAAAGTTTGTATCCTTAGGTTTGGTGGGTCTGAACCTCAGGCTGAAGCGTAGATTGGCGTGGAAGAAGAAAGAGTGACTCTCACGTGGGTTGAAGATAGATGTTTATTGCTCCAGAGAGAGCACCGGAGAGTCCCTCTGGGGTTCAGGTTTCAGCTTTTGTATCAGGAGCATGGGGAGGGGCAAGGGTAAGCCATAACCAATACCAGGTAAGGAGGGAGTGACCAAGACAGAAGGACAATACACAGGACATCTGATACATGATACGGGATGGAGATAGTAAAGGCTTTGCCATTCATGTTAGCCCTTCCCACCCAGAATGTTTCAGGTTTCTGGACAGGGACACAGAATGGTTGGCACACCCACCACCAGGGAAAAACCAAAAGGGTCAGTATGGCAGGGAGTAATTTAGACTGCACTATTATTAATTAAATGCACCGCAACAGCCATTGACTGTGGAAATTATACTCATTCTTGTGTATCTTTATATATATATATATGTATGTATGTATGTATGTATGTATATAGTTGGAAGGTATAGGATCTGGGCATGAATAGATGACATAGAATAAGGGATGGAAAATGTCCTGGTTCTGGCCAGGAGAGGGTTAATTTTTTGCAGTATCCCAGAAGGGGCATGGCCAGGACACGGAGGTTGTTCTATAGCACCTCATATCATTGCCCGGGGATGGGTGGGAGTGGTCCCTTGTGGTCAATAAGCATGGTGGAGGGAGTGGTCAGGTAGTGCCCATTCCAAGCACTAGTGTGAATTGTTTGCATATCTTGTACACTTTATTACTGATATTGTAGCTCTTTACTGTTCATTTTTTAATTTTGCTGCTGTTTCCAGTAAATTGTTCTTATCTCACCCCATGCTCTTTACCTTTTGTGTCTCCAATTCTCCTCTCCAGCCCGCCACAAGGGAGGGAGAAGTGAGCAAGCAGTGAGCAGTTTGGAGTTGCAGTGGGAACACTAAATTGGAGAATACCTGAAGCAGGGAAACCTTTAAAATATTTGGGAAGCTGGACTGGAGCAAAACACACATCCGAACCAATATGATTCTCATATGTTCTCCGTTTATTCTATCTAAAATGGCAGCTTATATACGCTTAGAAATAGTTTACAGTTACAAGTATTTCTCATTGGTACACAGCATAGGAAAAAATGCAAACAAACATTGTTTATTTTATTCTTAAGGTGTCTAAAATGTTCACACTACAACTATACCTACTAATACTTAGAAATCCCATTGTCTTATGTTAACACCTTAACATAATTTTAACTGCGCCACAGGCTTCAGAGGCCTTGAATCTGGGGCCCAGGCTGGGGTAGCTCAAATTTCATGCCCACGCACTCTAAAAAATTCTGCAATACCATTCCTAAACCACAACAGAATGTGTTTAATGTTACAAGATGAAGCTCTTAATATCCTGATACACCGAAGCTTGCAATCATTCACTCTTTATTTAATTCATGCTGCTTTGAACCATCCCTTTGATGCACTTAAATGTAAGAATTTCATGAGTTTTTGCAGCAGAAGTTTTGAAATATAGACTTGACTTCATGCATGGAATTGGTGTCTCTTTCACAGCTTCAAAAGCTCAGTAAAACTGAGATTACATGCCAATAGTAAGTAAAGCAAGTTTATTTTTTTTTCTCTATTGGGTATTGCTGTCTTTTTGACAGCTTGTGACTGTCTCAATGGTTACACAGGAAGCTGAAGACTTCCTGAAGCTGAAGACTTCAGTGTTTTTTTATAAGGATTAAAAATACAATTTTAGATACATGAAACCTGTGAGGCTATTCAGGGACTTGGAAAAAGCATGTTGATATCCTAAACTAAGTAGAAGTGAGCATCTCTCAAGGAACTGTATGCTTATGCACATGAGAAAAATAACTTTCTGAACACAAATTTCCTGTATATGTTAACTTCCATGTAGTTGAGTTTTCAATTTGGGACTAGACTGATTAGAAATACTTTAATCCCTCTAACATGGAAAACAGTTTGGTCAACTGGAAACTTTCATCAATATAGGATATTAGTCTGCCGTAATATCACAGTTACACTGCCTCTTTCAGTAGCAGATGCTTGGGGAAGAGCATAGGCAGCAGGTATGTTTAGTATCATGCTTCCTCTGGTAGACCCTGTCTAAAGGTGGGAAACAGCAGTTCAAGGACTTCATAAGCTTGAGGTTAAATCTAGATAGCGTTTGAGTTAATGATGGACTTGTCTGTGAATCTAAGGAGTCCTACCTTGAATATATTTATACTTTTCACTTGCAACAAGATTTTCTAGTAACCAGTATGCAATACAGAACAATATATTAGTCTTATGCTGTATTCCTTCTTGCTTGCAACCTCCAGATTCATTGGTCTTGTCCTCGTTCACCTGGAAAGTTGTTTGAGACCTTAAACTGCCCCTTCTAGGTTAGGAGAACCCTACAGTAAGAAAATGAAACAGGTAGAGCAGAGGTCTGTTCTATGTCCATCTTGTTTAGTCCATCCTCATATACCTGAGGGACACAGTAGATAATGGTCAGAAAAATAAAATTAAGTTAGCTTAAAACTGCTTTTGGGATTTGTTTCCTTGAATATGAAAATAAGCAGGAACTCTATTCATGTTAATATATGGCAAGATAGAAGTAAGGAATGAACAGAAAATGCTTTTTATTAAAGGAACAGAAGTGACTTCCACTGTGTTTTTCAGAACATGTGAAAAAGCAGTGTTTTCAAGAACTGAGTAAATATAACCTAGTTGTGCTCTGCTATATGAAACTGCATATCAACCTGTGGAGGTGGATGAGCCTCCCAGGCCCTTGCCCTGGAGGGATGTCCCTTGAATGGAATGTGTGATAAGCTCATCTCAACCCCTTCGCTGGGAGAGAAGACCTAGATGAGACAGTTCTCTCTCAGGTCAGAACAAGGCACCCATAATGCTTTGATATATTTTTCAAACCCATTGGTTCTTCCCCTTTGATACCACCCCTGCTTTACCCCACAAATACCCAGAGTCTACCCTCCTCAGGTAGGGAGCTGCCATCCCTAGCCACTCCTTGGCAGGACAATAAAAGCTGCCCTGTGGAACTGCTACATGGCGCTTCTTTCTCTCTGTTCCCTGAGTTGGCCTGGGACAACCTCACAAGGCAGATCTGAAATCACTGCTAAGAGCTGAAACCACTGCTGAGAGCTGATTCACTTGCAGCCCCTGGCTGTGCCTTGCCGAGGCTGCCTGGAGGCCAAAGACTGCCAGAGACCCCCGAAAAGGCTGTCTTTCGTGAGACGTCTCACTCTGAGAAGATTTGCAGCTATCCGGTTCAAACTACAGACCCCACGGCTGCTCACATCAACCAATGGTCTTTAAGAGCAAAACCATGGAGTGTTGATTTTCATGACATGTTTCCCCTCAGGACAGACTTGGCTACCCTGCAGGAAGTGGGGTAAATACTATGGTATAGAAGTCAGTGTTTTGACATATCTGATCATAGACTAGGAATATTTGTCTATGGAGACACAGAAACAAGAACCAGTGAATTACATCATAATTTCCTACTCTAATATTTAAAACTGAAAACATTTACAAGACAAACAAACTGGGTCATATTTTCCTTAAAATTTCAGTTTGAACAAAATTTTAGGTTTCAGTTGAAGCTTAATGTAAAATTTTGTGCATGCATTCTTGAAAGTAAAATCCTTTATGTTAATTCTTAGAGGATATTAGTTATTATAGTCCTTAAAACTTTTAAAGAGTTTGTTCTGCTTCATTCTGCTTGTCCCTGAAACTTGGACTGCCCCTGAGGCCACTGAGTTGTGAGAACAGCTTTCATACCTCTTAAGCTCTGTGTCTTGAATTGTGCATTGCTGCTGGAAATACTTGTTTCTTGTGAATCTTGGTACAATATTGTACATTCTATAGTAATTACTTTTAAAATAATATGATGCTCATTCTAGATTGGAGTGGTGGAATTGAAGGGTTATGAAAGCCGACAGCTGGACTCAAGGCTGACATGGGGGAAATCAGGTGCTGAAGTCAGAGGAGACAGAACAAGGTAAGGAAGGGAAGCAAGCATTTAGAGATTATTTTCAGCACTCTTATTTAATTAAAATGTGGTAAGTATCTCTTATGGACTGTATGGAATACAACATGGGATTAAACTTGTTTGACTAAGAAATAGTGTTTCAGAAAATACCAAGTATGTATTTTGGTTCACTTCTAAATGTCAATTATATGCTAAGCATGTACACAGGTATTTCCTTTCCCATATGAAATTCCAGTGGAACTGTTAGACATAAATTTGATTTCATTTACTCAGGCATACTGTATTCACTTGGAGCACAACTAATTTGCAAATATTTCAGTATACAGTTTAACTTTTGCAACTGAAAAATGTATAGTGAAGAACGCTATCTCAGCTGCCCATTAGTCTTTTAGCAAAGTATAAGTAAGAAAAAGTGGAAATTCAAAGCAAGCCTCAACATGATGTAGAGCTTTCCTGGGGAGAGATTACTTGTGAAAACTATAGAACAATATTAAAATATCCTGTATTCTCACACTTTCTGTTGTCAGCCTTGAAAAAATGTATGTTTCAGCCAGTGCTCTTGAAACCTTGGAAATTATAATTGGTTCCTTCATGACTTGAATCTAGTGAACATTGTTTTTCCAGTACATTTATTAAAAGTCTTGTTTTCCATTGTTGGAATTACTATGAACAAATGGAACCATTACTGTGTGATAAGATAGGCTCAGAGCTTACTCTGATGAGAGTAATGAGCAACATCCAATACCAATCGGCCTACTTGCATCTTTTTCAAAAATTATTTTAAAAATTCCCATTTCTCTGACAAGATCTGAATGCTCTTGATGCTAGCATGCAGTGAATGTTTTTCTCTTTTTGCTCATTGTGAAAAACAAGGTTCGCTTTCTTGTTAAAATTTTAAAAGTTTAATAAAAAGACAGTAGGAGACAAATAAAGCAAAGGGTAAAAAAATAATAATAACGGCTGGGTGCTTGGCATTCAGTCAAGAGCACACTTACTATGTTGGAAACACCCTTTAATACTTTTTTTCTATTGCCCCATCCTGTGGCATATTCATAGACCATTATGCATTATTCAAACATTCGAGTTTTGATGTTCTTTTGCTTGGTTTTAACTTTTGACTTGTCTTCATGCCATCTTGTAGATTAAATCAAGATATTTTATTTCTACTCATGGTTCCATCCTGTTGTTTTTACACTCCCTGATAACAGAGACTCAATAAATTCTTCCTTTGGGGTTCTGGTTTCTGTCACCGTTATCTTCATTTAAATAGGATAATCTACAAATCTGAGGAATTACCTAATTACCTTCACTATTCTCTGAGTTAGTTACATGAATAAAAGGATTTTAACATTACATAGTTTCCATTTTAATATTATGCTGTGGCCTAAGATATATATTTATCACACTACTATTTCTAAGTTTTGTTAACGGCAGAAATAAAACCTATATTCATACAGCAAAGTTATTCCAGCATTATATATATCATTCTTCTTAATATTTGTGAAAATCCAACTTTATAATATGCATTTATAACACTCAGATTCTGCCCACAGTTGTTTATCTTCCTCTGGAGTGGGAGGTGAGGAATTGCTGTCAGTTTTATTGAGGACAAAGCAGGAATCATTTGAGATCTCTCACTTGTCCTAACTTTCAGAATCCTGTTAATATAGCATAACTGCTACTTGACCTTAATGCCTTCAACTTGATGTTGCTGAGCATGTAGTGGCTTTTTTTATGCTTCAGTACATGTGAAAGACATGTTTCCCCAGACAGACTTGGGGAAAATATTTTAGCCCCTTTAAATATATTTTGGAGGGAGACCTGAATGTAGTCTCTGGGTGTTGCAAACTCTGCAGTTGTTCCCTATACTCGGATAAAAAAAAAAAAAAAAACAAGAAAAGGAGGTGAATCTGTCCTTAAAAACAGATTCTTGATTGTGTTTTTTTCCCACTACTGAAGCAGAGAATCTGCAAAGGAGTATGGTGAATCCTTTCCCTGCCACTTCAGGGCTGTCATAGTGCTGTCAACTGAAGTTTATTTGACCTAATGAGAAGGATGATGCCTTATGAATTAGTATGGTGTGATATGTTGTCAGCCTGCTGTTTTGGTATGATTTAGTACTCTGTGTTGTTATTATTGATAATTATGGGGTGTTGCTGTATTGCCTACCAGTGTTTACTCTGATAACGTGGAAAAAAATGCAGCACAAAGTAAGCGCACAGGTAGGAAGCATCTCTCAGTAAGAACTTCCTAAACCTTCAGCAAAGTGGAAGTCTTTGTTTTTATCAGTTCTGAGGCAATCCAAAGTTAATTTTCCTCATTTGCATGGTGTCCTTGGGTCCTGGCAGATAGGAGACTTCCTTTTGTCTCTTTCCCTCAAAGAATTTTCTCCCATATATGTTTCTAGGAGACAATAACAACCAGGTACTTAACAGCGACAAAAGAANAATACCGCAGCAGTGAGGCTGCTCTCAAACTGCAGTCGATTGTGATGCGCCGTGGATCAGGGCAAAAAACAGTGAGAGGGTCTCTCGTGTGCTTCTCAAAGGATTTATTCCCCAAGGCATGCAGNCGCTGGAGCCCATCCTGGTCCTCTTCTTCTGCCATGTGGTGAGCTTTTGCTTGTGAGAGCAACCACTTAACAGGGACCTTATTTGACGCGATGCTGGAAAAACCCCAGCTAACTCGCACTCCCAGGCACTGCGCTGAGTGGCCGTTCCCACACCGAATCGGGCTCGGGTAGTGGTAAAGCAGGNGTCTCTCGTGTGCTTCTCAAAGGATTTATTCCCCAAGGCATGCAGTGACGAGTAAAAACCAAAAGCCCATGTTTTGCAGTCTTTTAAACGGGGGAGGAACAGGGGGAGGATACAATTCTTCAGCCAATCAGAGATATAACAGGGAGGGGATTGAGGAGGGACTCAAAACATGAAAACCAATAGGGATGGCAAGGGGAGTGGAAAAGGTCACATGGGCCAACAGGACGTCGAAGAATAGGGGAATTCCAGGGTGGAGTTAGGCAGGGGGTAGGGACAGCAAGGATTGACAGGGAACTCTCTGGAACTACGGGCAGGGATTTAGGGAAGATTGACATTATGTGAATGAGGTAACAGAACAGGTGTGTCTAGGGGATGAATGACAGCTGGACAAGGGAGGAGAAAACTTGGGGTAAAACCAAACATATCGGGGGAAAAACAGGAACAAACCATTCAAAAGGGTTTTCAAAATATGCATAAAGAAAAACACATCACCACGCTTATTAACACCCTACCTCACTACAAAAGGACTTTCACCATCTGCTCAGGTGCCTCAGGGAAGAACCCTGGGATCCCCGAGCCCCCTCCTCTTCCAAGGAAGCCTCTCTCTCTTAGCCATGTTCAGGAGCCAGGCGGCCACTGCCCACCCCCTGCCATTTTCTCTGCCACTGCTCTGAGGTTTCTTTGCTACACTGTAACTCGCACCCCCTGCCTGCCTGGATGCCCTGCTGTTCCAGCTACAGCTGCCGAGTTTCTGATACATCTCATCTACTGCTCCAGGACTTTGCTCATCCCTGCCTTCCCAGCTTGCTACTTCAAAGTCCTTGCTACAGCTCCTTTTGCTATCCAGAGGGGGCACCAGGATCAGCTGCCCCTGGGGCTTTGTAAGGGAAGCCCCTTCTGCATCCCTTTCTGCTGGCTGCAGCCACCATAACTGTGTGGAGAAGAGGGCTGGACTCGCACCACAGTGCCTCCTGCAGCCAAAGGGGAGTCATCGCACCTGCTCTGCCTGGCTGGGATCCTACCAGCGCCCCTGCCGGCTGAGACCATAACACCACCAAAAGGGAAATTGCTTTAAGAGCCAGAGGAGACTATTTATTGGGTTTCCTGTTCTTGTTTGTTGTTGCTGCCATTATTGTTGTTTGTTTGCCTTGTTATACACACACACATATTAGTAAAGAACTGTTAATTTTCTCATGTCTTTGCCTGAAAGCCCCTTAATTTCAAAATTATAACAATTTGGAGGGAAGGAGGTTCATATTTTCTATTCCAGGGGACACTCCTGCCTTCCTTAACAGACACCTTGTCATCCTGATTTTCAGCCTTCTGATAA
>VXBN01001613.1:89102-121122 GCA_013397395.1 Sinosuthora webbiana | reverse complement strand
TAAATTTGATCTTTCCTAGGCCTGGAACAGTTTTGAACCTCTTGGGATTTTTGTCCTGGGAAGAGCACATCAAGTTCTTAATACAGAGGCTGGAAATTCAATATATCTTCACTGAGCTCAACTGATTTGATTCAAGTTGGTTGAGATTGGAACATGACATAGAGACAGACCCATTGCTTCAGCTGCACCTGTCCTGTCACTTGTCCCTCTAACATTTCTTCACTGTTTAATGTGAGGGATGCTTTGTATCTACTCACAGGTAACTCAATTAATCCATATTTAATAACCTCTCTGTTACAGAACCACAGAATGGTTTGAGTTGGAAAGGACTTTTAAGATCATCTTGTTCCAACCCTCTGCCATGGGCAGGGACACTCCACTAGACCAGGTTACTCCAAGCCCTGTCCAGCCTGGCCTTGGACACTTCCAGGGATCCAGGGGCAGTTACAGCTTCTCTGGTAAATGTATCTTTGTTTCCCTCTGACCTTCACTGAAGGAGCTGCTCAATCTTCACAAGCTTATGCTGACAATGAGGAACAGCCTCTGGGCAGACACAGATCAGAGAGAACAGCACTGTAGCTCCCAGCCACTATCTTTTGCCTGGGATTCTTGCCCATTCTCAGATAACAGTCCTTAAGTATTTTCTTTTTGCTTTCCTATGAATTTTTTAGGAAAATGGCACCAGGAATTTATCTCCAACTTTTTTTTTTTTTTTTTAATTATTTGCAGCCCATAAAAACAGGATTTAGCCGCTAATTATTCAATCCAATGATCCTGGAAGCATCCTCTAAACCCATTCCTGGAGGGATCACAAAGGAACCAAGACGTGGGATGGCAGTAGATGGCGCTGAAAGCCTTGGAGCCCATCAAGGAGCCCTGATCAACCCACTCCCACCTTGCAGGGCTTCCCAAAAAACCTTCCCCCACTCTGTTCCCCTCTTACAGCAGAACACAGGGAGACCTTGCCACTGAAACCTGGGGCGTTTTGAGGCCACATGCTGTGGATGATGGTTAGAGGGTCTAACTGGGAGCATGAAAATGGCAACAAGCCAGGGACCACAGAAGATCCCTGTTTTTGGACAGCAGCCCTGTGTGCCTTTTCCACTACCAGTTCATTTGGAGGGTTCCACACGGCCACAAAGCAGCTGGAGGCTCCTTGCTCTGATCTCAGTAATCTCTCCAGAGGCAATTCACGTTTATAGACTCAGAAGTGTGTCTCCAATTATAGAAGAGCAGCAAGGTGGCTCCGAGGCACTCTCTGCCACTGTCACCGTGAGACCCCTGGGGACTTGTGACAGCTCCCAGGTGAGGAGCCATCCTACTTCCTTTTATCTGCTAGAACACGCTGTATCTTAGCTGGAACTTGACACGTGATTGACAAACACTGCTGTGACCTCCCAGTCTTCCCTGCCTGATCTTCTGATGGTTTTGAGAAAAAAAAAAAGGCAGAGGAAAGTATTCCTTTGGCCTGCTCTGTAGGTATATACACATGGTGGTGTGGCTGGAGGAGGCTGTACCTCATGGTGACTCAGACCTGGGACCACAAAAAAAATGCAAATTTGTGTCTATTCCACTAGTGGGTGGAAGAAATGCACGTTTCCAGGTGTCCACAGCAAGAAGCAGAGGAAGGATGACTTCAGGAGGAGCATGTGTCATATTGAAGCACTTTCTGGCATGACTCACAACATGACTTGTGCCTTCTGTACCTCAGAAAGAACAGAGGAGATGGCCAGATCTGCCTGATCCTGGCTCTCTGTCCAACCAATTGAGTCAAAGGCACGTGGGCATTTTGTCACCTAAGTCTAAACTCTCTGCTAGGGCACCTCAGTTAAGTACTGTGTGTTCCTGGCAAATTGGTGTCATAAAGGCTGTAAAAATAGATAAGGATAAAATATGTCCTTAATTGCTTTTGAGGACGGGAGCAACCAGCCTTGGGCCAGACAAGAATCTCTCCATTCCCTTAATGCTTCTTGGAGTTACCCCTTTAAATCCAGGAGCCTCACCAGGGCAGTGGAGAAAATACCCTCAGGATCATATCAGAATAAACCCCAGCTCCATAAAATACTCAGGATAGCTGAGAAATTCCCTTTTTTTCACACACGTACAGACATTGGGGAAAAAAACCTTCCCCCGGGGCCAGTTCCCTGACCTCCAGCAGCCCATGGTTACTCATCACATCTCAGGTCATTGTGACCATTTCAGGTGGGAAATTAAGCTTCTCACCAAACACCCCTTATCTAATCTCCGTGGTCAATATTTCCACCTTGCTTGCACTAAAGACATTTCCCTTAACATCCATAAAGCTGGGACAGATCAAAGGAAAAGTTATCACGGGGTTGTGTGTGCTCACAGTGAGGGGAAGCTTTTCTCCCAGCTGGAACACCTCCACGTTTTACCTGCAGCCTCATTAAATCAGACCTTGGATGGAACTCTTCAGCAGTCATGTGGTCAAGCCAGGAACTTAACCTCTTTAGTCACATGAGGACATTTCATTCTTCTCACGCCTGTTACCTTGAGTTGATCAGGACATTGATGCCTGCACTGGATCCGTATTGATTCTGGAAAGTACAACAGGTGTATGATTTATTTATTTATGTATTTATTTGTTTATGAACAGGAACAAGGGCATGTGGTGACAGGTCAAGGGGGAATGGCTTTTAACTGAAAGAGAATAGGTTTAGATTAGATATTACAAAGAAATTCTTCACTCTGAGGGCGGTGAGGCCCTGGCACAGGCTGCCCCAGAGAAGCTGTGGCTGCCCCTGGATACCTGGAAGTGTCCAAGGCCAGGTTGGATGGGGCTTGAAGCAACTTGGTCTAGTGGAAGGTGCCCTGCCCACGGCAGAGGATTGGAATGAGATGGAATTCAAGTTCCTTTCCAACCCAAACCATTCTGTGACTTTTAATTAATTGCTCCTGCTGAGGTTTACTCTGGCTGGGATAACCAGTGCTGCATGCTAACTTAATTCATCCCAGAAACAATCCCATAAAAGCCCATGCTGGTGTTAAGCACACCTAAATGTTCATAACTAGACAGATGGAGAAAAGATGCACATGTGTGTGTGCCAAGACTGAAATGGCATCATCTGTCATGCATTCACTCTTGCAAACATCTGATTTATGCATTATTAATGCCAAGGCACCCAGATTATCATTTCCAGCATTGTGTACTCATATGTAGGTGAACGTGGGTGGAGAGAGATACGTGTATGTTAAATACTTTGGCATACACACATGAATATGTAGAGATTTCTGAGTGCAAGATTAGAAATGGATAGACAAATGTGTGGTGCAGAAGTTCAGATATCCAAAAAGAAATCTTTTGCATCTAGGTGTCAAATTGCTAGAAAATCCCAGCGTATTTATAACAAATCTTGCCGTCTCCTTTCCTCCCCTGCCTTAGCAGATGAAAGTGTGCCCAGGTTCGCTGGGATCAAAGGCATCCATCATCCACGAATGAGTGTGTGCCCCCGTGACACAGGGAAACAAATACTTGGATGCTGACTGGCAATAAATAAATACCTGCCAGTGTTTATTCCACACCCCAGGGTGGGGCTGGCACTCAGGCTGATCAAGTGAGTCCCTTTTGTGTTTGTTTTGTCGGTCTCCTGGGGGGCTTTTCCCGTCCTTTCCCAACCCTCTGGTGGGGTTTGGCAGGCAGGGTCTGACAGTGCTGCTCTGAGTAACAACAAAAGCTGCAGAGGTGGGCTGGGGACCGGCTCATCGGGCAGGTTTAATGAGCGGTGTGGGGAAAGGAGAAGCATCTCCCTAAACACAGAGTGAGTCAAACTCACCTCTGGCGAAGGGAGAAGAAGACCTGGAGCAGAGGAGGCGTTGACAAGGCACCATATGTGCTCTCAGTCACATCCTCTGCTGTTTACTCAAGCTGCAGGGATGTGAGCAGAAGTAAAACCTGATTTAGGTCACATATGCCTTTCTCTTTGCTCAGTGCCGGAGTCAAAACATCCCGTGGGCAAGAGGAGGAGGAGATGAGGACCCAGTGCATTGTCTGGGAGATGAGATAGGACCTGATGCACAGTCCTGGACTAGAAACCAGGGCATTTTTCCCAGCAGAGAGCTGGTTTTGCTTCTCTCTAAAACCTTCCTTTCTGTTGTTGTTGTTGATTCATGACAGGTAAGTTTGGCTTATCTCAGGCTTTATTTTCATAATCAAGCAGCTTTGCATAACTAATAAACTCTGTTCCCAGCTTGTTCTTGTAAAGCAAACAGTAGCTGGCAAGGAATTTGTTAGATTTATGCACCTAAACAATAGGTATGGTTTGCTTCCTCATTTCCTGCCCACCCATGCAGCCTTTCCAGTGCAGCCTCTGGGCTCTGCATAAAACCATGTGCCCTTGGAGTCAGGGAGTCATTTGGGAACCTCTGACATCCATCTGCTGAGCAAAGCCAGAAGGAGCTGTGCCAGGAGCCCCACTCCAGGTAACCCAAAGCACCTGACCCCATCTCATGCAATTTAGATGTGGAGCAGTGGTAGGGCCAAGAATTTCTTCATTTCATCTAATCTAAATCTCCCCTCTTTTAGTTTAAAACCCTTCCTCCTCATCCTATCACCATCTGCCTATGTAAAAAAAATCACCCTCCTTTTCATAAGCTCCCTTCAGGTACCAGGAGGTATTTTAAGGTCTCCTTGAGCTTTCTCCTCTCCAGGTGATCACCCTCAGCTCTCCCAGCCTGGCTCCAGAGCAGAGGGGCATCTCCAGCCCTTGGAGCATCTCCATGGCCTCATCTGGATCTGCTCCAGCAGCTCCAGGTCCTGCTGCTGTTGTCCCCAGGGCTGGGGCAGCTCTGCAGGTGAGGTCTCCCTGGAGCAGGGCAGAGAGGGAGAATCCCCTCCCTTCACCTGCTGCCCACACTTCTTGTGCTGCCTCCCAGGATTAACTGGAGCCACAGCTCCAGTGGATTAACTGGAAGGAACCCTGTCACCAGGAGGCCACACGTAGGGACAGATCACAGGATCGCTGCTGCTGGTTGTGTCTGCTGCAGCAACAGCAGAGAAGGAAAAGGAAACTTCAAGCCCTGTGACCAAGCAGTGGGAGAGCTCTCCACCATCTGCCTGCTGGTAAATTAAACATGAGCTCTGCCTAAGCACACGCCAGTTACTGGAAAAGGCTGACGGTGACATGTGGTGACATCCTCCCCCTCGCTTCCTCTCTCCCCTCCGTGTGAACGGAGCCGTGACTCCGGGTTTGAGCAGCTGAGCCAGCGCCAGGCAAAGATGCAAATCTCTGTCGCTTCTTCCACTCACCACGTGTGGCAGGGCTGCGTTTGACAGAGAAATAACCACGCACTGCCTGAAGAAACACCGCCACTCTCACAGCCCCAGTCTGCCTCCAGGGTTCCTCCTCCTCCCTGCAGGATCCAATCCTGCCCGCCTCCTGCAGGCTTTGTAGGAATGGATGGACAGAATGCACCTGTAGCCCAGCGGTTTTATGGCTTAGGCTGGTTGCTGTTAACCTTTTCCAGCCTGGTGGAGAGTTAGGAATACAATAATTAAAGCCTAGTTGTCAAGTCCAAAAGGAGCTGCAATTTTTGTCAGTGGCAGCACCTGCCAGACAAGGCACAGGCTGTAAATCAAAGCATCAGCGCTAATAAATGCAATGTCAAGAAGCTAAAGAAAGTCAATACCCAGTTTGGACATCAGTTAGAAGTTCTCCTGTGCTTTATGACTCCTCTGGTCCATCAGCAGATAGTGATGGGACAAGGAGGAACAGCTTTAAACTAAAATAAGAGAGATTTGGATTAGATGTTATGAAGAAATTCTTTACGCAAAGAGTAGTAAAGCACTGGAATAAGTTGCCTGGTGAAACTGGGACTGCCCCATCCCTGGAAGTGTTCAAGGCCAGGTTGGATGGGGCCTGGAGCAACCTGGTCTCATGGAAGGTGTCCCAGCCCACGACAGAGGGGGTTGGAACAAGATGATCTTTAAGGTTCCTTTCAGCCCAAATCACCCTGTGATCCTGTCAGGATCTGCCCCATTAGAGAACATCCCTTCTGCTGCAATCCCCCAACCCCAGCAGATCCTAAACTAGAAGGCAGTGAGCAAAGTGAGGTGAGAGCACAAGGTTGATGTGCCCTGTGGGAACACTGCTTGCTTGGGATTGCCTAATAGCTGGTCTCAGGACTGCAGAAAATCCCTAACTGGGGCCACGGGGGAGGAGGGGGATGTTGGTTCCTGAGGCCAAGGAGGATGTGCTTCCACCTTGTCTCTCTTTTGGGAGATGCCCTGGGTGTGTTTGAAAGCAGAAGGGGCTCCACATCTGAGCCCTGGGTTTGATCTCTTCCTGTACAGGTCCATGAATCAAACTGCAGGAGATCCTGGTGGGTGTGTGACCCTTCCTAGAGGCTGTAACAGAAATTTATCCCCCCAGTAATCACTGAAGTACCCCTGAGGATCACAGGGAGTGAGAAATAAGGCAATTCACCAATTCTGTCAGACCCTTCCTGGTCAAATAAACCAAACACGGGGTTAGAGCTCCAACAGATCTATCCTGAATCTGCTCTCCCGAGATGCACAGAGGAGCTCATGTCACTCCCAGACATAATAAAGTGGTAGTAACAAAGACAACAGGGATAAGAGTAATAATAAAAATACAGCTTTTCTGTCCATCAAGGCCAGACCTGCCTTGGGCTGATTTCCACACTTAGAGACACCAGCACAGCACACAGTTTTCAGTGGTTTGACAACCAGAGCTGGCAGCTGATGGGCAAAATACTTTGTGCCTCTTGCCCCAAAATTGTGAAAAACCAGGTGTTTTCCCACAGCTCTTCACTTCCACGTGCAAACAGTGGGGATGGAGTTTCCCACTGAGTGTTGGGACTTTCCTGGGGCTGTGCATGTCGTGGCCATGGTGTGCATCATGCTCATGTGGCTGCAGCTGCTCCCAGTCCTACCCAGCTCATCCATCATGGTCACTGTCCCTCTGACAGCAGAATTCTTCCCTCAGCTGTGCTCACAGACCCTGTAGTTACAATCCACACAATCCTGTGGTCCACAGGCTGCACCTGTGGTCAAGATCCTCCTCAGTGTGCCTCAAATAAGGAGCTGATTTGAGCACTCTGGTTTATTTTGGGAGAGTACCTTTGGACAACAGACACCCCCAGCTGATGCATGTACCCAGACTGGGTGGTGGGTATGGTGTTACTGCATCCCTGAGCCCTGGCACCCCCTGCACTGCTCCTGGTTAGTCCAGGCCACACACCAAAACCCCACTGATGACCCCTGCCCTGACCCTGTTGGTTTGCCAGTAGAAACACAGCCTGGCATGTTGACGCAGAGAGCTTCAATTTTTGACAAACCATCATTTTCATCTCGGAAAAAAAAAAAGCTCATCCAGACAAATCCTGTGTGGCTCTGCCTGCACTCCCAACCTCACTTAAACACAGATGATTTCTCCCAGCAGCCACAGCCCTGCTATGATCCCTGCCTGCTCGAATGAGCTCCTACAGACAGTGGCTATAAATAATCCCAGCCAGCATCAGGAATGACCTCCCTGACAGATTATTTACTGCAAGCATGGCCAATACACAGGGATTTAATTTGCTCTTTGCACATAGTTGCTTGGGCCCTTTGGTTAATTACCTAGAACAGGATGCTGCTGGATTCCCACCCTGGAATATACCAGTTTTTGATGGCTTCAGTGCTGTGCTCTGCCTCAGCAGAGGTGATGATAACCCAGAGAGGGTTGCAGCTAATGGGATCTGTCTGAAACATGTCCAGTTCACCTGAGGACACCAGGCCTGATTCTGATACACCCATTAGGTCCATTTCCTTGGGTGGATTTATTCCTAAGCCCTCCCAGTAACTGTTTCCTTATCCAGAGGTATCTTGATCTCTGGCATTTGCCTACTGAGGAATGAGGTGATTGCGAGTGAGAGTGGATCTTCCATGCAGCCTGGCCTTGGGGCTCCACCCTTCAAAACTGGACCCAGACCACTTCCAGAGATGGATTCCACAGCTGTTTATCTCAAATTAGCTCTTCAAAACAATAGAGGAATTTGGCAGCTGCTTAATATTTCCCTTAACCTTTGCACAGGGGAAAACACATCCCCTTTTTGAGCAGGGAGAGTTTGCTTGTGCTCGTTTAGCACTTCAACACTGATTTTCTGTTGTTGCAAACACTGTTTGTTAGTTGTTTGTGCTTCTTGTGGCGCTGGTGGTTTAGTTTTAGGTGGTTCAGTGAGGAGCAAGGAGTTGGATGTAATGATCCATACAGGAACCTTCTAACCTGAGATGTTCTACACTTCTACAGCTTTGATCTGTACCCTGCAAGAGATGCACAGACATGAGAACTCCATCCACAGCCGGTGGATGGGCTGGACATTGGAACTGTGTGGGCTCCTGCTTGCTCTTGGCAAATATCAGTCTTCCCAAAAATCCTGGCTGTACCAAAGACAAGCCATGGAACCAAATCCTCTCCCCCAGGCTAGCACAAAAACCCTCCAGGTCACCCAGAGAGAGAAATACTTTGCAATGCATTGCACTGCCATCGGGAAGTACCTGAGGGGCAGATCCCCAGGCTGCATTTGTGGGGGGGAAAAATTAAAAAAAACAAAAACAAAAACAAAAACAAAAACAAAAACAAAAACAAAAACAAAAACAAAAACAAAAACAAAAACAAAAAATTGAAGAGGCTCCTAAAGAAGCTGCAAAAGTCAAATTACAGTCTCAGACACACAACCACACCATGGCAATGTCAGCCCATCAGCCAAACCCAACACGTGCATGGGCTCACCCCGTGGCATCCCTGCGATTGCCTGGCTTAGCTTAACCCTCCCAGCTCTGCTGAGTCAGCCTTTCTGCAGGAAAATCAGCTTCACAGCCGAGGCAAAAAGCCATCCCGGGCTGGCTGACACCCTCACAGCCCTTAATCACCCTCCAGCCCGTCCTTCCCGACCCTCGGAGCAGCAGAGCGAGGCTTCGGGAGGAAGGTGCAGACAGGCTCAGATCAGCTTAGCAGATAGGAAGGTAATAATTACCCCGATAAAACCACCAAGGGCAGACAGGTGGGCTTTGTGCTTCAGCCTAGACCTCCCAGCCTCTCTTCTCCCTGTCTGGGGCACTGCTGACAGAGCTGCTGGGAGCATTTCCAGGGAGACAGTGAGGTGCCAGACTCCACGCTGAGTCACATCTGCATTCCAGAGGTTGCTCCTCTCTGCTGGGTCTCCCAGGAGGTGCCTGGTGTGTGGACAAGGTGGGCGTCCAGCCCTGTGCAAGATAAGGGCAGTGAAAACCCCATTTCATCTTGAATGAGTGATAAAGTGTCACCCCCATTCTCCCATCAGTGGTTCTTCTTCCACCAGCATTACTCCAGTGCAGTGTTTTCCAACAAGGGGATATCTGTTTTTTCAAAAAAAGGCCAAAACTTCTGTAAAAACATCTTCAGCAAAACAGGGAAAATGATATGTCAGTTCATGAGGTCAAAAAGAGCTTCAGAAATTTTGAAAAATATCAGTTTCCATCCCATTTGGACAGGAAGGTATTTTTATTTTTATTTACGTTTAAAAAATAAGATCTCTGGTGAACCAAGATCTGTGGTTTTCAGCCAGCTGTAACCATGAGTCCTTCAAACCCTTTATTACAACCTCTCTGGCTTAATTCACTTTCTTCCCAGTCCCATCTCTCTCCAGGGTTTGCTAACTCCTGCAAGTGATTTTACTTGGGGATGCAGGTGGACTTCTTTCCCCTCTGCAACAGACCCCATCACAGGCAAAATTGTGCCAAAAAAAGAGGCTTAAATCAAGTCTCTGTGCAGTGGCCATGCTCAGAAATATTCACCATAAACCAGTTAGCAAGTCTGGAAAGGCATCCCAGTCATTGTTACAAATTAATTATGATGAATATCAACGCTTTATTATTTTCTTATGCCTTGCTTATACAGCAGCCAGTCCTTGCTGAGTAATTTATAGGCAGATAATAACCTCTCTGTACCAAGTGACTTCAAAAAGGTTGGGTTAATCCATGGTGTAAAAATGTCACTGAGAATGTGCCCAGATGGATGGATGGTAGGAAAGACTGGGTCAAAACGCCAAAACAATGCTGAAGGATGAGGCAGGCAGAGAGAATGAAGGTGGATGTGTGGCAGGGGAGCACATCTGAACTTGTCACAAGGCTGGAAGGAATCGAGGCTGGCAGGAGGAGGAGTGAGTGGGTCAGGGCACCGCTGTGGTGTCACTGATTGGAGCAGGTGACATTAACACTGCCTGAAAGGGAAAAGAGCAGGCCTGGACTGCCAGGGTAAGTCACAGTCCCTGCAGCACCACCAGTGGGAGAGGCAGGAAGGAAACCAGCCATGAGCACGGGTGCCATCACCCTGACATCCAGGTGAGCTGCCTGTAGGGACGCCCAAGGACAGCAGCACAGAGTGGATGGGGTGACCAGGCACCAGTGTGAGAGCCACAGCCTCCTGTCCCCCCTCTGCCACTGATGGGTCAGTGCCCTGGGGTGGATAGAGATGGACCAAGAACTAGAGAAATGCAAGGTGACATTTGCTTCTGTGTGTTACCCCATGGTGGGACTCCTGAGGACATTGGTATTTTTAGGTGCCACCAACCTCTAAACCAACACATCCCCTGCTAGCCAGAAAGCCTTCTCCAAAGACTTCTCCTCTCTTCAACCCTGCCCACAGGTTGGCACCCAGCTTTGGTGGAGGCATCCAACACAGGCTCTCCAGTCTGGTTTGGATGACATTTATCAAAATGCTGGGTTTTCTTTCTGTTGATGCTCAGGCAGTCATTTGGGTGGACAAAGGAAGCAAAAGGCAAGACCCAGCTCTGGAAATATCTCCTCATAATGACCAAAATCACGGCTTAATTGTGGGGTTTGAGCTGCAGCTAGAAATATCTGGATTTGGGGCTGTGTTCATTCTTGAGCTGCCCTCCCTCGTGGTAATCATTCGTTAGGTCTTAATTACTGTTTCTCTTTGTAGGTCTAATTCAGCTGCATTTTTTGGTTACAACCTCTGCTGCCACCCACTTCTCTGACTCCTTCTCTGAGCCACCAACATCAAATCAGTACAAAGAGCACTCAGATACTTCTTAAAGTAAAGACTAAATAATGTTTGCTGGTGTCTGGCCAGGAGTGGGTGCAATATCAGTCTGCACCTTCTACTAGAGGGAGAAGCAATTCATAAAGCCTGGGGGATCCGGAAAGACTGGGTCTCAGACCATAGAAGATTAGATCAGATTAGATCTGATTCTCAGATCAGCAAGACAAAAATCTTCTCCCTGTGCAGCAAGCTGGGTGGACAGATGCATCAGCTGGGTTTTATCCAGCTTGCCCTGAAGCTCACCAGCCTCAGTAACATCACTACAGTGCCAGTTAGATTTTCCTTGGGATTGTGGGAGATAACATCCAGAGAAGACCTCTCAAGGCATTTAGCCCACCATCAGCTGAGCTGGAGCTGCTGGGTCCACCCATGCCCTGCCCAGAGCAGACACAGCTCCTGGGGGTGGACCACAGAGCAGGACAGATCCGAGTGGAACATGAGAGATGAAGCTGACTTCGATGTAGGCACTGCAAACTAATTCCCTAGAACAGAATCACAGGATAGTTTGGGTTGGGAGGCACACTTAAAGGTTATCTTGTCCAACCCCCCTGCAATGAGCAGGAACATCTTCAGCTAGATCAGGTATCTTGGGGTTGTGTCAATGCTTTTGGTGTTGACTCTTACCACTACTCCTCCATCCACATGATGTAGTGTCTTCCAGCATTGCTGACCAATAAATTCAATTTTGATACACTTTTTCTTCACACCACACCACTCAGCTTCGAAGAGGACACAGCTGGACACACGAACAAGGGAAATGTGAGTGACAAATATTCACATCCACACAGCTTTTCATTAACCATGAATGCAACAAGGGCTCCCCTGGGGATGGGGAAGGGACCCTGACATTTGGCAGAGCTTCGGCATGGAGCAGTCAGACTCTGATTTACACAGAGCTACAAAAAAAATTTGTCATATCTCAGCATAAATATATTCCTTCCTAGGACATTTTGGTTGCAGCAAAACTGCCCAAGTGCATCTAGACACCTGGAAACATTGCAAATAATTCCTACTAGAGCCCCTCGCAAAGCAATTCCCGGAAACAGCCGTTTCTTCTTCTTCTTTTTTCCTCACAGATGGATAGAAGAGAAGAAAAATCCCCTCCAATCCCAGACGTGAGGGCAGTCACTCCCCAGCCCGAGGCAGGTGAGCCTGCCGGCTGTGCTTCATCCAATGTGTTGCATTGTGAAGGTTTGCCCGTGGTTTAGTTAATCCCAGACACATTCCTGAGCCATCAATCAGAGCTGAGTCAGCCAGCGTGACTGGTCTGCCCTTTTTATTTTTATTTTATTTTAGCCATCACAAGTTCTCTCGCCTTGTTTGCCAGCAGTGAGCTGGGGGTTTATTCCTCTTATTTATTTATTTATTTATTTTATTTTAATAAAAATGGGACTTGACTGGGAGCAGGGAAATGTTCCTGCTGTCGAGTATAACCTTTAAAGCTGCACTGCCTCGAGGAGCTTCTCCTCTCTGGGATGCTGCTACAAAATGCATCACAAGGAAGTAAAATAAAGGATGCAGCCTAGGATGGCACTGATTCCCCTAGCTTATTTGGGGGTGATGTGACACAAGCCCCATCGTGCACATTAGAAAAAGGAGGACAGATTTTTTTTTTTTTTTTTTTGGGCGGGGGTGGGATTTTCTTACAGAGCAGCCTTGGAAATGCTGCCCAAAGCCACTCCTAAGGAGGCAAAATCTTCTCCCCAGTGCTCTGCCCGCAAGGACGAGGTTTTATCCTTGTCAAACAGCCCCAGGGGAGGGCAGGGGAGCTGCGCTGATGTTGTGGCTTCGTGTGACCTCAGCCCACCCCGGCTGGACGCGTTATCAGAGCCCCTGCAGGACTCCCTGTGAGGCGGGCGGGTGCAAGGCTGCAACTCCTCGCCCTAAAACAAGCCAAGTGTTTTGTCTCTGCCAGGTTCAAGGAGACAGCCAGGTTGCTAGAGATAAAAATTAATAGCTAAAAAGAAAAAAAAAAAAAATTAAAATCTTACGGCTGCTGGATTTTCCGGAGAGCACGGGACCTCCCTACCCTCAGGGATGAGCACGGCCGAAGTCTCACACCTCAGTATGTCCACCTAGAAAATACTACTGCAAACGCAATAAAATGAGAAAAAGAACTGCAAAGGAGAGAACAAACTTGAAATGGGAGAGCACCCTCCTTGGTGAGAGGGCCTGGAGCACAGAGCAGTTGGGAGAAGGGAGATGACCCCTGTGCACCCCAAAAAGCTCTGGCCCAAAGCCAGGTCTGAGAGGCTCTTCCAGCCCAGGGGAGAGCAGAGCAAGGGCTGCTCATCAGCCAGCAGGAGCAAAATCACAGAGGGGAGCTAGGACGAACAGCACTCTGCACCTTTTAGCCTCTTTAGCTCCTCAGAAGCTTTTAGAGATGCAACTCCTATAGTGGGACAAGCCTCTAATCACAGAAGCAGCATTCACCCAAGATGTGCTCCAGAACATCATGACAAATTACACCTCTCCCTGTCTCCTCCCACTTTTTCTCCGGAACAATAAATTAATATTAAATAAATAATTTAAAAACCCACACACAAGTTTATAGGGAACTTTTCTTGCAGGTGGCAGCTGCTGTTTGCCCTGAAGGCAGGAAAAGACAGCCCTTCATTCAGCACCCAGGTATCTGATTTCAAGAACTACACTAAGTTTAAATAAATGCCTAGTCCTGCCTAATTTGCAGCATAGATTTAGATCTAGGCAGGACAAGTCCCAGTACATCACTTTTCTACTCATCAGTGATGTAGCATGTAGAGCTTGGGTGGCATTTGCTTATCCTAAGTAGGTGTTAACACTTGTAGAATTCTTCGAATGAACACCTTCCACTAGACCAGATTGCTCCAAACCACCTTCAAGTTAGCCTTGAACACTTCCAGGCATGGAGCATCCACAATCTCTCTTTTATGAGAATTTTTATTTCTGAGGTTTAGGAACACGTGTGAGGCAGCACAGGGTGACCCTTAGGGCTTGAGAGCATGAGTGCTGACACAAGGAAGAACCAGGTCACTTCTGTATTTCAACAAGATATTTTATTGGTCCAGCAACTGCAAAATATACAAATTTCAGAAAGGCATACCCTGTTTTTAAGCTGGCACAGCTTTATATCAGGCAGTTATTCCAGATGTATATACAGAACAGTTAACATACCACAAATTAAAAAAAAAAAAGTAATCCCAAGTAACTACACCCTTCTCTCCAAGCTTTGCAGTATACATTAAATAAATAAAAAGCACTATGCTATCAAAAAAAAAAAAAAAAATTAAAAAAATAAATTCAAGTATCACAAAGGAAAACAAACCAGAGAGAGGAAAAAAAAAAGTGGGGTAAGAAATCATTGGTGTGGTTTGCCATGTCCTCTCTCCCAGTCTGCCTTGGCTGTGGCATCAACTGCCCAGTCCTTGGCTCTGTTAACCAAAAAGATGGACACCAAGTTTTTTGGGGCAGTTGTGATGGCACAGGGCTGACACCATCCCACCAACCCCTCCGGCACAAGAGGAACTCGAGAGAACAGTTTTCCCAGTGCTGGAAAAAACACCATGTTCAAATTTCAGGCTTTTGTAGACCTACTGAGACATCTATTATTACTAAAGGATGAAAGTTTAGGGCCATTTTGGTTTGCCTTTTTTTTTTTCTGTTTTTTATATATATATATATTTATATATATACACCCACACACAAATACACACCAAAACATCCGCGCAATTACACTTGTACACGATTGATCTCGGGGCAGCCAGACGTCATGTTTGTTATTTGCTGGCTTATCTTTTTGCAGCAGGACAGAGATAAAACTCCCCACGAAGGAGGAAGCTGAAAAGAGCCAAGTGAGTGAGTGGCCTCCCCAAAAACACATTCATTTTATCTGAAAGGCAGAGAAACCGAAAGCGCAGATGCCGGCCAGGGCACAAAAGGGAGAAGTCCACTTTTAATGAGGCTATTAAAACAGAAATAAAGCGGGGAGGGAGGGGTGGGGAGAGTGTTCTTTGTTTTATCTGTACAGGAATATGATACACATATGCACAAGCTCACACAGGCAGGGCACTGCCAGGGCTGTCACCCCCGTGGGACAGGGGCTGAGCGTGGCCCCGGCGCCCTCCCGCCGTCGGTGCCGCTCCGAGCGCGAGGCCGAAGCGTGAGGCACTGTGGTTCGCCTTTTCCCAAAGGAAAAACAGACCAAACCCACCCCCAAACCACACACACACGCTCACCAAACAGTCATTTCTCCACCAAACCTCTCCGATCCCATCTCTGGGGATGGTGTTCCCTACACAGGACACTGGGGAAAGCCATGGGAAGGATGGATCCAAAGGGTCGCCCCACCTCCAGTTCCCCAGCCTAGTGCTGCAGGAGAGGTGGCTGCTTTCACCTCCTGGCTCATACAAAAGAAACCCCATGAGATGGGCATGGAGAAAATGCCCAGGAAAAAAAAAAAATCCCAAAACCAACCCAAAACCTTAAAAAAAACCCACCAAAATCCACAGACTTTTGCACAAAGCAATAGTGGTTAATTGCCGTTTTTAACTGCTGTCTCCCAGCCCAGGATAGGCTGCCAACAAGGGATCTTATGGATCAAACCACTGGGAGTTGGCTGATGGAGTCAGTCAAGACCTCACCCTGTTTCCCCCACCTTAAACACTGTAACTATTATTTGTAGTCCCAGCTTTCCAGCATGCAAAATACAATTAAAAACAAACAGAAAAAGTTGCCTGTATTCAGGCTTCCCCTGTTAAGGGGCACAACTTGAAAAAAAAATAAAGTAGTTATGCTTCTGCCACAAATAAAGTGCAAAAACCAAGCAGTTTCTAAGTATACACATACACACACGTGTGTGTATATATAAAATTAAAAAAAATACAGACAAAACTGTCCCTTCTTGTGGCTTTTTGCAGTCAAACAGGGACTCCAGACCTCTGGCCACCTCCATGAGACCTGTGTGTCTACAAAATGCATCTAAGCCTAGGGATTCAAACCCTTCCCCAATACCTCCACTTCCATCTAAAAAAAGAAGAAAGGGGAGATGAAGTACCAGCACAGCACCTCAAACAGTGCTCAGCCTCCCCGAAATTCAGCCCATGCCTGAACTCAGACCATACCTGGGTGCTCCCCAAGATGAAAGCATCACCCGAGCCCCTGCTGGCACGGCTCCTCATGCACTGCAGGCAGCTTTCAAGCAGTTTTAGCAGCAGATCTACATTCTCTGCAAACTGCTTTAAGGTATGTTGATTAAAAAAAAAAAAAAAAGTGAAAGAATGGGTTGGTTTTTTTTTATTAAACCCAGCAGTTCTTGCAGTGAAGGAGTTCACACAGCTGCTTTTCCTGGCGCTCACAGATCTGCATGAGCCAGGCTGGCATGTGTGACCAGTTGTAGTGCGTGTGAGGGACTGCAGCACAGCATGTTAGGGGCTTATTCAAAAGTAATTAACATTAATAATAATAAAAAAAAATGCAAAACCCCTTTACCCACCCTCCCCTTTCCCCCTATTTCTCTGCTAACCCCGCACCATCCACATATATACACACCCCACCCAGAGACTGGATGGGTACCAATCATCTATACAGAAGATCAAGAACCACTGGAAGAGAGGAAAATTAAAACTCCTGTGCGCTACAGAAGCACTTTACAGCTCGCTACGACCTAACAGGACGCCGGGAGAGGAGAGCAAACGCTGCAGCCCCAAGAGCTGGCGGTGACCCCGGGGGAGGGAGCTGGGGCTCCTCCTCCTCTTCCTCGGCTCTCCTGCATCCCTCCCCTCCTCAGCAGCGCGGGGATTTGCGGATGAACGGGCACAGCGAGGGCCGGGCTGGCCGCAGCCGGAGGGGGCCGATTTTGGGAGCAAGCTTCGGGAATGGCGATGGGATGAGAAGCTGGCGGCACCGGCAGCGCCGGCGGCCTCGCGACGGCGCCCACGGAGTCACGACGGCTTCTGGGAGCTGTTCATGTTCTGCAACGAGAAGGGAAGGAGAGGGTGTTGGGGGATGCGCTGGGGGCAGGCTCCAGCCCAGCTGCACCTTCCAGGAACACGTGAACAAGGGGACAAGGAGGAACAAAGCCACGCACGGGTCACTACGAAGCGCCCACCACAGAGGACACTGCCCACCTGAGGAGAGAGGCAGGTCACTGACTCACTCCTCCTCAACCNACTCGTTACTCCCCCCCCCCCCTCCTCAACCATTGCCTGGCTTTAATTACAGGGTTAGAATTTAGACATCCCTAAAAACTGAGCTGAACCCAAGGCAACCCTCCCACCCCCCCTTGTGTGCCCTTCTGGAGCTCCTCTTTGTGGTCCCAAGGTGATGGGACCACAGTGCTCATTCAAGCAGCCCAATTAAACATCTCTCTCTTG
This sequence comes from Sinosuthora webbiana, assembly GCA_013397395.1. Classification (NCBI taxonomy): domain Eukaryota; kingdom Metazoa; phylum Chordata; class Aves; order Passeriformes; family Sylviidae; genus Sinosuthora; species Sinosuthora webbiana. The sequence goes on along the minus strand of VXBN01001613.1, from coordinate 103,706 downwards.
CTCCCCCTGAGGATGGGCAGTGTCCCCCCTGCCTGCCAAGGACGAGGTCATTGTCTGTCCATCCTTGGCAATGCCAAGAGCAGGCAGCTCCCACTGGCCATGCCAAGGACCAGCCACCACCAGTGGCAGAGCAGCAGCACAACTCCCCTGGTGACAACCCATGAGGTTTCATGGGCCCAAGAGACGCTCCAGACACAGCCCTGGTACAGAGTGACAACAACAGGTACCCACCAACACGTGGTGAGGACCACAAAACCAGAGACAACCAGCTAAACACAAGCAGGACCAGTCCCGAGGAGAGCATCTGCTCCAGGAGAAGCCCAGGGGACCACAAGGACATTTCCCAACTCACAGAACTACATGAAACAAGGTAGGGAAAAAAAAGGACTAGGAAACAGCTAGAAGGGATTCTCCTTTTTTTTTTTACATTTGGGGTTTTTTTATCCTTTTACTACCTAAGCTGCCTCTTACAAGCACCAGGAATCCTGGCCAGGCTACGCGGCAGAATGGGCTGAGCTATTCTCTCTGTTATCTAAGGAGACAGGAGGAGGGTTAGGAAAAGCCACATGCACCACAGCCATTTACCTTGGAAATATTAGCAAAGAGAAAACTTTGAGAAAGTGACAAACGGGTCTTCTTTTTGAGCATGAAAAGTGAAGGGGAGAAGAAGGGAGGGGATCAGGTGACTGTTCAAAAGTGCACTTCAGAACACAAACCAAGCAAAAGGAAAAGAAATCATCACGCCAGGTAAGTCCCACGACCCCCAGTCAGCTCAATCCCACAGCCAGGAGGACTCTGAGGTACTCAGCCATGTCCCCAGCCTCTCCAGGTATCCCCTGGTCCTCCTGGATGGGGGACAAGACCCCAGCAGTGAGGGCTGATGCAGGGAAGCTCCCACTACCAACCCAGGCCCACGATGCAAGTTGTGAAGGAGGGACCTTCCACTTCCGTGACAGTGAGGGACCAAACCAGTGTAGAAGACAGCAGCCTCCCAGAGCTAACAGCAGTGTGAACGTCACCAAGCCCCGGCTTTGGTGTCCTCATGGGTCCCACAAAAGCAGCCTTTAAATTCCACACTAGGAGGTGGAGACAGGCTCCCAGCAGCTGGAGGTTTTAAACTTGCTGCTGCCAGCCTACACATGGCATGGGTAACCATCACTGCCTGCTCCAGCAAAACCTGACACATCCACCTCCCAAACTCAACACCAGAGTGTGGTTTCAGTGTCCCAGCCAGCACCAAGGCATGCAGTGCCTTTTGTTACAATACAGCTGTGAAAACGGTGGAGGGAAGGATGGACAAAAACTCAAATGCTTCCAAGAGCAACCCAAGAGGATCAGGTTTCATCAGGGGCTTCAGTGGCCATGAGCAGCAAGGGAAGGATCACAGGCATGCAGGCCATGCTGAGCAACTCATCCTCTACACTCACCCAACCCATCCACCAGCAAAGCCAAGTGCAACAGTCCTAACCTCCCTTTCTCAAAAAGGTTTACTCTAGAAGGGGAAGAAATATGAGATTCAACAGCTGCTACAGGCAAGCAGGGCTGAGCTCTGGCCTGGCAATGTTAGAGCAGATCCCTCCATCTTCAGCCCACAGAACAACCCAAGCCAGGGATGCTCACAGGCTGACTTGAACTGGCCCTCAGAGGGCAAAAAGAGCCCCTGGACATTACCCAGTATCAGCTGAGCCCCAAAATGTTCCCAATCTTTGAGAAAACATCTGAGTACCTATCAACAACTGCTGCTCTGAATTAAACATAGCATTAATTAAGCCTAAAGGCTTCAAATTTATCCAGGGGCTGTCCTGTTCCTGTAACTCAGGGATTAAACAGCACTAAGCCAAACTGCCAGAGCCTTGATTATTCAGTGTATCAAATGCTCAAGCTGCTTTGCTTTCTTAACAATTTCCATTCACTCTGCCCACAACATCTAGGCTGACTGTTTCCAAAATCCAAGTTTGCAGAACTGATGACTGGTCCCAGGATCATCCAGCTCCGGAAAACACATTCCTGAGAAGGTCAGAAGCCTCTCAGATACCTCTCTGGTGCCATCACTCACAGACAACTCAGAGCTCTCAGGAAGGACAGAGCACCCACCAACTCTCTCACCTATAGTACAATGTGCTAGAGGAGAAAACTCCAGGAAAACCCAACAGCATCACCCATAGGCACCATCATCAGAGAGAAAGTGATAATCTGCTTAATTTCACAACAAAATTTGGACATTACATCAAGCTAGGATACAAACCAGCACCCACAATCTCCTCTTTACCTTTCCTAAAACAATTCCCCTCCCCAAAACACCAAAATATTAACTCCAGGAAATCCACACCCCGTCCGGATTTTGCAACAACAAAACAACCCAGCGGGATGGCAAGAGACATGGAAAGAAAAAGGGTTGTAAGGGGGAATAAGACGCAAGAAGGTACTTACAGGCATGCCTTCCCTAGTAAAGGCTGCAGAGAGACAGAGAGAACAGAGAGAGGTGTCAGTAACTCCGTGCCACACCGGGCAGAGGACAGTGGACAGCAGTGAGGGGCACCGGGCAGCCAGAACTGGCAAAAGGTTTTCTTGTGAGGCACAACCAGAGCCCTGGGAGCTGAGACAGAGCCAGCTGTCCTGGGAGGCTCATGCAAAGCAGCAACCAAGCAGAGCAATGGGGGAGCACGGAGCCATTCCTACCCTGGCTGGGATCTGGGCGAGGAGGGGAGAAAGGACATCACACCAACACAGACAACAGGGAGAGGGGCTGGGCAAGACAGTGAGATCCAACAGGCAGCTGGTGGGAAGGGCAGCATGGCTAAGGCTCCTATAGATTATATAGGACTCCTTAGTGAGCTTAGGAGAGGGGTTTGTGCCTGGAGAAGTGAGCAGCAAGCAAGGCCTCTCTTCCTATGTCCCTTCATGGGTGGGTGAAAGAGGAGAGGACACATGAGTAAGCATGGCAGCTACCCATAGGGTTTCACCACACCAAGAGCCTTCTACTCAATTTTGGCCCATTTCACCTACAGCTCCAGGATGAGGGAGACCCTTCCAGCCAAAGATGAGTCTTGGCAGCTCCTCCTTAAGAGAAGCACAAGAGCATTTGATTTATTGCCATGCCCAGGTCTGCACCGGAGCCAAGCACACCCAGAGGGAAGGCACAAGCCCTTTGTTCCTGCTCACTCCAGGGAGGGGATCCCTCAGGAGGTTGATGCTGGATGGTGAAGGCACTAAATTAATGCAGCCTAGAGCCTGGTGGAAGTTCATGACGCTCTCAAAACCCAAGAGAGGATCAACAGTGGCCCAAGGCAGGGACGGACAGCAGCCGTGGGAGGAAGACATCTCAGACAGCAGCACAGGTTACAACGAGTGCAAGCAGCTCCTCAGCTTCAGGAGTGACAGGAGGACAACAAACAATAAAACGACGAGAACAACAACAACCAAAAAAAAATAAAAAAAGGGGAAAAAAAAAAGATAAAAAAAAAAAGGAAAGAAAAAAAAAGAAGAGTTCAACTAACTTGTCCCGGCATCTGCGTGGGCACTTCCTGAGGAACACAGCCTGGCAGGGCAGAAGAAACAGCCACATGCTCCTCAAAGCTGTTGATGCGAGGTTTTTTGGTGGGCTCTGGGCTTGCTAGAGGGGTAACGCTATTACGTCTCATGAGCGGGTTAGGTCCCTTCTTTGCTTCCTAAATTAAAGTGAGACAAAGAAAATAAAAGTAAATATAAAAAAAAAATAAAGCGAAATAAAGAAAAAGGAAGAAGGCGACAGTTATAAAGGGAAAAAAAAAAACAAAAAGAAGCAAGTTGCTTTGGTTTTCTTAAAGTGGCCTCTGCTTTTCCCCACAGTCACTGTCAATGAGCAAAGGATGCACTGAAAAGCTCTGGATACAAAAAAAAAACCCTGATACAAAATGTTTAAGAGCACAGAAGGGGAGGGGAGAAAAAAAAAGGCTCTGCCCTCAGACATGAGACAGATTTTCTCCTCATCTGAGTCTCAGCTGCCAAAAAAAAAGTAACTCCAGGTAGCTGAACACACCCAGCAGCAATCAAGCCATGACTCTGCATGACAGAGGTGCCCATCTGTCTCCTCCTCGAAGCTCATCCCTCCACCCAGAGAGAGGAGTGAGAACAAGAAGAGGGAAGATGAGCCAGCCCAGGCTGATCGGGAAGATTTGGGGAATGGGAGCAGAGCAGCCAGCGAGGGTCAGCACCACGCCAAGCTCCAACTCAAGCCAGGAGGGACAGAGGCAAAGCTGAGCAGAGGCACCCAAAGCACTTGGCACGTGTCCCACCCTGTCCTACCCAAGGCCTTGCTGCCATCCCCAGAGAGGGTGGCAAAGCAGGGCATCAATGGCCCTATACAGGGGGAAGGACTGGCTTCCCCTCTACAGCTGTGGGGTGGGAGAGGTGGCTCAGGTGCTGCCACCTGAGAGGGAACGCAAAGGAAAGGAGATGTGGGCCAAAAGGGGACAGCCCCAACTGGTCAGCATCACCACTCCTAAGCACAAGTTGGAAATGTCCCAGCATCTTGGGACATGGGTGCTGCCAGGGTCCCTGTGGCCCACGATGGGTGGCTGCCCAGCCCTGACACCGCATTGGCATCCTCCTGTTCTGGCCTCTGAGCTCCAGTGGAGCACTTGGCAGACAGACCCAACCTTAGAGGAATTTTTCTCCACAGGAGGGATCTCGTCCACAGAGCATCCCCAGCCCAGCACTGCCACCTCCCACCCTGCAGAATGACAGGGAGACACGGGCATACCAGGAAAAAGACCCTCAGAGGCAGATGTAGGGCAAGCATTGAGCCCAGGCTCTGCCAGCCAACTGGGAGACCTGGGAGAAGTCACCTTCTCCATCCACAGCTCCACTCCCTGCTCAGGCAACAGAATGACCAGGTGAAAGTCAGAGACCAGGGAGAAGTTTTCCCTGGGCAAACACACCGGGAAGCAGGAACATGCAGCAGTCCTTTTCCCTTGGAAAACCCTCATCTGGCCACGACTTTGCAGAGCCAGAACATATCTGATGCTCCGAGTCTTCCAGCACCACTTCCAAGCACCCAGATGAGCAATCTCCCCATGCCTACCCCAGCCATTCCCACTGCCAGCTGACCACAGGGGAAAGGAGGGGGACACCAAAGGACAGCTCCAGGGAAAAGCAACACTCACCTCTGGCCGGTCTCTGTGGGTGTTGACTGCTTCAATGTTCAGTGAGATGGATTCCACCCGGCAGCCTGCAGAAAGGAGCACAAAGAGACAGATCAGCAAGCCCAGCAGGCACAGGATGTTACCAAGAACCCCACTACAGATCCCTGCTTTTCTCCCAGACAGCCTGGATTCAGGAGTGATGCCTTTAAGTTTTAACTTTCATGTTTTTCAGATTCTGTGCTGCCTAGGGGTGCAGTTCTGAGCCTCACATTCAGTGTCACTCAGCTCTCTTCACAGACCAGGTAGACAAAACAAATCCTTTTCCTGCTGAAGACCAAGGACAACTTTCAGGCCCAAAAACATGAACAGTGGACTGAAGAGAGAAACAAGAAGGATGGGACCTCACAACCTGAGGCTGTAATTGGACAATTAAACCCCTATGTGCAAATGGACCACAACTGATAAGAGTGTAAGACCTCGTGACCAGTCATCCATTTTGTGACCATTTTAAATCCACCCTGGGTGTAGCCCTGGCGAGGCTCTTGTCCTGCCCAAGGTGTACCCTTAAAAACCTTTCAATAAATATCTGCTTCATTCTCTAGCTCTGTCCAGTCTCTGTTCCAGGTCAGCCTTCCCAAGGCATCGGGAGGAGGTACAAGTCAACCCCCTGGCACGTTTAGGAAGGTCTCACTCACCATAGGCTACCGGGGTCAGCTTCAACACCGTGTGCAGGGGACATTTCAGGTAGGGCATTTCATCTGCAGAGACAGCAAAGCAGGAGGGTTATCCCACCTCCTCTCCAAAGGCAGGCCCAGACACCTTCATCCCACACCAAAGAGATGTATGCTCCAAGATGTGAACACGACCTCCCCAGGGCTGTATCCATCATCCCTCCTCCAGCAGGGCCAATCCTCTTCCCAGGGACAGGGAGCTCACCTGCACTCTTGTCCAGGAAATAGGCCAGGAGACAGCGCATGACAGCCTGGTGGCAGATGACAAGGACGTTCTCTTGCCTCTCCAGCTCCATGATGACTGGCTCCAGGCGCTGCACCAGGTCTTGGTAGGACTGGGACAGAAATGAAAGGAGATGAGGCATGGACCCAATGCAACGAGCATCCCAAAGAAACAACAGTCCTTGTCTTGGTACACCTCCTGATTTCATGCCTCTGAGTAAACCAACAAAGTGCTAAAAACAAGTAAATCCTCATCCTCAAGGTGCTCTGGGAGTTCTAATTCTTCTGTCAAACAAGGAGTCATTCACATCTCAGTGAATCACAGCTCAGTCCTGGAGAATCAATTAAGGTAAGCAACAAGGGCTTTGAAGACAGAGCCTCTCCATCATCTTGATATTTGATTTTGTACAGGATTTCCAAGTTCTGAGAAGTCTGGAGCAACCTGAGAAACCTCAGGGTTTTGAAGGGCCTCATAAAAAACCATGACAGGCAGCCAGGAGCCCCAGACACCCAGAGTTGGTGTCTGATATCCCACATAGTCTTTGTTAGATACAGGGTCATGAGGATGTCTCCAAAGACCTTTCTGAAATGTCTATGGGCATGACTGTCCATTTGGGGATAATGAGCTCAATTCACAGCCTAAAGTATCACCCAAAACTGATGTCCATTCCCACCTCATTGTGTCACACCCTGAAAGTAGACTGCCAAGAACAGAGATATTACCATCAACCCTTAGGGAATGACAGTGAGAACAAGGTGAAAAATACTTTTTTTTGGAAATCATAGGAAAGAAAATTGGGACAGCACAAAACTGTGAGCAGATACAATGATGGAGGTTGGACTAGAAATCTCCAGAGACCTTTCCCTACTAATTTGCTATAAAAAGTCAGTGGGACTGTTTGTTAAGTGACACATTTCTTAGTGAGATCTTCACATGCCAAGATTTCAAAAGAGCTCAAGGCAGAGGTAAAACATGGGCCCTGATCTCTTTTAATTCTAGTTTCTTGGAGCTCTCACTGCTCCTCTGCTCAAGAGTAGAGGACAAAATGAGGAAGAAAAGGCCACATTTAAAGCAAAAGTCCTGTCTCTGAAGGTGCCCTTGCAGACCTACCTCCCCAGAAGGATAACGGTAGTAATATTTATCCTGATCACGCAGAGCAAATTCCTCTGGATGTTGCTCCCTGATTTCTTCATAGGTCATTTCTTCACACACACCCTGTCGAGGCAGGACAGCCACGAGGTTACTGGACATGCTCAAGTCAAACAGCACCAGCACAGCCCCCAGACAAAACCTCACTTTTCTCTTGTTAAGCAATAACAGCCCCATCCAGCTATTCTGGCTGCACAGATACTCACAGCATCGATTTCATTCAGTGCCTTCCACTGCTCATAGGGCAGCTGGAGAGCTTCTGCTGTTTGGATTGTCCTCTTTAGTTGGCTGGTCCAAATTTTGAGGTCCTTCAGGTTCTGCTCTTCCACAAATTTGTTCAGTGCCACTGCAAACTGTGGGACATAGAGAAGAAGAGGTTGATTCCTGGTCCATAGCTACCCAATGGGCCTTTTTCCCTACTTCCCAGTAAGTGTTGCCTTCCAGACAGAAAGGTCAGCCTTCTGCTCTCAGGGCAAGGGCAGCCACACATTCCTTGATCCCCAAGAGCTACAGATGGACCCTCAGCAGCCCACTTGCCACCAAAACCCACACTTAACCCAAGGCACGGCATCTACTACAGCCACATCACTCCTGGAAGCCACGGGGGAATTATTTTCCTTCTGCCTCACCTTCTTGCCCCTGTTGGAGAGGCCAGAGTCCCCTCCAATCCTGCCCTTGAGGTTGAACTCGCTCTCCCCGTGCCGACAGAGGTAAATGGTGCGGGGCTGGACGTGGATGTTCATCAGGTAGTAAACAATCCTGCTCTGGATGTGATCCTGAACCCTGTTGACCAGGAACCGCCGGCCAACGTCGATGACTTTGATGAGAGAAAGTTCCCTGGGGACAGACAGAGACACAGTCATTCTCAAAAGCAGCCCTGTGAGTTGTCTCTGTCCATGTAATCACCCAGCTCAAAGGATTTCCTGCGGGCTATTTCCAGCAGGGAGCCAACAGGTAATAGGAGCTTCAAGGAGAGCTGAATAGCAGCAGTGTAATCGCCACCCCTCCTCTTGCAGCAGGGAAGAGGATTAAACAGGACTAACAGGGAACATGCTCCTCCCCGGGACAGGGATCAGCAGGACTGGGATAATCCGTGCAGGGCACACAGACGTGTTTGTGAGCAGTGGAGAGAGGTTGGGAGGTGCCTGCAGAGTCAGGCAAGGCAGCAAAGCTCTTCCAAGGCACACAACTAGGCAGAAGCCACAGGGCTTGCTCAATCCTGGGGTTTGAGCCAAGCAGCCCCTTCCTTTAACTGGGACAATGAAAAAAAGCACCTCAACCACTCAAACTCAAGTGCTTTCCCAAAGCCTTTGTATTTAGACCTGCAGAACGAGGTTGAAAACAGCTCATCTGAGCCCAGAAGAGCCTGGGAAGGCACCAGTGCCCATTTCCCTGGCACAGGGCCTAGGGAAATCAGCATTTTCATACAAAAAGCCTGAATTCAAGGTGAGGCCTGGCCATAAATCATTCTAGCACAGTCAGGTGCTTGAAGACAAAGTGAAATACAGCTCCACCCTTCACTGCTCCTCTCCTGGGAGAGAGCAGGTGCTCAAGGCAGCTCAGAAGTCAGGGTCTCTTACCTGTCATAGTCATCAGGGTCAAGGGGCTGGTAGCTGGCTTGGTAACAATTGATCCTCTTCATGAAATCCTCCATGGCATCGGTGGAATTACAGTCCCGGTAATCTGGGCTGGACAATTTGACTTCCTGCAACAGAAAAAAAAAACATGCCACAAGGAGAGGTTAGGAAGCTTTCCAAGCCAGACAATGCTAATCTGGAATTTCAAAGTCCTGCCAAGATCCAGTGATTAGCTGAAACCAAGTGATGACTTCTTTATAGTCATCACTCATCACAGGGCAGAAAAGAAGCCAACTAGACCCAAAACCCAGCATAAGGTGGGAGAATTTAGTACAGTCATCAGTCCATTCCCATTCTCCCAAGAGCTGGGGTAGCACTTCACCACCCAACAGCAGGAAAACTAAGCTTCCTAAGGGCTAAAAAAATCCTCATCAGGTTCAAATTCAAGCTGAGAAAGGGAAGTGCACGAGCTTAGACAAGATGCTTATCCCAGCTCAGCAGCAGGAGAGTAGCATGGCAACATTCAACCCCTTCCTGGGCATTACTTGCTGCAAACTGTTGGGCTGAAAGACGCTAGGAACGGGCAATGTGAATATCCACAACCCTCACAGACCAAGTCCTGCCTGAACTAATCCAACAGGATGTTTTCCCTGCAGATTTGTGTTTGAACAGCAGCATTACAACGTTGGTAAACTTCACAAGCAGTCCTGAAACCAACAGGATGACACAATGGATCAACACGTGTGGCAGCATCCCAGGCCTGGGGTGTGTTTTCCACGCTGATCCCAGCACTAAGAGCACCATTCATCTGCAGTTTCCCTGTGGAGCAAAATCCCATGCTCAGCTAGGAGCTCATCTCCTTGCCCTTCAACCATTAGTTTCCATATAAAGGGATTAAAAACCTCAAAAAAAAAAAAAATCCAGCTTGTGGAATAAGTAACAAACTGAGCATTTTGTTGTAGAAAAGGCTGTGTGCAACCTCCCGAAAAGTTGGTCACTGGGACAACAGCTCCCAGCAGGAGCAAAAGAGACTCTTCAGCTCATGCCCCTGGCTGGCAGCACAGTTTCTCTCCACTGAAGCCATGCTGGCTGTCACCAATCACCTTTTAATTTTCCACATGCCTCAGCAGTTTCCAGGATTATCTGCTCCATGATCTTCCCAAACACTGACGTGAGACCGAGCCTGAAGTCCCCCAGTTCTGTCAGGGCTTTGTCTTTCCTAACCCAGTCCCTGGCTGCTCAGACAATCTCTGTATTCCTCCCAGGCTGCCTGTCCTTGCTTCCATCCTCTCTCTGTAGGCTTCCTTTTTGTGCTTGAGTTTGTCCAGGTGCTCCTTGATCATCCTGGCATTTTTGATGGCTGCTCCTCTGCTGGGAATGCATCGCAGCTGAACTTGGAGAAGATGATCCTTGAACATTAACCAGTTTTCTTGGGCCCCTCTTCCCTCCTGGGCTTTTTTATCCCACAGTACTCCAGGCCAAAATCTGCTCTCCTGACATCTCACTTCACAGCCACTGCAGCCCAAGCTGCCCTGAAGCTTCAAATCCCTCACCAGCCCCTCCTTTTTGGTGACAACAAGGTGCAACATAGAAGAGCAAACAAGGAGAAGTGCTATCACTTGGAGAAGGAAGTCATCAACACATTCCAGGAATGTCCCAGACTGCCAGTGCCATGCTGTGCTGCTCCTCCAGCAGACACCAGGGTGGCTGAAGTCCACCATGAAGACCAGAGCTTGTGAAGGTGATGCCATTCCTACCCCTCTATGGAGGGAAAGCAAAAGCAGGACATTTCCACCAGTTCCACACTTACCATAACGTTGGTGGCGACTACGTTGGGATCATTGCAGACAGATTCAATGAAGAACACCTGTGAAGCAAAGCAAAACTCAGCTGAAAGCCACCAACGAGGTTTGTGACATTCAGCCAGCTCCTTGCTCAACCCAGCCTCCTCCCTGCTTAACCAGAGAGCTCTCCCTCTGCCCAACTTCCATCATTTCCTTCCCCAAGGCTCAGTACAGGGAATGAAGGAACAGTTTCATATTTTAATCAAACCCAGTGGTGAAATCTCCCTCACACAGGAGCAGCATGAGGATAACACATGAGTGAAGAAGAAACACCAACTCTGCACTACAGTGGACTTCACAAAGCAGGCATCAGCTCCATGGCACCAACCTTGAATCCGTTCTCTTTGGCAAAGTTCAGGATCATCCCTCTCCTCTCCCGCGTGGTATTGGTGGCATCAAAAACCTTTAAAAAGGAAAAGACTTCAATCAGCACCACAAGGGCCTGAATTCCCAGTGAGGCCCTCCTCAGAGAAGGGACTGCAGAGGACCTTTGGGGCCGGCACAGCTGCCAAACCCCAGAGCACATCTGGGAGCTCACCGCAATCTGCCCGGCCTCCTCCGTCAGGTACAGCTTCACATCCCTCAGGGCAGCCATGGCACATTGCCTGCAAAAGAGGGGACAGACATGTGGCCCTGATGTCCTCTGGGTGTGGTGGTCACCCTGAAGTCACCCATCCTGCACAGATTCAGTTTTTTGAGCTCTCAGAACCCTCCTTGAGGAAGCAGGAAAAATTCAAATCCAGGGGAAACTCAAGAGCCCAACTTCTCTGTTCATCACCCCCAAAGTGGGTAACTGTGCTGCCAGCCACGGGCTTCACCACCCTGTGGGGTCAGGGAGGGGCTGCCCACACTCACCTCCTGACTTTCATGGCTTCCTCGTTGTCAGGCCTGAAGAAGTCATAGGAGCTGTAATGCTTCACAGCCTCGCGCCGATACTCCCCAACGTTGAAAACTAGGTGGGAAAAGCAAAGAAGAAAAACCATCAAAATGAGGGGCATGAACTCAATTGTGCAGCTTCTGCAATTAAAGCAAGCTGGGCCCAAGAAATTACATCCTCAGAGCAAGAGGCTCAGGGCATCCCTTGGTCTTCAAAGTGAAGGAGACGCTGGGCTGCAGCAGGATGTGAAAACACAGAAATTTGAAAACATCCCTCAGTACCTCCCATCTCCCAAAGCGCTGATCTAGAGGAATTCCTGAAGACCAGACCTCCTGGAAGCCAGTGCAAGCCTCACCTTTTGTGGGGACACCAATCCAGTTGAGGTAGCGAGTCAGCTTCTTGGAGATGTAGGTCTTGCCCCGGGCTGGGAGGCCAACCATGACTATCACAGTGGGGGAATTGGCAAGNCCAGTTCTGTCAGGGCTTTGTCTTTCCTAACCCAGTCCCTGGCTGCTCAGACAATCTCTGTATTCCTCCCAGGCTGCCTGTCCTTGCTTCCATCCTCTCTCTGTAGGCTTCCTTTTTGTGCTTGAGTTTGTCCAGGTGCTCCTTGATCATCCTGGCATTTTTGATGGCTGCTCCTCTGCTGGGAATGCATCGCAGCTGAACTTGGAGAAGATGATCCTTGAACATTAACCAGTTTTCTTGGGCCCCTCTTCCCTCCTGGGCTTTTTTATCCCACAGGACTCCAGGCCAAAATCTGCTCTCCTGACATCTCACTTCACAGCCACTGCAGCCCAAGCTGCCCTGAAGCTTCAAATCCCTCACCAGCCCCTCCTTTTTGGTGACAACAAGGTGCAACATAGAAGAGCAAACAAGGAGAAGTGCTATCACTTGGAGAAGGAAGTCATCAACACATTCCAGGAATGTCCCAGACTGCCAGTGCCATGCTGTGCTGCTCCTCCAGCAGACACCAGGGTGGCTGAAGTCCACCATGAAGACCAGAGCTTGTGAAGGTGATGCCATTCCTACCCCTCTATGGAGGGAAAGCAAAAGCAGGACATTTCCACCAGTTCCACACTTACCATAACGTTGGTGGCGACTACGTTGGGATCATTGCAGACAGATTCAATGAAGAACACCTGTGAAGCAAAGCAAAACTCAGCTGAAAGCCACCAACGAGGTTTGTGACATTCAGCCAGCTCCTTGCTCAACCCAGCCTCCTCCCTGCTTAACCAGAGAGCTCTCCCTCTGCCCAACTTCCATCATTTCCTTCCCCAAGGCTCAGTACAGGGGATGAAGAATTTCCTATTTTTAATCAAACCCAGCAGTAAAATCTCCCTGACACAGGAGCAGCATGAGGATAACACATGAGTGAAGAAGAAACACCAACTCTGCACTACAGTGGACTTCACAAAGCAGGCATCAGCTCCATGGCACCAACCTTGAATCCGTTCTCTTTGGCAAAGTTCAGGATCATCCCTCTCCTCTCCCGCGTGGTATTGGTGGCATCAAAAACCTTTAAAAAGGAAAAGACTTCAATCAGCACCACAAGGGCCTGAATTCCCAGTGAGGCCCTCCTCAGAGAAGGGACTGCAGAGGACCTTTGGGGCCGGCACAGCTGCCAAACCCCAGAGCACATCTGGGAGCTCACCGCAATCTGCCCGGCCTCCTCCGTCAGGTACAGCTTCACATCCCTCAGGGCAGCCATGGCACATTGCCTGCAAAAGAGGGGACAGACATGTGGCCCTGATGTCCTCTGGGTGTGGTGGTCACCCTGAAGTCACCCATCCTGCACAGATTCAGTTTTTTGAGCTCTCAGAACCCTCCTTGAGGAAGCAGGAAAAATTCAAATCCAGGGGAAACTCAAGAGCCCAACTTCTCTGTTCATCACCCCCAAAGTGGGTAACTGTGCTGCCAGCCACGGGCTTCACCACCCTGTGGGGTCAGGGAGGGGCTGCCCACACTCACCTCCTGACTTTCATGGCTTCCTCGTTGTCAGGCCTGAAGAAGTCATAGGAGCTGTAATGCTTCACGGCCTCGCGCCGATACTCCCCAACGTTGAAAACTAGGTGGGAAAAGAAAGAAGGAGAAAAAAACATCAAAATGAGGGGCATGAACTCAATTGTGCAGCTTCTGCAGTTAAAGCAAGCTGGGCCCAAGAAATTACATCCTCAGAGCAAGAGGCTCAGGGCATCCCTTGGTCTTCAAAGTGAAGGAGACGCTGGGCTGCAGCAGGATGTGAAAACACAGAAATTTGAAAACATCCCTCAGTACCTCCCATCTCCCAAAGCGCTGATCTAGAGGAATTCCTGAAGACCAGACCTCCTGGAAGCCAGTGCAAGCCTCACCTTTTGTGGGGACACCAATCCAGTTGAGGTAGCGAGTCAGCTTCTTGGAGATGTAGGTCTTGCCCCGGGCTGGGAGGCCAACCATGACTATCACAGTGGGGGAATTGGCAAGCTGAGGCCCACAGGCTGCAAGGAAAAAAAGAACAGGAGCTGTTAATTCTCCAGCTCGTGCTGCATCAACCCCACAAGGCACTTGTTTTAGTCCAGACTCTTTCCAAGTCCTTCAGCAGCTGGAGGAAAACTGAAAGCCACAGCAAGAATATCCTGATGGGTGCAAAGTAGGCAAGGAGCCAGGAGCTGGCCCAAGCTCCCTGAAGAGGCTCTGTGCATTGTTTTCCTCATTTACAACCAAAATAAAAAATAGTTCGAAAAAATTAAAAATCAAGGCAAGCACAACTTCACATTCCAATGGCTTGGGAAATGCCATGAAAAGCTCAAGGATAGCCAAGGACTTTGGACCCATCCCTGCAGCAGTGCCTGGGCTGAAATACCAGGTCTGGTCCAAGATCTTCACCCACAGAAAGCATCTCCCAAAATCTCTGACTAGAGTTTTAGCTAACACACAACAAACTACCTGGATTTTCTGAAGACAAACAAGGCAAGAGAACCACAGAACTACCAGCATTTAAAAGCAGATATCCAAGTGATTTATCCCTTTTTTTCCTCATAAACCCAAGCAGGTCGTTGGTTTGGTGTTTTTTTGCAGGTTTTTGGTTTTTTTTTTTTTTT
>VXBN01001613.1:40827-83474 GCA_013397395.1 Sinosuthora webbiana | reverse complement strand
TTTATTATTATTTTATCATTTTACTATTATTTAATTTTTCTTCGTTATGTCATGTTCATATACATATTCATATTCATATAATTCATAATATAATTCATAATTCATATTCATATATTCATATTCATATAATATAATTTTATTGGCATTCTTTTATTAGTTTATTAAACTTCTTAATCCACTCGCCAGGCTCCTGTCAGTTACGTTTCCACTCTAAATTAGGATACAAACGGCACCACAGCAATGCTGACACACCCACACACTCTGCAGCACGGAGGGGTTGGGACCACCCTGAAAATTCCTGTGAGGGCACCCAAATCCCAAACACGCAGGTGCTCAAATCCCCTCGGCCCCCAGCGTTGATGGAGATAATCCCACCTGGCATGGAGGGGTCTCTTTGGAAGGATTCTGGGTGGGAATTTGCCACAGCAGGGAAATGTGGGAACATGTCATGGGGTGGGAAGAGCTGTAAAGGTGGGAGCATCTGCTTTGATGGTGTTTAATAAAGCAAATTTTGCTTCAAAATTTAAAGCCTGATAAGGAGCATCTCGGATACCAAAAATGTTCAATAACCTGTTTTCACTTTACCTCCTTTGGAAGCAAAGGCATGTATTTTTATAACACATTTAGAAAGAAGATATTTCTGGCCAATTCCTTACATGGAGCCAAGATGGAGTAAAAAGTGCACAATCTTTCCCTCTCCTACACAGGGAAAAAATATTCACACGCAAAAAGGGAAAAAAAAAACTTAAAAGAAATTTTAAAAAAAGCTACTATGAGGGAGCTGGAAAAGAACCAGAGATTTGGGATGTGGGAAGATGGGAGAGAGCTGTGAGTGCTCCAGTTGGCAAGGATGGGATGGGAGTCAGGCACAACAGCCCTCCCTGTATCACCCTGCACAAAATCCCCAAATCCTTTTCACATGTAGGGCAACAGAAAGTCGCTTCCCAGCTAGAGCATGAGTCAGAAGGAGGACAAAAATTCACATGATTTTACAGGACAAGGAATTCGGGCATCATCCCCCTTCCTCCAGCAGCTCTCTCGCCTCTCCGCGGCTCTTTTCCACCTCACAAATCACCACCCCCACGACATGAAAAGGAGCCCGAAAGCGAAACCCTGCCTGAATTAAAATCACAGTCGCTTCAAATTAGATCCACCTAGTAACTCTTGGCTTAGAAACTCCTAAATAACTGGAGCGGAAAGCTTCGACTCCTAAATAAGTGGCCTGGATTTCAAAGGCACCAGCACCCAGCTGCTCCGAGGGAGGTCAGCTGGAAGAAGCACTTCTATTTTTAAGGCACTTGCGCCCCGGGGAGAGGGCGGGGAGCAGGACAGCACTAGGTGCACTCCGAGGATTATTTCCCCCCCCCCTCCCAAATCGTGCCATGTAAAAATCCCAGCTCCCTAAAAATAGCACCTGGGCTGGTAAATAAGATGTTGCTCGCAGCTGCTGTGAAAAGAGCCCGGAGGGGTGCTTAGCTCAGCGGTTTTTCGGGAAATCAAGTCACTGACGTGGCCTGAATGTTGTCAGGAAGAGGTGTCAGCTGCTTGAGAGCCACCACAGGCACAGTGTGACATGGGACAGCCAGTGATGCTGTCCCCACAGCCTCACTGTGTGACAGAAGGTGGAGGGAGGAATCAACCAGCCAGTGCAGGCTGGAGGTGCTGCCAAACATACCCCAACCAGGAACTGGCAGATATTTAATAAATGGGAAGGGACAGGGGTATAAATGTAATGCCAGGTTTGAAATATTAAAGTCCCTGTAGTAGAAGGGGAAAAAAATGACCTTGAGCGTCCAAGGGATGAATGTAGCAGGTCCAGAGAGCCCAGAGAGGGAAGTACAAAACGGGAAAGCCTGGGAGAGAAGGGGGAAAACCCCCATTTCTGTGAGAATGGCATACCCACTTCTTATGGGATTTACAGTCTTTGAACTTCTCCGAAACACCAACACCAAAACCTCTCAATTCCCTCTTTTGTTCCACTGCTGCTCCAACGTCAAACTCACCTAGCAACCCATCCTGAACAGTGGCATTAGGCACTGGATGCATCCCAAAATAACAGCTCCAGACTTAATTCTCCAACCCCTTTGAAAGAACCTACCGGTCACCAGCCAGCCTTTGACATCCTCCCCTTGGCATCAAAATGCCAGCACGACGAGCAGCGACTGCTCTGGCGAGCCCCAACTCTGACTAAGCCATGATTCACCCTCCTCTTTTGATGTCTTTTTTTTTTTTTTNTTTTTTTTTTAATTCATTTATTTGGTTCCCTCTAAAGAAAACTCGGAAGGGAAGGACCAGTCACGTTTTTGCCCACGTTCAGTGCAACACGCATCCTCTCCTTTGGACATGGCACGGGGGTGCAGGGTGGGGGAGATGCCTGGTGGGATCTGAGTCACACATCCAGGAATTCTTTGCATGGTTAGAATTTGGAGAGGGTGGCTGGGAGCCGTGTGTACATCACTCCTTGTGGATGCAGCCACACGTGTGCTCCATTCATGTCAGGGCAGCTTCATCTGCAGCAGGTTCCAGTACGGCCTTGGTTTATCAGCCTGGAATGTGGGCACAGAGTTCAGAATCACAGAATGGTTTGGGTTTAAAGGAAATTTTAAGATCATCCAGTCCCACAACCCTGCCATGGGTAGGGACACTTTCCACTACCCCAAGTTGCTCCAAGCCCTGTCCAGCCTGGCCTTGAACACTTTCAGGGATGTGGCAGCCACAGCTTCTCTGGGCAACCTGTGCCAGGGCCTCACCACACCCACATGAAAGAATTTCTCCCAAATATCCCATCTAAATCTACTCTCATCTAGTTTAAAGCTGTTCCAAAGTGCTCCCTACCCTGGGAGGGTGGTTGCAAAAGTCAGGCAGCCGCTGCCCGAATTGTTATTAGTATGTAGATGACATTTTCTTGCAACAGGAAAATTTATTCCTCTGTGCTGACCAAGGGAAGGGACATTCATATGGTTTTCAGAGGAAAAACAAACAAACAAACAAAAGTGCTAAATTTTGCACTTGCAAAAGAAAAAAAAAATAGTGGCATACTGAACAAGCAAAGAAAATTGTCTGCAATATTTTTCGGGGAATTAGATGCTTTCAGAAAGGTCAGCAAGGAAACCAAGTTGTCGACCCCTCCTCTTGCTAGCTGGGTGCTGAGTAGTTTCCACTGCTGATGGCCCTTTCTATGGAAGGACTTAAAAAAAAGCTGCTACGGGTCAGGCTAGTGGCGGGGAGGGTGATAAATGTCTGATTTTTATCAGGCTGATAAAAATGTTTGGATTTGGAGAGGCAGCTGGAGTTTGGAGTTCACGGTCCTTTGTGCCTGCAGTTTTCAAGTGCCTCCCTCGCCCCTCGCAGGTATTTCAGTTCCAGGAATAAATAAACAAGGAGCGAAGTGTGAACTGTACCTGCATCACCAGCACATCACCGCTCCCTCTCCCTCATCCCGCCCAGCTCCTGGTGCCCGGGCGGGAACACCAAGAGCTCCTGCGTGTGTCCCTGTAATGGATCGGGGTGTTTCTGCCATGGAAGAGTTTTTTATTTCCCCTCCTCTAAACAAGTTGTGTTTTTCCTTCCTCATTTCTCGCCTCTCTCCCCCCTCTTGTTGCACTCCAACGCTGCTTTTCCTCCTCCTGCCGCATCGGCCCCGCCGCCGGGCAAAGGGGAACAGGAACCAAGCAAAAACATCTCCTCACGGTATTAGTTGCAGACAGGGTTTGCTGCAAAAAGGGATTAAGGCACGTTGCTCAGCACGGGATGTACAGATCCCTGCCCTGAAATCCGGGGAGAGCTCCTGGTCCCTCTGCAGCAGCGAGGGCTGAGCCCTGCCCGGGGTGCAGGACCCAGGCAGGGCGGGGAACATCGTGTGCCCCAGAGCCCTCCCTCCTTTCACCCACCAGTGCAGACACGCGTTCTCCAAGCCGTGCAGTTTTTCAGCCTGTTGCACCCTCTAATTGCACCTGATGTGCTCGTGAAACTCCTTCCTTGGCGGGTTGTAAGAAATTCCGATCATTGCTGACAGCAGCCGGGCACCGGGACACCGCCGGAGCAAGACCTGGGCTGCCCGTGGGTGCAGCTTTGCTTAAAGACAGCCACAAGCAGAGAAAAGGGAGGAAATTCAACGGGGTTCAGCCTCTGACATTGAGAAACCAGGGCTGAGCTCCAGGGGGGGAAATCCCCACAGAAGCACAGGGCATTGCTCACCCCGCGGTATCAGCCCCGGTCAAACACTGCACCCAGGGCTGACCTGGCTTTCCTGGCAGCCCAGGGACAGGAAAAGCCGGGAAGGGGTTGCAGAAATGCAGGATTCAGCCTCATGCAGCTGATTCCAGCTTGGGGACTTGCTGCTTTTGCTCAGCCCTCTGCTCTGAGGGCTCCCTGTGTGCTGTCACTGTCACACTCCTAACAGGAATTCTTTCAAGGACAGTAAATTCTTTCTTCCTGAAGTCAACAGTCTGCAAAGTTGTTTGTTTGTTTAATTTCTTTTAATATATAACTCTTCAGGCTGGAGGAGAAGGGTTCAAACCTTATTTCTTTTGAGTGGTCGGATTTGTGCCCTAACTAGAGATCTTCGGTTATAATTGGCTGATTTAAAGGGTAGCAGGAAAGGAAATGGGAGAGTTGTAAATGCAATGCCTGGCTTTGATGAATACGGGGAAGAAGGAAGGATGAAAGCCTGGATTCAATCAAATTAAAAGCAAAATCATTCAAGGTTTCCTCCACTGTTCTCGGAGAGGTGACAGCCTCCAAATGTGTCTTGGATGGTCCTTGGGAACACCCAGTAAATCTTATGACCAAAACGGGACGGTGTAAAATGGGTGTCCATTAGCCAGGACTGATGACCTCAAAGGAGGAACCTCCCAGGTTCATATTTAAGAAGGGAGGTTAATTTGTAATTTTTTAAAATAATAATATTCTGTAATTCTCAAAAAAATATAATTTGGTGATAATATTCTGAAGCTGCAAACATCCATTAAAGCTGGGACATTTCTCAAAGCTGGCATTTCTCAAAGTTGGCAGGTCTGCTCAGAAACGGGTCCAGGAGGATTGAGCAATGTCCTGTGACAGTTCCTGACCTTACAAGACTAGTGCAAAACAAAACTCCCCCCATAAATGGGCTAAATCATAAACATAACTGACTCCATAGGTTGCAGAGAGGGTAGATTTAGGGTAGATATTATGAAGAAATTCTTTACTGTGAGGGTGGTGAGGCCCTGGCACAGGTCGAGCAAAGTTGTGGCTGCCCCATCCCTGAAAGTGTCCAAGGTTGGACGGGGCTTGAAGCAACTTATTTTTGTGGAAGGTGCCCCTGTCTATGGCAGGGGTTGGAACTGGATGATCTTAAAGGTCACTTCCAACCCAGCCCATTCTGTTATTCTGTGAAATACGAGTTTCTAAAAGTAGTTAGAGGGTAATTAAAAGGCAAGAGTTTGGGATATTCCAGTCTCAGGAATTTAATACTGGTTCTCCTTGAAATAAAACCTGGCTGCAGAAATCCAGGCTGGGTTCCAATAGCAAGGGTCAACGGGTGCAGATCAGTCAGAGAGCCACAATTCAGCTTTTGGCATTGCCAGAGCTTCTGAAAAGACAATATTCACATTAGCCTGACACTGGGTTGAGCCTTCTACTCCCAGGTACTTTTAGCAACGTGAAAGAAACACTTCCCTGTTTGCCCTGTTATTTTAAGGTGTGAAATTCCCCACTGAAAATCCTGGGATTGCTTTAGGGTGTAAATCCACAGGATGTTGAACTTGACTTTAGGTTACCTCATCTCTAATCAAGAGGCGACAACCACCTGCGACAAGGCACTGATCCAGCAGAAAAATCCTGCTGCTCTGAGAGAAAAGTGTGTTTACAGGGTTACTCTGTCCCCGCTGCCAGAACAGATATTCCCTGTCCTGCTGCTGCCAGCAGAACTTGGCATGTGTTACCACAGTGCCTTCTCCGGGAAAATCAGCAGAATTACAGCCATTTGCTCACACCTGAACCAGACCTAATTTAGGACTTTCGTGGTTTAACCGTGGCTGGGAGCACAGTCCCACTCACTCACTCACTCTCCCACAGTGAGGTGGGGGAGAGAACTGGAGGGTAAAAGTGAGAAAACTCATGAGTTGAGGTACAAACAGTTTAATGCGTAAAGCAAAAGGCAGATGCACAAGCAAAACAAAAGAAGGAATTAATTCCCTACTTCTCACAGGTGTCCAGTGATCCCCAGGAAAGCAGGGCTCCAACACATGTAGTGGTGGCTTGGGAAGGCAAACACCATCACCCCGAATGCCCCCCCCTTTCCTAAACATGACAAAATGTGTTGTGGAATATTTTTGGCCAGTTTGGGGTCAGCTGTCCTTGGTCTTTCCCCTCCCAACTCCTTGTGCTCCCCCCAGCCTCCTCACTGATGGGGTGAGAAGCAGAAAAGCCTTGACTATGTAAGCCCTGCTCAGCAAACCCCAAAACGTCTCTATATTATCAACACTGTTTTGGTCACAAGTCAGAAACACAGCCCCAGAGCAGCTACTCTGGACAAAATCAACCTGTCCCAGCCCAAACCAGCACAGTGCTGCAAAGAAACGCAGCCTTTTGGAGACCTGATGGGAAGAACAAAGAATTCCAGCCCTCCTGAATGCACAGATTGTTACTGGATTTATTTTCGTGGAGGTGCCCGATGGCTGAAGTTGATTGTGTTTAGGAGGAACCTAATTCCCAGCCCGGTGATGCACGTGGGACGCAGCTCTCCAGGTCTCCTGCCTGCAGGCGCTCAGTGCTGGATGTGAACCCCCCCACGGATGATGGATGAGTCTGTTCAGCCCATTTACGCTGGAGGATGATCACCCTCCGGAAACTACAGCCTGTCATTATCCCATGGACTTTGCTGTTGAACTGTTTCCTAACTTCTCATTACCACCCACCTTTCATTAAGAGCCTGGATCCTTATCTCATCATTGCAGGTTATTAAATCAAACAATGGCAAAGGCTGTGGCCTTTCTGGGGCTGACTCACCTCATTATGTAACAAGCCCGGGCCAGTGACAACCTCAGCATCGTCATGGTGACAGAGAAGCGTCTAAAAAGTCGTAGGCAATGATATGGTGAAGCCAGATACCCCAGAGATGCTGGAGATTCTCTTCAAAGTAATGCAAAGAACCTAAAACACAAAGCTCTGGGGGAGAATCTGTGGTGGTTTGTGTTTCTGATGATCAAGAAGGACGTGCTTGTAGGCAGCAGTGGGCAGCAGATTAATCAGAGCCTGGGAGAAAGGGTATTTTTTTCTCTCAGGTCTCAACCCCCGCTGATAATCAGTTTGGCTCCTGATACAGGGGCTTTTGAAGCAGCATCCCAGAAGGATCTGCACTGCCTGGGAGGCTCAGATGGAAAGGCTCCCCTGAGGGATGCTGAGCAGGGAGGAGGCGTTGAAGCTCTCAGCTCCTGCTGTTCTGCCTCCATCCACAGCAAAGCTGTGGGTAGAGTTTGGGAAGGATTTATGTAATTTTGGGGTGTCTACAAGGAACTGGTCACCTTTGACCACTTCTACCACCTGTGGGGAGAAACGGGCACTCACTTGCACAGAGAACAATTCAGCTGCCCAGCTGTGGGTACTGACTGCAAACCAGGATCAGATGTGTCCTGGAGGAGTCTGTGTTCTCTGAGCACAGAGGGAACCTCAGAGCCATGCCCAGGTATGGCATTAAAACCATTCCAGGCACATCTCAGTGCTCTCCAGCATGAGGTGACTCAAAACACAAGTCCTTGTCCAATCCAGGGCCCCATGCAGGGAGGAAGAGCAGAGCTTTGGTGAGGAGCTGCGTTTCAAAATCGTGTACGTGCCGAGCATCTTCCCACCCACGCCTCACCTCTGTGAGCACGTCTGCCCCATGGACAACCTGCTCATCCCTGCTTCCTCACAGGGCTGGGATGATCCAGACAATGGTTGCCCAACAGTGGCCCACACACCTCAGCTCTGGCCAAGAAGAACCACTTTTGAGACCAGCACCACTGCTGGGGTTGAGCTGTTCCCTGGATCGGCCTCCCCAAGGGCTCCCCTCTCCTTTCAGCTGGTGGAAACCACAAGGAATCCAGAGGTGAGGTCCAAGTATCCCACTTTTCCAGAGTGTTTTCATGTGCTTTTAAACTCAAGACCTGCAGGCACTGCTTTTAGGAGGTCTGTGAAAGACAAGTAAGAGGGAAAGTGTGTGGTCAACAAGCTGAAATTTAGAATAGTAAGGTCCCGTTTTGTTTCCATATCTTTTGCTGGAGCTCCTTACAGTCAAAACCTCCCTCAGGGAACCTCCAATTTCCTAACACCTCTCTTAACCAAGTTTTGGACCCAAATCACTGGAATAGGATCACACAGATAGCTGGAATGCAGAAATTAAATAACCAAATTTCCTTATCATGCTTTTCTTAAAATTCTTCCACTTACAGAGCAATGATTTTAATGCATTTAAATCCTAGCAGATGATTTTCATTTGTGTATTTAATTTACTTTTTTCTCTGCCATGGAGACCTGTCTGGGAAAGAAAATAAAAAAAAAACAGGCTAAAATTGTTTTATCTACATCTACAGAATTTGTTTCTTCTTTCCCTGATATTTTCCAATCAGACATGAAAAATATTAATGGGAAATTTCTCTGGAATTTTGGGGCAATCTGAAACAATATGGGGAGCTTGCTGCCAACATATTTTCTCAAATACATTTATATTTTCCAACCCGCAACGACAAGCTGTTAATGGCTCCTTGGGTTAAACAAAAAAAACACACCTGAGTTTAATGTTTAGATTTCTGCCCTGGAAAGATGCTGTGCTTCAAAGCACTTGGGTGGGCCTCAGTTTTTTCCCAAACAACTGCTGTTACTTGAGCTGAGAGACAGAGCAGGGAAGGCATGGCACAGGTGGAAGCACATCTTGGCCATTGATTTTAACTCATCCTCACTGAATAACGATGGAGATGGGGGAAAAAAAACACTTTTACTGTGTCTGCTCCAGCATTTCCAGCAACACCATTCATTAGGGAATCACAGAATGGTTTGGGTTGGAAGGGACATAAAAAGATTACCCAGTTCCAAGCCCCTGCCATGGGCAGGGACACCTTCCACCATCCCAGGTTGCTCCAAGCCCCATCCAACCTGGCTTTGGATGCTTCCACGGATGGAGCAGCCACAGCTTCTCTGGGCGACCTGTCCCAGCACAAACTCTGTGCCACAAACAGGACACCTCTCAAGCCAAACAAATGACCCCAGGAGAGGGGCTCACCTCATGTGTCCATCCCCCTGTGCCCCCCAGCTCAGCTCTGGTGGGTTTGTGCTCCCCACACATCCCTGGGCTGCTGCCTGAGGTGACAGCACAGCCACAGCCTGGGTTTCACATTTCCCAACCCAGCTGCTTACCCAGGGCTCAGCCTGAAGGAAAACAACTGCTAGACAGTCAACAAGAGATCTGAGGGTCACCCGACTCCTGGGCAGGCTTTCCTGCCAGCTTCCCTATAAAGAGGGAGAGCCGGGCTCGGGCTCAAGGCATGACCTTCCTTCAGTTCATGTTCTCATTACCCAGGCTGGAACAGCCCCAGGCACTTGGCTGATGGGCACCTTTCACCCACTGCCGGGTGAAGATGCTTGTGATGCCTCAGGGGTTCCATGGATGGCCACTGAGGCAGCGGGAGATACAGTTTGTACCCATGGAGCAGAGCCCAGAGCAATTCCCACACCTGCCAGCTGTGCAAAAGCAAGGCCTTTCTGCAGCTTTGGCTAAGGGGGATCCCACCAGGACGGGTTTGGGACGAAGGTGGGGTAGCCAGAGGGTCACAGGAGCTGTAGTATCTGCAGGACATGCTTAGAGCATGGATGAGCTGTGCCCCTCTCCGTCCTGCCCTGAACACTGCTGCTCATTCCAGACCTGACCAGCTGAATATCCCCGAAAACCCATCTCAGCCCCAGAGACTGAGCAGGCACAGCTCCCCTGCACACGTGCAGGAGCACACACAGCCTACCCCAGTCCCTTCAGATGCTACTCAAAAATCTGGTCCTCTTGCATTCAGGCAGAGCCAGTCACCGATGACAGGGGTGAGGAAAGCTCAGCCCTGGCACACGCCAGCCTCATCCCACGCTGCCTTGTCCCATCTTGCCTGCAGCTGGGCCGTGTCCTGCCAGGCCACCCAACCCCAACCCCGTGGCTGCCAGCACGGTGTGACAGCACATCCCAAGGCAGGCTGGCAAAGGTAACCTCAGGTCGTCCAGAATTGGGGCTAGGAAAGTCACATCCGTAAAAAGGATGGTTCCCCCCCCCCATGCCTTCCACCTAATTGCTGCTGTTGCAACAGCCCTACATGATTTAATGGTTTATTGCATTGTTCTTTTATTTATGGTGTAAATGTTTGGGACGTGATCAGTTTCTCGGCAGCTCAGCTGCGCCCAAAAAATTATTAAGAGGAGAAAAAAAAAAAAGGGAAAGGAGAAACACGGCAGCAACCAGAGGTGATTTAAGGTTTAAGGGAAACAAAGGCTTTGCTGACTGTGTTCCCCCGTGCACATGATCTTCACAGCTGGTAGGAGGTGGAAATCCATTCCCTGCCTTTGGCAAAGCCACCTTGGAGAAAAAAAATAAACACAAAAATCACTGCTGGCAGGTGCCTCTTCTGTCTCAACTCATCCTGCTCAGCTTGGTTCAGCAGAATGGAGATTTGGGTGGTGAAGCTACTTCTGAGTATCTCTTCCCACCCCAAAGCCTTGTCCTCAGCCATGAATGGCATCCAGACCTCCAGTTGGGAAATGGACACAGGCTGGAAAATAAACCCAAACCCTGCCATTTATTTTTCTTTATTATTATTCTATAGACTGTTTATTCTATAAATTGTTTTTCTTTATTTTGCTCTGAATGGGAATGTTGTTTTGTGAGCATGGATCCAGCCCTGGAGCAGCTGGTGTTGGCATAAAGCCATCCCACATTCCTTTTGTGGAAGGGCTTTATCAGGCTGCCTAAGCCCAAATCACAGCCTCAGCTATATCCTACTGTTCCTGTGAGAAATTCCTTGCTAATAAGGAGGATTTCTAAGAAAGTCATTGAGAAGGAGAAAAAAAAGCCAAGTCAAATTCTGGAATTTCTGCTCAGGAGATGTTAGTCTCCTATTGGCATTAAGGTGGGGTGTTTGCCTGGGTCACGCCTGGCATGAAGACAAGAGTTTCCTCCAAATAAATTTATATTGAGGTGACTGAGGAGCCTTTATTTTGCACTTGTGCCAGGTGACCTGGCAGTGCCCACTTGCATTTTTAGGGGTGGAAAAATTTGGTGTCCCAGGCACAGAAATCAGCAGTTGTTCAGCCCTCACCTTCAAGCCCACGAGCAAGACCCAGGGCAACTCTGCTTATCCCCCAGTAAAGGCAGCTGGAGCATCCTGGCTCAATGGAGATTGAAACTGGGAAGCCACATCCCTCCCTGGGGCTCGTGGATTTGAGAGCAGGAGACAAAACACCCAGTTTTGGGTTTTGACAAAACACCCAGTTTTTCTCCCAGTACTGGTGCCTTTTCAGGCTCACCTAGAAACAGAGGCCAGACAAAGTTACAAGGATAAAAGCAGATATATTTAATGAAGGGCAGACAAAGCCTCCCCAAGGAGCTACACCCAAGATGGACTATGATCACTGAGTTTTTCAGACAGATAAAAGTTTGGTTTATATTTACATATCGGGGGTTAATCGTCCAATTACAGCTTCGGGTAATGAAGTCACATTCCCCCAGTTTGCTCCTCCCAATTCACTTTGGTTTAGACTTTTGAAGACAGTAAGGCGTCTTTGGATCTCAGGCCAAGAGGGATTGTTTTGTCTGACCTGTGAAGGCATTTAAGTAACACTTTACACGGAGCTTAGCGTTATGCACTAACGCACTACAGCATTTGAAAAAACATAGAAGCGAAGAGGCTAAGGCACCAGTACATCTGGTTAAAAACACACCCCTGATACTGGCGGGTTATCCCTGTTGTTTACCAGCCTCAGCTGCTCTCCGGGCTTCCTGGAAGGAGCTGGAAAGCGCAGCTTGCACGGCTCTGGCACGCTCCTTTCGCGTGTCCCGGGAGGAGCCGCAGCGGAGCCCGCAGCGCTCCCCGCCCGTGTCCACGCGAACGGGACGTGCACGGCCCCTGCGGCTTCCCGGGGCTGGCCCCTCATGCCAGCACGGCCCATAAAATAATAAATAAAACTGGTAAACAACTTCGCCCCGCTGCCCTGGGAAAGGTTCTCCCTGCGTCAGGTCGGATAAACAAGCTCCAGAGGCGGCGGGGAGGGGAATAAATCAGGCTGGGTGAAGGGACGCAGCTGGTTCGCACCAGTCCCGACCGAAGGGAGCCCAAAGCGGGGCCGGGACTGCACAAGGACGCGGCAATGCCTCCTTTTCTCCGTGGATTTACCGTCACCTTCCCCAGCAGCATCGTTTCTCCCCAAACAATTTCACAAGGAGACTTTGGTCTGTCTCAGCTTGCCCCCTCTGTCCCCAGATAATAATTTTCAAAGCTTTCCTTGATTTCCAACCCAAATCAACATCACTCCAGGTGGGGTTTTAACACCCTGCCCACAGGGGCTGATTTGGAAGCTCTGCACTGCGCTGCAATGAAGTTTTCACCAGTAATACCCCCCCAAAAATACCTACACAGGGAACACACCTCAGGATGCTCCAGCACAGCCAGGGTTGGTGCAGAGAGAGGTGGATCCGTGGATGAGAGCAGCTAAAAGCAGCATCAGCGCAGCCTCCAGCCCATCTCTGCACTCTCCTGTGCCTCAGTTTCCCCTGCCTCAATTGGTAAAGCTGGAAATCATCCAACACGGAGTAAAGAACTGGGGAGAGGGGGAACAAAAAGGTCTCAGCAGTCAATTCTGAACAAACAGCATGAAGTCCCAGAATTAATTATTAATATTATTATTATTATCATCATCAACAACAACACAACAAAACAACAACAACAATAATAATAACAATAATAATAATGCTGGGAAACCAAAAGGAAAGCCCAATTCCATGCTGTTTTAGCTAGAGGGTGGCATACAAAATGCAGGAGGTTGGGTTTTCTGGACTGGATGGTGTTGGTTCCTCAGCACCAAGGAAGGGCACATGTGACTCCAGGCCCTGTGCTTTTGGGAAGAGGTTTAATCTGGGATGGGACAGGGTGGGCAATACCAAGGAGATGTTTTCAGAATGGGGTATATGCCAGAGCACAAAATGAGAGCGGTTTTGTTCTCTGGGAAGGAGAAAACAGGGGAGTAGCTTTCAGCCTGGAAAAGGATGCTATGGAGAAGATAATAGCTGTTATTTATAGCAAGGAATATTTAAGGTTTATACAAGATATGCTGCCCCAGTGGAATCCTAATTAATGGAATCCTAATACCCCTTGCCAGGACAAGGAGTTCTCCAGGGAAAAACACAAAGGAAACCTAAATCTGCTTGTGTGGTTTTGATCTTGAGTCCCAGCTGAGGCCTGTGCCCCATCCTTTTTCTTTTCCTCCCCAACATTAAAATGTAGTTATGGGAAAAAATAGGGGAAAAGAATCAGGTGCCCTGCA
The DNA here is from genome assembly GCA_013397395.1 of Sinosuthora webbiana. Taxonomy (NCBI): domain Eukaryota; kingdom Metazoa; phylum Chordata; class Aves; order Passeriformes; family Sylviidae; genus Sinosuthora; species Sinosuthora webbiana. The sequence goes on along the minus strand of VXBN01001613.1, from coordinate 69,947 downwards.
GAGATGTGTGTGCCTGCACGCACGCACCAGGGAAACAGGGATCACACCTTGCTGGCTGCTGGTTTTGAAATCCTCCCACGTCCCTCCATGAAAAAAAATACCAAAACACCTGTGGTCATTTGATTTAAAGCCTTTGGAGCCGTTTTGTGCCGAGATCAATTTCTCCATCACAGAGGGTGTTTTAGGGGAAGGTTGAGCAGGGCAGCAGATCTGCTGGCACGGGCTCCCAGTGGCACAAGGATGGTGGGATGGCAGGTGGAAAAGGGACCTGGGGGGTGTTGGTGGTGGGATCTGAGCACTGGGCTGAAGCCCAAGCCCAATCTGAGCTGCTTTCCTGTGTCACGTAGCCACTGAGCTTGGTTTCAGCTGGTGGCTGGAAATACAGCAATGGAGAGTCCTTCCCCATCCCTGCCAGGAGGGAGGCAGGACACCAAAAGAAGGTTTTTTTTCCAGCATCCTGAGTTGCTTGGTGGGATGCTGGCCATGGCAGGGAGGTTATAGGTGTGTTTGCCTGCTCCCAGGTTAGGACATGAGGATATACCTTCAGTATTGTTACGTGGTTTAATTCCCAGACTCAGGAAGTCTCAGAGGTGTTAACAACCCAGATCTCTCCCCGCCAGCTGGTTGCTGTGGAGTGATCAGAATGGAGAGCAGGTCCCCAAACCCCACTGGACCTCCCAGAGCTGCACACCCTACAGGAGTTTCTTGTGGAGCAGTGGTTCCACCTGCAGCTGGTGGCAGCCAAGGTTGTCCCTCCTGGCCACCACAGCCTGGCATGTGCCCCCTGCACCAGCACCACGAGATGTGGTGGACTCTGCTGCTTGCTTGTGCCTGACCCAGTGAGCAATAATGGGAACAAAACCGGGCATGGTGACCCTGAAGTCCATTAAAAACTCCTCATAAATGCTAAAGAAAGTGCAAAGGCCGAGAGGCAGCGGAAAGGTTGTGCTCACCAAGGGCTTTCTTGGAAGTGCAGGGAGGTGCTGGGAGGAGTGTGATGGGGGGACAGACACCTGCTCCTTGGTCCTCAAGAGGCTGGTGAGGTGAAAGGGGGTGAAAGGAAACCAAGAGCCAGAATGAAAATACCACAGTGAGAAATACAGGCCAGGAGACAAAGCAGGAGGGGAGGGGATTTCCAGCCTTCCAGGAAAAGTTGTTCAGTGAAAACAAGGTGATGGTTTGACTCAGGCACGAGCCAGTGAGTCAGGAGAGCCAGGGCCAGTTCTGCCACACGTTTCCTCCCTGCCCTTTGAGCAGACACCCTCAAGCAGACACCACAGTGTCACTGTCACCGGGACAGTCACCATGGGGAGCTGCAGCAGGCAGGACCCCCCTCAAGCAACACCTGACTCCTCACGTGGCTTCTCTGCATCCTTCAGTGCTTAAAAATCCTGACCACTGCCTCTGACAGGAAATGCTGGATAAAAACTTTTCCAGGGCTGCCAGGAAGACATGACATCGAGGAGTGATGGGTGATGTCACCGGCAAAGGCAGCAGCATGTGGGTCTGCAGGGCATTCCCAGCAATCCAGAAAGCCTCCCAAAGTGACAAGATTATCCCTTCCAATACCTAAAAAAAGCTGCAGAAAGGCAGTTCTCCACCTTTAGCAGTAACCACTCTGCAAAAGCAGAGTTTCCCATCAGGGGGTGTTATAATCTGAGTCACTGCAGGAGCTGGGACAGTGAGGAAGTTCTTGGTGGCACAGGGGACAGGGCAGCAGAAATAGCAATGCTGGGATGTGGCACAGTCCTGCCCTTTCCCTTCATGCTCACAGGCAAAAGGCACCTGTGCTCCTGCTAACAAGAGCCTCTTTGATCTCAGCAAGCAGAAATGAGACCAGGGGATGTTGTAACTTCTGCTGACAGAATGTACAAAGCAGTGAGAACAGTAGGAGATGGAAGGATTCTGCTTCTCCACTCCACTCTCATGAGACCCCCACCTGGAGCACCGTGTCCAGCTCGGGGTCTCCAACATAAGAGCGATGTGGAGCTGTTGGAGCAAGCCCAGAAGAGGCCTTGAAAATGCTCCAAGGGCTGGAAAACCTTTTTTTATAGAGACAGGCTGAGAGAGCTGGGGTTGTTCAGCCTGGAGAAGGCTTGTGGGAGATCTTAGAGCCCCTTCCAGTGCCTAAAGGGAACATATAAGAAAGACGGGTGTCATTGTTGAGGCGGTCACGACACGCAGAGAGACACAGTAAAAGTTCAGAGGGCTCAGAAGGCCCTTTATTATTGCTGCATGCTGTCTTTATACAGCTTTTACAAACTTCAAGGGCAACTTCTAGTTGGTTAATAGCTTTCTTGTTAATTATTCTATTGGTTAGCAAAAGGTATTTTACTTGTCCATCAAATCTATCTATTCTCGGATCGTTTACAGATTTTCTTTACTGATTCTCATTGGAAAAATCCCTTGTTATTACAGGTGCATTTTTTTCCACCATCAGAATAGCTTGTTGTGTTAAAGGAACTTCTCATTCTCAAAACAGCTTCATATGGGAACTTACAGATTACTTGTTAGCTGCACTTGGAAGAAATGACAGGCTAGGTTTTTGCCCTATTCCTACAGATGGGGACAGATTTTTTAGCAGGGTCTGTTGCAACAGGACAAGGGGTGATAGTTTCAAAGTGAAGGAGGGTTGATTTAAATTAGATATAAGGAAGAAATTTTTTTATTATTAAGCTGGTGTGAGACCCTGGCACAGGTTGCCCAGAGACATGGTGGATGCCCCATCCCTGGACTTGTTCAAGGTGAGGTTGGAGTGACTTTAAGTAAACTCATCAAGTACAAGATATCCTTGCCCTGTCAGAGGGTTTGGAACTAGGTGATCTTTTACATCCTTTCCCACCCAAAATGTTCTGTGCCTCTATCACCATGTGTTCAATCTCTGCTCGCTGGCTTTCAGTCTTATCTCCAGCTCCTTCCCAGCCAGCAGCACCGGGATTTCATTTGTCCTTTGACAGATGACAAATGTCCCGCTCGCTGGCAGTGCCCTGCCAGCTTATCACCTGCACACTCCCAGCCTTCCTCGCGCCAGCTGCAGTAATTAAATCATATTTTTTCAGGAAGGGCACTTCAGGTGAAAGCTCCCAACACCTCCTGCCAGCAGAGCTGCAGCCACAGACAGGCTTTTGCCAGGGTAATGGGACTGCTTGGGGATCAGGGCTCTCTCCAGCGCTCCCAGCTGATGCAGCAATGCTGGAAGAAATTAATTTCTGTCCTAAGCTCCTTCCTCCTGGCTGTCCTTGAGCATCCCTGATAGAAACACTTTCCTTTAATATCTGAAACTGCCAAATGCCTTGAGGTTGGCTAAATGGCAGCTGTTATACAGCCATGAAGTGCAGATCCTGTGGCAATGCCACTGGCTACAGTGCCTGAGGGGGAAGGAGGCAGAACAGAGCCAAGGCAGCCAGGATTTCACACAGACTTCTCAGGGAGACACAGAAAAGTGATGCCAAAGCTGCAAGCAGTGAGAAACTGGCCAAGACAGGGGTGAAATTTATTTTCCACCACAGGATGCTCCATTTCCACACACAGGGGTGTGCAAAGACAGCTGAGACCCTCCAAAATGCTCATCCCAAAGTGTCCTTGTGCCTCAAGCTGCTGGAGGTCTACAGAGCAGCAGCCCTTGGGCAGAGCCTCCTCTTTGCACTCTGGATCAGGGTGGCTGTGAGCAAGCCCTGAGGTGAGATGCTGTTCCCAAAAAGCTCCCAGGTAAAGGCTCAGCCTCCTTGCCAAGCTGCCTGGAGTCCCCATATTCCTCTGGGACGATCAGGAGCACAGCCAGATTCCAACCCAGCTGAAGCCACCACCTTGAGCAAGGACCTTTTATGCACCAAGTTGAACTAGAAGAAAAATAGCTTCACGCCCAACTCTCCTGCAAACTTGGGATGTGCACAGCTTGCTGTGGGCAGCTTTTGAGGGGCAGCCACAAGGCCATGCTCTCCGCAACCCTCCTGCCTGGTGGCTTATGGATGTGTCCCTGGGAAGCCCAGGCAGCCCAGCAGCAGCCACTGAGCAGTGCTCCAGGCAGGGCTGGTGATGTGGGGTCCCAGCAGCCCAACGGGATGATCTGAACTGAGGTTAAAGGCTGCAGCCAGGTCACAGCACTGCTAAGCTGCCACTAAACCATGTCCCCAAGTGCCACATCCACATGTCCTAAATCCCTCCAGGGACGCTGACTCCACCGCTTCCCCCAAGCAACGCTTTTCCAGCGCTTGACAACTCTCGTGGTGAGAAAATTATCCCTAAAACACACAAGCAATGGATAAAACCCATCCACACCGGCCTCTCTGCCACCTTGGGCTGTGTGGAGCCGCAGGCTGATGCACGGAGCTGCTGAGAGCTGTTCTGGCATTTCAAGGTTGACCTCTAGAGGAAGTTTGTAGTCAGGCGAGCTACGGCTGCGACGGTGACACAAGGGCTGCGGGACAGAACCGCCGAGGATTTTCAGGTCAGCCGTGCCCCACGGGTCTGGCAGCGATGACAAGCACGGCACGGTGTCCCAACAAACGGGTCCTCCTCGGTTTAGGTGTGCTGGGGCAGGACCGCACACGGAAAAGCATCAATTGCCGCAAATCCGCCGCGTGTCCCCGAGTGCTGGAGAGCTGCCCTGTCACTTCTGTCCCTGCTGAGGCTGCGGCAGGGCCACGGGAGCTGCCCTCCAACACGGGGAGTTCCCCCGGTCTCTCCCTGCTCCCCCAGCTCAGCGCTTTTGAAGCCTCACACGCTCTGCTTCCCTCCCACCGCCCACCCCCAGCAGCTCTCCCTCTGCTCCAAATTAATCCGTTTATCACCTAAAATTAAATCTAGCCCTGCAGTCTGCTGCGCTGTCAGGATGCGAGGGTGTGAACCACATCACGCTGCGCTGAGCCTTAAAAGGCAGCAGAAACCTCGGCGCCTGAGATACGGGTTCTGCGAACATCACTGCGGGCACTGCCTCGCCCCCGTGACAACCTCCCCCAGGGCAGGCAAAGGGGAGAAAAAACAAAGCTAGCCCTCTCCCCGCCGATTTCATTCCCTCCCTGCTGCCTTTCGATGCCGTGCCAGTGGCAGTGTGTGACACCTCTGTCCCTGCCCCAGCACAGGACTGCCCTCCGGCCAAAGCACCCGTGTGAGATGCTGAGCTGCGCCTTCTCCCCGTGTCCTTGCACATCCCGACCTCACCCTGCCACCCCTGGCTTTTTTGCCTCTTGAGGAAGACTTTTCCCCTTCCTTTTCTCCACTCAATAGAGCTGCTGGGAAAAGGGACCGCCACAAGCATCCCACTCTGTGCCCGCAGTTCCCTCCGGGAAGAGGAGGAGGTGACATTTAAGCAGCTCGGAGAGGATGGAAAACTCATCCACGGCAGCACAGGAGCACCCATGGGGGCTTTAGGTCCCACAGGTCCCTATTCCCAGAGGAAGGTGGTGCTTCCTGCCCACCCTGACAAGCCAGGGGGTGGCAAGTGGGGATTTCTGTGGAAAAGAGATGGTTTGGGGTGCAGATCGGAGGGCACCTCGGCACGGAAGGGGCTTGCCCAGGTGAGGGCCGTTTCCCTCCGCAGCCTCTCCTGCCAGCCCCTCAGCCGAGCACCTCCCAAGGACACAAACGCACTCAGTTCTCACCCAGCAGCACCCCCTGCCCAGGAACATCCCGCTGCCCTCTGTGCTCAGCCCTTGCACCAACCAGAGCAGCTCGTTCCCCTCGCCCGGGGACAGCCGAAAAACCCCACAGGGAAGGCGGAGAGGGGCCAGGTGCCCTTTTCAGGCTGCACAGAACACACACACCCACCCCACACACAACCCCAGGGGTGTCCCCCATCCTCCTCCAAAAGCCGGCGGTGCGGCAGAGGCGGGCACAGCCCGGTGCTCCCATCTCCCATCCCTGCAGGAAGAACCGCCAGGGGCACGGAGCCATCCCTGGATCCCAGGTAGTCCCTGGGGGAGCATCCCGGGATGCTGCCCACCCATCCAGCCCTACCTTTGCGGAACGGCATGGAGCGGGAGGAGGCAGCGCTGCTCTCGGACGCCTGGGCTCCGCGGGCTCGGACGCGTTCTCTTAGATATGTTTATAAAATATATGTATTTCTTCTGTATCTCTATTTCTTTCCTTCCTCCTCCTCCTCCTTCTTTCAGAAGGAAACGGACATATTTGGGCAAAGCCCGGCAGAAACCAGCGTCATTCCGAGGGTGGCACTGCAGAAAGAAGGAGGAAGTTCTTGCAGTTTCGGAGCTTTTAACCCTTCGCTTCCTGGAGACGGGCAGGGGTGGGAGGGAGGTGACAGGAACAGGACAGGGAGCTGATGGCCTTAGAAAGGGGTGGAAGGTGCTGGGAAAGGGTTTTTGAGTTGATTCGTGGTGGGGTTTTTTCTTGGTAGGACCAGTACAGAACTGAGTGTAATGGATGTGGGTGTGATAATGGAATTTTGGCCTCCTGCATAGCTTATGCAAATTTCTGAGCTCATCAGAGCACCAATCCCACCTTCTTCGTGGTTGCACTGGGACAAACTGGGGAAACCCAGCTGCTTCAGAAACAGGGGGCTCAGAAACTCAGATCCCCCTGTTCAGCATCTCCTGCCCTTGCACAGACAACTGGATGTTCAGATCCTGCAGTGCTGGATCCTAAGGATGAGCAAATACCCCTTGCCTGGCATCACAGGGCTGGGATGATCCACGAGCTTTGGAACAGCATCAGCTCTGTGTGTCCTCATCTCTGGAGCTCAGGTTGCAGCAGGAGGTGAAGGCAGAACATTTTAACCTGGGGGGGTTTATTTTTACTGTGGTTCCTTTATGCCCTCCCTGGAGGTAGAAAGAGGCACTGGCTTGGAGGGAGTTCAAGAGAAACTCCCAGAACTGTCCAAGATAGGACCCCATCCTTTCATCTGGGTGTTGACAGCGATACCGTGAGCTCCATGCTGTGTCTCTGCTCCCTGCAAAACTGTTTTTCCTTCCTGGAGTCAACAAGACCTTCCTGAAACCATCCCTGGGGTGCTCTAAAGCCTCCCCATCCATCTCCTGCAGGATCCAGCCCCATCCAGACCACCTCGTTGCTCCAGGTGAGTGTTCTTCATCCTCCCCAGGGCAAAATCTGCCAGGTTTGGCTTCACCCCCACTGGAGAAACCTGTTTAGGCCAGTGGGTGAGGAGCACTCAAAAAAAACTCCCCCCAGGCTGTTAGGAGAGCTGTGGCTCCAACAGGAATGGCAGGGACAGGGACACCAAGGAGGCTTTGCTGCCTCTGCCCTGCTCAGGGAGTGTTGGCTGCTGCACGTGAAGATGTTCCCGAGCCCCATATGAGGAACAAAATTGTTCAAGATTTGATGGCACGGACTGCTGGGCTTCTTCCAGTGACTGGAACCAGTTACAGCAGCTGGTTTATGCCCCAGCCCTGGAAAACACTGCAGGACGGGCTGGGGGTCTGCCCAAGCAAATTGAGCAGGCAAGCATTTCCTTGGGGAAAAATCATCCAAAAATGAAATTTTATTAATTGAATTTAGTAATCTTAAACGGTCACAGGTTGGGAAAATTTAAGGCAGGTGGGCTGAGCATCCATGTGCTTTTGCCAGACAGCCCAGGAGGTAAAGGAGAATCCTTCACCTTCTCCATGTGTCCCAGCACCCAGGTGGAAGGGAAGGACACCCCAGCCGTGCCCAAGGCCAGGGCAGCAGCACTCAGGAGTTCTTCTGGTCCACCTCAGCTCTAACCCAGCCCTCTGGTCTGGCAAACAAGGGAAATTCCCCTTGGAGTGATGAGCTTTCAAATCTCTACAAAACCAGATTTTTTACAGTTTTATTTCCCAGGATAAATGTGGATTAGCAGTTCATCTCCTGAAGGATATTTCCAGCACATGATTCCAGGGCTTAGCAGAAGAAACTTAATGCAATATACTCAGGGTTAGACCCAAAATTAGTGTCTTTTCCATGAAAATCCGTGTATGGATGCTCATGTCCAGGTTTGTTGTCCATAACACCCTGCTCAGTGCCTGCACATCTTAGAAGGGGCTTAACTCCTCGGATGTTTTTTTCCAACACTGATCTTGCCTGGACAATGCCACTTCAGCTCCAAAAACTTCCCAGTAGGAGCATCCCAGGGTTTCATAGTTGTGACCAGGACCTGTATTAGAGGATGATGGTTCAGTCCCCATTAAGGTGCTTCTGTCACCTGGTCCTTGCCCTGGGATTTGCTCCAGTTATTCTGTGCATTGACCTGAAAGATCTCAGATGGGACCATCTTTGGTGTCCATACATCTGCTTTCCATTTTCCAGAGAATTCCAGAAACCAGCTTCCAAGCTCCAGCCAAGGCCATCACAGGAGTCAGAGCATCATTCTCTATATCAGATATTATTGGGTTTCACCCACAAAAAGCACCTCAGGCATCTCAGTGGTGCCAGGCAGTTTAAATAGGCAGAGAAGACTTCAAACATAGTCTGGGGGTTTCTGGTGTACAAGGATCTTCACTCCTTACTCACAGTTCAACAGCATTTCTGTTTGGCATCTAGAAAGAACAACTAGAAAGTAAAAACAGTAATAATTAAAAAAAAATACTGAGAATCAAGCTGGTTTCAAAACAAGATTTAGATGAAACTAAACAAGCTCAGGTCTAGGATGGTGGAATCAAAGCATCTCTCCTCCTGGCAGAGCACAAATGCCAGGCTGCATGGCCAGAGAGGGTGGCAGTGGCTCAGCATCACTTGAGGTTTTCAAAACATGTTGAGCAAACATGGTGGGAAGGGTTTCAGCCAGCACTGATTGAACCCCAGGGCTGAGGGATGGTGCAGAAAGCTTCCTGAGATCTCCCCAAGTCTGTGTGAGAGGCACTTGGAGCCTCAGTGGTTGCTACCAGCTTTCCCAGCTGTGTCCTGTAAGAAAGTGTCTCCAAAGGAAACAAAAGCATAATTTAATGACCAATATGTTAGGAGGGGTTGTTTAGTTAGAACTGACCCAGCAAAGGATTCTTTTACCTGTCTCACAGGTTTAAAACCCGTATTTCATAGAAGTATGGAGAAGTTTTGGTTGGAAAGGATCTTGAAGACAAGGAAACTCCAAATCCCCTGCCATGTGCAGGGACACCTTCCATTATCCCAGGGTGCTCCAGGCCCTGTCCATCCTGGCCTTGGACACTTCCAGGGATCCAGGGGCAGCCACAGCTTCTCTCGGCAGCCTGTGCCAGGGCCTCGCCACCATCAGAGGGACGAATTTTCCCCTCAACTTCATCCTTAAGCCCAGAAAAACCTCTTTATTCAGGATGGAGAATTAATTTGCCTTCCCCACCTCGCACTGAATCCATCTGTGTACACAACCAGGCTTTGCATCAAGGGGCACAGGGATGAAATGAGCTGCCCTGCACATCCCTGCACATTCCCAGCCAGGAAATCAGTACTGAACTGCTCTCCCTTTCCAGGTAGTGAGATAATGGGTGGGAGCAGTGTGAGACAGGAATGTCAGTGCTTTCAGCCTGAGAGGCAATCACGGGGATCTCCTTCACTGCAAGGCTTGTACTCTACAAGCAAATAAGAATGCAAACAGCTCCTTTGAAATATTTATAACATTTGGAATGACTTGCATGGCACAAACCCAAGGAAGATGAGGGTGCTGGGAATTGCTGGCGCTGGGTACACCAGGGGACTTGCTTACATGATTGATCTGCCTTGCAAAGTTCTGTTTTATCCTTTTATAAAATGTCTGAGTGCTCAGGCAGGCTCTCCTCCTCCTCCTCCTCCCCTGAGTTACACATCTCCTGAAAGCCCTGCTTTCCCTGTCAGCACCAGACCCCTTTTCCCAGTGCTCAGCTGTTCTCTGGCTGAGCTGCTGGGGTGACACCTAAGCCAATCTTCAAGTGATCAGGCACTGACCATTACACTTCAGCTTTCAGCCCATGGCCAGGTTTTCAAGGCCCTCGCTGATCCTCCCACACTGCAGCAGCCACACACTGGTTCCCAGCTCCCTTTCTCACAGCCAGCTCTCCCCACGTGCTCATCACCAGCCTGATGCTTCAGCCTTGCAAATTTCGCAGGGGGAAGTTGCAGAGAGGCTGGTGGCCTGGTCCTGCTGGGAGAACAGGCAGCACAACCAGGTCATCAGGGCTTCAGATGCACAAGGGACTGGGAACAATGAGCTTTCGGAGAGTTTACAGCCATTCTCCCCCTTGCAACCTGACCTAGAGAGATTACTTTTGTTAACCTCTGGTATTAGTCCTGGCATCTTCATATCACAGAGATTAGGTGCTCTATAAAGGTGTGGAGACAAGATTGGATTAGAGAGATGCAGGTCAAAGATTTAGGACAAGGAGGAATGGCTTTAAACTGACAGAGGACAGGGTTAGATTAGAGATTAGGAAAAAATTCTCTGGGAGGGTGGGGAGGCCCTGGCACAGGGTACCCAGAGAAGCTGTGGGTGCTCCATCCCTGGAAGTGTCCAAGGCCAGGCTGGATGGGGCTTGGAGCAACCTGGGGTAGCGGAAGGTATTGGAATAAGATGATCATTAGGGCCCCTTCTAATCCAAATCATTTTGTGACCAGGTACTCTTGGTCCTTTGCACAGCTCCAGATCCCAGTCTCCTGTTTTGCACAATTTTCAGCTTTTGGGTTTTGGAGAGGAAGAACTGGACAGCATTTCCCAGGAGTGATCTGCAGGGAGTAATTACTGCGGCTGTCAGGGACAAACCTTCCTGGCTTCTCTGCTGCTGCCAGCTCCAGCAGGATTCTAAATTTGATTTTGCTCTTTCCATGCAGGAAATTCACTTTCCCTTTTCCACTGATTTCTGTGGCTTTGAACTGCTACCACACACCCACCTGGCTTTGAAGAGGAAAAGTCACATTTGGAGAAACATCTGCATCGTTCTTCTGATGCATCAAGAGTGACAGATAATCAATTCTATTTCACACAGTCCAGGCTTGGGGAGGCAAATTCTTACGATGCAGTTAACTCCCCCTGTTTTTTTTTTTTTTTTAAAGTAATGATTTTATGATGCCAACACCATTATTTTTTAACATAAATGCTGATAGCAACTGCAAGGTTCCAGGATTTTATGTTCCCCAACACTGCAGGAAAAATAAAAACCATCAGGCTTTACCCATGAATAAATCAGCCTGCTGGATAGAAATAAAACAGAGCAAAACACTTTAAAATGATCAGGTAGAAATCCATGTGAAGAAGGGGGAAGAAACTATGACTAATATGTGATAGCTGGAGTTATTTTTAAAACTTAATTTCCATATTAACCCTAAATTCCTGACTTCCTCAGAAGAGCTGAGTCCTTGCAGGTGAACGTGATACTTCTGGGACAGTGTCTTTGGATGCAATGGTGTTGTGTCATAGGGGATGATGGGCAGGCTGAGATGGATCTTCCTCTGAAATTTGTGCTTGAAGCAAATCTCTGAACCCCAGTTTGAATATACATCATTGCCACAGGATTATTTCCCTGGAAAGGTCTTTAAATTTTGCTGTTCGAGTGCAACATCCCTTCCTACAAAGAGGGGAGACAAGACACTGGGAATTGCTGCAGCTCACATCCTCTCTCAGTGGTAACTGCATCATTCAACTGTACAAACCCAGCACTTTCCTAAAGTGGAAAAAAACCCACAAAACCCCACCAGTTTTCACTTTCCATCCTCCCAAGAGGAGCTCGCTGTGTTTTGCCAGAGTATCATTTGAGTTTTGGTTTCACAGTTGCTATACAAGTTTTACAGGTTCAAAGCAGAGAAGTCCAAAAGTGCTACCCAGCTTTGTGCCTGCGGCAGGAGGTGGAGAAACCCAAGGATGAGTGGAAGACCTTTGTCTTGGCAGGACCGTGTGGATTCCTGAGCTGTTGACTTGCTGCAAGCTCTCAAATGGAGGCCAGAGATCAACACCTTAGAGACTGGGAGAGGAAAAACAACTCAAGGGCTGTGAAGTGGCAAGATGCTCGAAAGCTGCTTTGGAAAAAAAAAAAAACCCACGCTCTTCCCAGAGGAGGAATAAGAAGCAGGAGAGAAGAAAGGAAAGGGTTAGGCACCTTCCTGGGAAAGATCTTGTTTTCCATTGAGCTGAGGGTGTCTTGGGCTTTAAGCATGTGCTGCAACTGCTGGGGCTGCCAAAGCAGGGCAGGGGATGTCCTGTGTGGGAGACAGGGCCTAGTGGGTGCAGGACACTTGTGCCCTATCCCTGATTCCCACAGCTACAGGGCTGAAAGTTTGAGGTGGGTAATGTTGTTTGGACACCAGACATTTGTTTGGACACAAGACATGAGGTTGTGTTTTTACATTTCTGTGCTAACAACCCCGTGCTCTGGGATTTCCCAATTTCCTGGTGCTAAAAAAAAAAGGAGCAAAAGCCATAAAGCCACAATCTTGAGTTTAGCAGGGATCAGGAATAGGAGTATGAGAGGAAACCTCTGCAGGAACACACACACACAGACTATCCCTTCTTCAACTTACAGAATGTTTCCTTTGGCTTTCATACCTGTTCTTCCCTTGCACCTTTTCCTCTTCACCATCCATTTCCCTCTCCCATTCTAACAGGACTTTGCTCACTGACATGGAAGGCTGTGTTTGTACCTATGTACAAAAAACCACCAGCAAGGTCCAGCCTCACCTGACACAAACAGGCAGCAAGATCCCTAAAGGAGCACAGCTGACAACAGGATCACATTTGTATTTATTGTCAGCTACTGCACAGTTCTGGTTAAAGCACCAAACACGAGCACACAGACAGGGACTTTGTCATTCACTCTCTCCCTTCAGAAACAGAAATGAAAGACTTTGGGTTTTCTCACCTTTTTGTCCAGCAGTTAAAAAGTCCTGTAGACTTTGTAGCATTTTTTTTTTCTCCTTGCTACTAAGTGGCTGAGCTGCACCTTGTGTGGCACAAAGTATTTTTTGCAGTAAATAGGAGGTAAAATCTCACTGGACATTCAAGGCAAGCAGCACTTGTAACCCACTGACGTGCAGAAAGAGAAAGGCAATTTCAACATCCCAAGCATTCATTTAGAAAAGGCTTCAGAGTTAATAAATCCTTCAGTGAGGAGGAGAAAAGGGCAGCTACTCCTTTACTGCTCCTGACGTAAGGCATGAGTATCTATGATTACATCCAGGGCTGCCCAGGATTTAAGGTCTGTCAGCTCTGGCTGATGTTATGAGCAACTCGTATAATTACCAGGTTTTGCATCCTTAAAAAATCCAGTCATCCTCTGTGAAGCAGGAAATGTCACTAAAGCATTTTGAGGAAAAGGTTAATTTTTGAGCAACCTGGTCTAGTGGAAAGTGTCTCTGCCCATGGCAGGGCTTTGGAACTAGATGGTCTTTGAGATCCCTTACAATCCAAACAATTCTGATTTAATGATTCAAAACAAGGCAAAGCAGATGAATTTATCCTCTAAACTACATCACAGGTAAGAAACAGCTGTGTTCACATATTAAACACAAAGTCAAGGACCACATCTCCTGCCAGGAGCTGCCTGATCATTTCCAGCTGGACTTCAGAAGTACTTTCTGCAGCCACAACCAGAAGCCAGTGGTGATGTGTGAGGATTAACCAAACTGATGGAGGATAAAGGCATTGGGATTGCTCTTTAACTGCTCTGCACTTTGAATAAAATCACAGGGCAAGAGGGAAGTCTTTTATTGAAAATCCTGTCTACAGGACACGCCAAAAAAATTCCCAAGCCCAGGTGCTACTTTCAAATCCATCTATGAAGAATCTACAACTCCCCAGAGCAGCCCAGCAGGAATGCAGATTTCCTGGCTGTGTCCTCTCATTGCTCAGTGACAGCAAATTAACAGAGCAACACTGCTAGACACAATCAATCCCTGTTTGTCTTTAAGTACAACTGCCTCATCACCTAAAGGCAGGAATTCCCCTAAGGACTCAATCATTACAGTCCTGAACTTATTGTGACAGAAAGTTCTTGTAAGCAACACTAAGTTCTCCATGATCACAAGCAGCTCCTGCTTTTTTGGGAAAATGAACATGGTTATTCTTGCACCCAGCCAGGAACATGTTACCAGTGACAGATGCATCCATACATGGGCCTCAGCTGTGTGGACGTTCTTGTTCTCTTCCAGTTTTTAGAGAACTTTAAATAATTTCTACAATTATGGGAGTAGCTAACCTAACACTGTTTTTGTGAAGGACAAGAAAATCAGCACCAGTCAGCTTGGATTCACTGAGGGGAAGCCATGCTTGCCCAGCTTAACCTTGCACAATGAAAGACTGGCCTGGCAGAGGAGAGCTGTGGGTTCTGTCTACGTGGACTTCTGTACGACAAAACATTGTCATCTGTAAGACCCTCCTCACAAAGAAGCTCTTGAAGCTGCAGGAGCAGACACCAAAAACTGTCTGAATGCCTGGTTCCTGTGATCAGTGGCTCAGGGTCTGGCTGGAGGCCGGGAACTGTTGGTGAACTCCAGGGGTCAGTGCTGGGTCCAGCCCTCTTCAACACCTTCATTAAAGCAAAGTTGCAGATCACACAGACCTGGAGGAGCGGCAGCTACCTCAGAGGGTCATGATGCCACCCAGAGGGACCTGGGCAGGCTGGGAAGAGGCTGGCAGGAACATCAGGGAGCTCAAGGAGAAGTGCCAAGTCCTGTAGCTAAGGAGGAGCAATCCTAGGCACAAACATGGGATTTAATTCAACGTAACACAGAGTGAATCTTAGTCCTGCTCAGGGCCTCTTGCACCAAGTGCTGTGAGGACTGAAAGTTCTCACTCCCCTATTAGACTCCTGCTTGTGGAGAAAGGAGGATCTGAGCGTTTAAGATCCTCTTTGAAAGCTTCCATATTTGTCTTTCTATCTTTAAGAAAAACTGTATGAGGTTACAACACCTATTTTCTCTTGCACAGAAGGGTAAAATACCCTGACACACTCAACTCTCCCACAGGAGCCTGGTTTCAGCTAAGCCCCTCCTAAGGCAACCACTTACACGGACTGCAGAACACGAATTACATCTCCTTCTGAACTTGCTTCAGAATCCAAAGCTCAAGGCCAAGAGATTTTACCATTTTCTGTTGCCACAAGAAAAAGCAGCTCCACCAGGAATGTGGGTTTTGGTTGAAGAGTTGCAAGTACAGGGTAAGAGGGTGTAATCCCAACTCTCCAAACCACCTTTTCTGCATGTCCTTGGGCAAGGTATTTCTTGTACCTGCCTCCCTCCCTCCTTGGCTACTCAGACAGAAAGTTCTTCGGGGCAACAACTCTCACCTTTCATGCAACAGTGGCAAAGCAAACTTAAGATTTGGACAACAGTAATGTTAAAAATGTTCCCTGCAAGCTCCATCTCACATCAGATTTCAGTCTGACGCCAAGCAGGCAAAGTGATAAACTGACAGGTGAAAGTCAACACAGGTTAAGTGCAGAACGGTGCAGGTGAGAAAATAAATCATAACCTGTGTGCTTAACGATGGGCTCTGATACAGCAGCTACTGCTCAGCAACAACACCTTGGGGGTTTAACAATTAGGAAAGTAATCAAGTCACTAAATCCCCACTATTAAAATAGTAGCCAGTGTTCTGAATTAGGAAGAGAACAAGGCAGCAAACGCTGATGCCACTGAGCAAATCCCTGTTCTTAAGACCTCAGGGTTGTTAATGCAGCAGGCACCTCATTCAGCTCCGGGCTGACACGTCCTACACGTCCCTCTCAGCTTCCTGGTGGCTTCAGGACACTCAAATATCCCTAAGCAGGCATCTAATCTGAATTCCTAGAAGCAGTGAACAGTTCATACTTAGCCCAAGAGGAGATGCAGTTATTCAACATGTTAGAGAATCACAGCCTTTACACAGGTGCTTAAGCCAAGGAATTAAAGCTTAAATTTAAGAAATCATACCTGAAAAATACCCAGTGCTTCACCTGAAGCACTATAACCAATCCTGCACTGCCAGTAAGGTAAATGTTCTTAACAGCCCATCATCCTCTTCACTTTCTCTGACATGAGAACCTTTTAGGGCACCACAAAAAAAAAAGAGAAACAAAAATATTATTGCATCAGACCAGTCACCACGTACGTACCTAAGAGGTGGCTGCACAATTTCCAGGCTGTAAAGACAAACCACCAAATAAAACTTGGTAGCTGCCAAGAGCTCCAAATTAAGTGCTGCTGAGCCCTTGGAAAGGGCACTGATGAAACAGAGGAGAAAAAGGGATGTGTAAGCAGGAAGAGCTGGAGGTATTAGATAAAAAGTTATTTGAGAAACAACTAGAAATAGAAGTTAGTGGCAAGACTCCAGAGGAGGTTAATTCTCCAGCAGAGAAGTAGATTCAGAACCAAATTTTTCAAGCCATCCAAAATACAAACATGCCTGAGGAAGTCTGAGCCAACATACCGAGTGAAGAACGGGGAGAAGGTGCATTTGCAAAAAAAATGCTTCCTGCTAAGGGGACAAATGAAGTCTGACCACAGAGCTCAGTGTCTGAACCTCTGCAGGTTTGTTTGCATCACCTGCTGACACACCTGGCTCCACTGCCACGTGTTTATACAGCACCCACCACACAGATGGAACTCAGGGGATGTAGATCTGCTCCAGGTTTGCTTGCCTCAGTGTCCCCATGGTACAGAAAACCACCTCAT
This sequence comes from Sinosuthora webbiana, assembly GCA_013397395.1. Classification (NCBI taxonomy): domain Eukaryota; kingdom Metazoa; phylum Chordata; class Aves; order Passeriformes; family Sylviidae; genus Sinosuthora; species Sinosuthora webbiana. Next base: position 53,432 of record VXBN01001613.1, on the reverse strand, counting down.
TTATAGCATGAATCTCCTACACAAAATATAAATGAACAAACCCTCTCCCCTGCATTTCCACGGATAAACTTTACTCTGGTCTTCAACCAGAGTTAGGATTCTCAGAATGAAATGGTTCAGAAGTTGCCAAAAAAGCCATTCTCAGCAAATGGAAAACCTCCAAGTTACCAGACTGGAAGCGCAGAAGCTGGTGCTAAAAAGCAGAACAGCTGGTTAAAGGCACAAAAAGCAGCCTGTGTACCTCAGGAAATGCTTACAGCCTAGTCACTCAAGAGGTATTTGCTGAAATAAGAGCCATAAATAAATCACATTGCTTAAAGCCAAGTCGTATTTCAAACGAAGTTCAGATCACATTCAATCTGTTACCAGTGGTTAAACCTTCTACAGCAGCCACTGAAATTATGAGTACTACAAGCAAACCTATGCTAATTCATACCAGACTAATCTCTTTGTTTCACTACACAGCAGCAAAGACCTTAAAGTGTTGCTCAAAGACAAAGAGAAAACGAAGAGCAGGAGCAGGAACAGAATCTAGATTCTGTTTTTGCCCCAAGTCCTGTGGTTTTGGCATCAGGCCTGTTCCCCACCTCTGCTGCAGTGAGGGGGGATCAGAGAAGGTGGCAACTCATGGTGCAGAAGTGCCCAACTTTGAGGGACTGCCTTGCACAACACGAGAGCAGAGTAAGGAAGCCAACACACAGCAGGTAAAATACCAGTTTTTTTAAAAAAATTGTTTTACAAGCAAATGTTTGTACAGAGGTTGGTGGAACACAAGCAGACAAAATAAGCAGAACACAAGGCCCAAGGGTTTGTCACAGAAATCTGCAGCCAAAACTCAGCAGAAGGGCAAGAACTGGAGATATTCACAGCATTGAACTACAGGTGTGTCCCCCTCCCCCCAGCCTGTGTGTGTAACATGAAGACATCCAGCATCAGCTTTTAAACAGCTAAAATGCCCTCAGGGCTCACAGCCACTTCAGCATCTGCACAATTCTGGGTGCACAGAGACAACTGCCACCATTGCAGTCACCTCTTGCCAACTCTTTGTCACGTATTGTTCCCAAACAAAAAGCAAACATAAAATCAGGAGCAGAGAGCTTACATCAAGTTAAAAATAATAGTAGTGTTTAGTCGTTTAGTTTGTCAACTCTTCGGATTTTCATGAGAACTTCCCTCCATGGCCTCCTACTTTGAAAACTTCCACAGGCACTGCTTCCCAAAAGAAAAAGCAAGCCTAACCCTTGATGGTATTTGACCTCAAATACAGAAATATAAACAGAAAGAGCAAATGCCAGGTTAGAAATGATTACACAAAGTTAGGTGCCTATGTGTGAGTTAGAGAAGTGAGGTTCTGACAACTGGCCAGATACAGGAAGGAGTTTCCCTTCTCCCTGCCTAATGACCTGAAACCAGTTATCCCTGGACATTCCCAGCAGAATGCCTGACAGTACAGAGCTCCTGCTAAGAGTCCATTAAATTCCCTCCTCTTTCCATTCCCGTGGATTAGACATGGATTTTCTTTTGATCTGTGAAGACAAGACTCAATCCTTGTTATTTTAGTCTCCATTCTGGCACAGAAGCTTTGTCCTGGAGTCAGGAGAACAAACCAGCTGCAACTGTCCAATGAGCCAAATCACTGGTGTGCAGAGATGAGGACTCAGGAGGGCAAGGCTCTAACTCTAGGAGTGACCATCAGGGAAGAGAAGATCATAGCACACAGTCCTTGTCCAAAGCTTCACACTTATTGTGCATCCAGCACAGGGACTCCATGATGAAGCACCAGAACAAAGAAAGCAGGAATACAGACAAAGCATCTCCTCAGCAGTGGGTTTTCAACAGGGCAAAGTCATCTGAAAGCTCAAAAAAAAAAAAACAACCCAGTATCCCCAGAGCAGAAAGCAGAAGTGTGCAATTCAAAACCACACAGACGTGAATCTTACTTTCAAAGGGCTTTATATTACAAAAACACATAAGTCACAATGAATGTGTAAAATCCATTCAATGAGGCTCGTTTCCAGTCTGCCAGGAAAGCTACTTCTCCCTTCTGTATTCCCAGCCTACTGCTGAAAACGTGATTGCCAAAACAATGACACCTCGAGCTAGATTTTTAAAATCAAACTTGTTCCGCCAGATCCAGCACTCTGAACTTGTCCAGGTTGTAGAAACAAGCCTTCACCACTCTGCCTCCAAAATATCTTCCATTTAGATCCACAACAGCTGGAATGGAAACGAAGAGCAGATCAGCAAGCAGCAATTCAATAAAATAAACATCTCTTTAACCGAACAGCCTGACCAGTGAGACCGTTTAATCTCTCTGCAGAAGTTAACTCTGAGGTTTACAGGACACAATTTAGGATCCTACCTTTGATGGCAGATTCAACCCGTTCAAACTCTAAAAATATTCTTACAGCTTCATCATCAGGGGCACCAGGGATCTGAAACAAAACAAAAACCCCAAGTCATTAGAACAGTGGTGAGAACATTGTTTTCAATTGCTGTTCTTCACAAAGGCTGTGAAAGAACGAAATAAAAAGCTTCCAAAAACACAATACTCAGGTGATTTTTGCACAGGTGCTATTGTTAGAAGCTTGTATCTTACAGATACAGAAAATCCAGAATTCTAACACAGTAAAGGACCCTGAGAGATCTTCTATGTATGCTCCTCTTGGGCAAAAATAATAGTGTTGTGAGGGATTAGGGTTTAATTGTGCCCAGTTTACTTTCAGAGCAGCCAAAAAGAGAGACAGAATATCTCTTACCTCAAAGATGACACATTTCCCAACCTTGCCATATTTCTCACATTCCTCCTTAGTTTCAACTTCAAGGTCTTCATCCACCTCCCCAGCACCAACCATGTTCTGAAAGTCAAAGAATAAACTCAATTCACTGCATGGAATCTGTGCAGGTGACTGTGCAGACAAATCACAGATGCTCTGTGAACTGTGACCATGAATACTTTAAAAGCTTTAAGAGCTACAGGAGGAGACAGTTCTCTGTCCCTGAGACAAGGGAACTGCACAATTTAAAGCAGTGTTGATTTGAAGTCACAGCTTGTACCCCAGCAAGTCACATAATTTCTCCAGAACACAGAACACCACGTGGCTGCAGGCCAGAACCATTTGAACTGTGCAGGGTTTTGTATCAGGAGCAGAGGTTTAAACATTTCAGCACCAAGACACGCTCCCTTACTCCCAACTCACCCTCAGTAAGACCACTTTAGTTGGGCATTTCAGTATCTCAGTCAAGGGGTTGGAATCTGCCTTCTTGCCTGTTTCTGTTGAAAGACAGAACAGTGAATCACGGAATAATTTAAGATTAAAGATCAATTACAGACTTTTATCAGAATCTTGTTGATCAAACAACAGAATAAAAGCCACAAAATATAATTTCATATTTGTGAGGCAGTTATTCACAACTTGTAGCTACCTGGAATGACAGTAGGCAGAAAAATCAATTCCAATGGTGTGAATTAAGGAGTAACACTGACAATGTTTCCTTCTTTGAGGGAAATAATTCCTAAGTTCAGAATTGTATCCTAAGAACTACAAGACTAAAAATATTCTGACTTCCACCACTTGTGCTCAGAAGCCTGGAGGTTCTCCCAAGATCAGACAAGGCCAGGGAAATGAGAGCAATATCAACAGGATGGGACAGGGAAGAAGCCACCAGGGCAGAGCAGCACCAACTCTGGAAGTGAAGATGCTTCCCCAGCACCAAAGGAGGACAACTGATGGAGGAAGGGGAGGATGAGCTAAAAAAATGCATACAGGATCACTTTACAAAAAGATTAAAAAATGTAAATTTCCACAAGAACAAATATGAGTCATTTTTCCAACTCCAAAGTTTTCAACAAGGACAAATGGTAAACAGAAACCCAGGAGCTGCATTTCTCCCACACTTGGTGCAGGACACAATTACCTTTCTCTGTAGATTCACCAACAATGATCTTGCCACCCCTCTTGCTTGTTTTCTCTACTGACAGTGCTGTGCTGAGCCCCTGTTCATGTTTGCCCAGCCCCTGGCCCTCTCTGAAACCATATTTCTGCATGATTTTGTGAGCTACTGTCCCCCTGCAACGAGAAAAAAAACCATCAGTTCATAAAGGTTTCTTCCACAAAACATTAACATTGCATTTCTCCTGAGTGCTCAAATATTCTACCTCCTAAAATTTCCTCACACAGGGGCAGAAAGTACAGGAGGTCCTACAAGTTACATGATTTTTTTTCTAAGCAAAAGGCTAAAAAGTCTGGCTGTGTAATGCTAAAAGATTAAAACACTAAGTCACAGAAGAAATAGCCAATTATGTGGTCAAAGTAAGGCAGGTTAGGTCAGATTTTTAGCCCTTCCTTCAATGAAGTGAGGGTTCTAATTAGAAACTAATTAGAGGTGGTAACAATGCACAAGCTGGTCTAACAGTACCAAGTCTGACTATCTTTTTCTGGACAATTTAAAAAACCCACCAAAGCAAAAAACAAAGTCTCTAAGCTGTTTTTAGCTATAGATTCACCTTCACTTTGTTGCCACAGCAGTTAACACAGGCATCACATACAAGGCAGGAAAGTAAATGGGCAGATTTGCAGCCACAGCTGCTACATTCATGCAAATACACTCCAAATATTTGAACAAAGCAGAGCTGAAATGATTTGGAATATCAGTTTGCGGATATGTACCAAATATAAGACAAAGCTGGAAAAGAAACTTAGAATAACTAACATGTCACCTGTGTTTTCAATTTTTTTCTTTTTTTTTCAATTGTTTTGATTTTTTTTGTTTGTACAGGCCATACACACTTTATGCTGGAGTGTGACTTAAAAGCACAGCCTTGAATGCAATCACCTCAGATGTGTTTCCCCCAATCCTGTCAATCCACATTTTTTTCCTGTATCCTGCCAGTTTGGACTCTCTGAACTCAGACTAACCACATACACGCAATGGGTTGTGCTCTTCTCTCCTGACAAACTATTTCAACTTTTGGTTTCTGCCACCTTCCAAGGCCTTTTCCTACAAAAAAAAAGGCAGGAGTCACTCATTTACCCCATGTTGGCCAGGAAGGAGTTGCTGGGTCCTGTGGGGGAACGAGGTCTCTCTGGCTCATCATAGACTGGAGGAGGAATTGCTGCTTTGGAAGAAGGTGCCCGAGGTCTCGACTCCTCCTCATATGGGAATGATGCTACAGCTGGAGAAAACAGAGACATTTGGGGCTTTTTTTCAATAAAATCCTAACCAACTAAAAGGAAAAATCCAGTAAATCCAAATCAGAAGAGTGTTTCCTTTGCACATGCTGTTTTAACATCCCCTCACCTCTCTCTCAGAAACAACATCTGAGTTACTCTGGGTTTATTAACCCAGAATTTTATTAACCTCTTATTAAATGGAGAAAAGGAACATTAAGAGACCTCCTGCACTACAAAGTTTATCCAGAGGAAAAACTCCATTCATCAGGAACAGGATTATGACAAAAATGGATCAATGCACACAACTCAAGGCACAAGGACTGTAATAAAAACACACTGCACCTTTGCAGAGAAGAGAAACCAGTCTATTAAAAAGAATGAATGCAACTCATCTCACTGGGAATTCTGAACTGCAGCTCTTCTTGGGGATGGAGATGGATCTGGATAGCTCAATCATACTGGTCAGATTATTAAATCACCTTCCACTGACAGGTCAAACAGCAAAACAAAACAAAACAAAACAAAACAAAAACAAACAAAAAAAGGAAGCCTACCAGAACACTAGAAAAAAATCACTTTTGAATGGACTTAGGGACTTTTATCAGACTGACCTAATTTTAGAATATTTTCTTGTACACTAGCTCTTGAATCTTATCAAATAAAAGGTAAGACATGAAGTTTGAGAACATGAGGAAAAATAATTCCTATTTAAACAGCAGATGGATTGGACTGTGGGACTTCTGCTACACCAATATTTTGCTGTTTTCTTCCAGTCTGGATTTGAGCATCAAGTAAGAAGCCATACAAAGGTTTCTTTGTGAGACCAGGTCACATTTTAAAAGCTCTCCCCTTAAGGATATTTCTACTATTTCCAGCCTTTATTTACTTTTCCTTGACACTGATCAATTGCTCTTAATTATTTATTCAAAACAATGTCTTTCTGTTTCAAATGTTTACACATGTCAAATGCTTTCACTGTATCATTCACTTAAGCTTTGAGGGTTTTTTTACATTTTAATCTTCTCATAAATACAATGAGGACTCCCAAAGAAAAATTTGTCTGCATAAGATTTTTTTCTTATTATTATTTTTAAAGTAGACAACATAGTGGTAATTATTTTAAATTTTAAAACTGACACCATTTAGGCATGGAAAAATAAAAGGGAATGGTTTTGTTCCTACAGCAGCATGATGCCATCTTGTGGACAACTGAGATCCTCACACCACCTCTGCACACAAATCTTTTCAGCTAAATTGCATCCTTGAAAAACTTATAAAATTCTGTCTCTAGTGCATAACTCCCTTAGAAAAGATATTCACTAAGTACCTCCTCAAGGAAAGAGCAATGGAAAAACTCCCTTTCCACACTATGGAGGTTTCTAGCCTACCCAGAGAAACCTGCCTGTGACATTTCTTCTTGCATGTCAGAAATGAGGAGCTGCACATGGTTGTAAGAGCTCAATTTCTCAAACCAATTGTCCAGCAATACAGAAAGATTTCTTCATAACAGAGATGTGAAGCAAGGCAACATCACAGGTCCCCCACAGCCTCCCCCCATGAACAAATAACTTGTTCATGTCCTGCTGCTGCAAAGAATCCAGTGGGAAAAGCAGGAGGACTTAACTAAATATAAAGCTGAGTGAGAAATTAACACTGCTGGGTTTAGAGAAGAGGATTTTGGAATACTCACGTTCTTTGTCCTTCTCAACGAGAGAAGTGGGTGGTGCAATGGCAGCTCCTCCCATACCTGTGAGCAAAATGGAACACAACACATTGGGAGGACATCACAACAGACCTTATTATTCACTGTATTAGTTACTGTATTATTTACTGTAATTCTGTTGTTGAAAGAGAATAAAGACTAAGTTTGTTTATGCAAAGACGTATTTCTGATCCACGTCACCTGACAAGCTCTAAGGGCACTGATGTAACAAATGCAGGAATGAAAAGATGCAACAGTGAGAACTCAGTGATTCTCACAGCCTGATTTTGTCATGCCTCATCTCTTCCATGGAACTACACCACTGCAGGAACTTAACAACAGGTATCTACAAACTAAGGTTAAACAGAGGTATTTCCACAAGTAATTTGGCTGCCAGCTGCCTCCATGGAAAAACACCAGTGTTCTGCATTATATTATGTTGTAATAAAATGCCAGATTTATTCTAAAGGCTCAGAATTAACAGTGTACTCATGTGAGGACAGAGAAAATACAGAATCCATGAAATAGGACTGTGAATTCCCCTCCCTCTTTTTCTCCTCTTTCCACACCAAAACCATAAGGAGTTCCCTTACTTCTTTTCCGCCTCTCCCTTTCATAATCTTCATCTTCATCAGAATCTGGATCTGGTCGTCTGGAAAAGCCACTGGCTTCATGTCTGTCTTTACGCCTTCTAGGAGACACAGCAAGTCAGGATGAGAAACCATGGAAGTTAACTCTTTGTTTCATTTGTGATCCCACCTCTGCAGGGTGAATTATTCTGCTCCATCCAACTGGCATTGAACATGTTTCCCATGAAAGTGCAAGTTAACACCTTCACCATTTGTTTCTCTGCTTTTACCCTCCTGGGGTATTTTTGGTAAAACAGAAGATGGATTTAAACCAAGATCATTTTCCACTTCCAAATCAGCCCAGAAGAATGCATGGAAAGGAGGAAGCACCTGAATAAATCCTGTCCAAACAGACCACAGTGACTGAATGACTACTGTGGAATAGGTGTTAGATGGAACAGAGAGCAAGGTAACAGACATTAATTAATCAATCACCCTGCTTTGGACAGAATCACTTTTACATTTCCTAGGCTATACAGATTAATATAATTTACTCAATAAAAAATATCCTCATGATTAAACATCAGATTGTTGAGAAGCTTGCTTGGCAATTAAAATAAGACTCAGGAGTAACTTCTAATGTGAACTAAGGAAAGCTTCAAGATTTGTTTGCACTTTGGCTGTTATCTGATGTGATCAGGAGATTATTCATTTTAATACAACAAAAAGGAAAAGCACTTTTCCTCAGAAGTTAGGAGCACCACCTGGTGCACAAATCAGATCTCATTCCTACCACAGCCACCAAAACTGTGCTAAAGGATGATAAGAACAGCTCTGCTGTGCAACCACACAGAACTTCTGAATCTCTGCACTATGAAATCAGAACAAATGTACAGCCTGTACTCTCAAAACACACAGCTGATGCAGGTTTGGCTGAGATTGTTTCCCCAGTTTGAAATCAGAATTTATTATGCATTTTTTGCCTTTTTTTTCTCTAATGTTTGTATGTATAAAGACTCTTGGTCCACAGACAAGTACAAATACAGCCAAAGAGCAGTCAGGGCTGAAGCTGTGGGAACGACATCCCAGATTCCTGAGGTCTTGCATGCCAGTAGGGCAGAGCCTCAGGCATTCCTTCTCCATCAAAACAACAAAGATTTAACAAAGAGAAGACAGAGAAGACCCAATGACTGGAAATATTAATTTCCACAATCTAAACAGGGCAGCAGAACTGTAATTCCAGACTTCAGATGATTCATACTGTGATGAAGATGGTTTATTCATTTGACTTGAAATGAGCAAATGTAATCTTCTGCCTGGCTGGCAGACATTTTACCACTTATAACAATCAGATACTGAATCTGTATTCAACTACCTTTAACAGGATTACAGATATTTCTTATTTCAGGGAAGGGGCATTAAAAATAAAGCAGTATTTTCTTTTGTCCAGAGACAATAGGTTAATAAACACATCATTAACTTACTTAGTAATTAAATTACTGACTGCAGAGTATCAAAAAAGGAAATGCAACTATGCCTCTCAAAGGCTGTGACAGCTACATTTAAAACTGAATGCATTCAGGGATCAGTTTGTAGCTTTTTAGAAGCAGAAAGGATGGCTCATCACTGAGTGTGGAAAAGGCTTTTCTGCAGTCAGGTGACACTGACATCAAATAGCCTAAAACACCTGCAAGGTCAAAGTCTGATAACGATGCATGAAGTATTCAAATACTACTGCTATTATTGAAACAAAGCAAATTTAGAATAATTTTGACAAGGGTCTCTCAGCCAAAGAGGCTGCAAAGCTGATAATTCTTATTGTTTTTACACTGTTAGGTGACTTTTACTAAGAGCATTAAAACACATAAATTAAAACGCTACACTTGTTTCTACAAGCACCCAGTATTCACAAAACCTCTAAGAACTTCCATGAAAGAAGAGAGATAAAATTAAACAAAATGACATGTCTGTTCCTTAGGTAAGAGTCAGTATGTTAAAACAAAAGCCTTACTTTTCTCTCTCTTCAATCTCCTTTTGCCTCTCCAGCTCCCGCTGCCGCTGCCGCTCCTCCCTCTGACGTTTCACCACCTTCTCGTAGTCATTTGGGAACATGGGATCATACTCATCTGCCAGGGGGATCAACACATCTCCTGCAGAAAAACCACTAGGGACAGGATCCTGAAAAATAAAAATGTATTTTTTTTTTTAGCTGAGATCTGAAAACAACACCCAGTTGGATGGTAAAAATTTAACACTTCTGATTCTTGACTTTTGTAGTGTCAGGTAATATCCTAATCCCACTGGAAAGAAGAAATCTTGGCCTTATTTAAAACTAACATTTCATCCAGATTCTCATTACATCAGATTTTTCTCATGAAGGAAGAACCACCCACCCCTCCCCTTGCAAAATGCAAAGCAGCAGCAAATCAGCATGGACAGGAATTTTTTAAACCCCATTAATGCATTATTAGATGCTTTATGGCATCTTGTGCTGCAACCATCTGCCAGGGTCCTCCCACACAACCTCATCAGGCCTTTTATCAGCTGCTATTAATATAATACCAACAGAGGCACACAGACTGTTCTCCTCTAATCTGAAAGAACCATTTCAGAACTTTCTCTTTGAAAAAAGCTGCAGGGAGAGAGTTTCTCTTGATTCCTTACCATGAGAAATCCATTCAAAAGGTTAGGTGGCTTTTCTTTCATTATTTTTCAATTGATTGTTATACAGGTCCAGTTCCAACACTGATGCAATCACAATGACAGTCATTATTTAGCTGCCCAAACTGCTGTCTTGCCAAGTAATTTGAAGCTGTCCAGGATTCTAAGAACACTGTTTTATAACTGCACATTAACCATGGTAATTCCATGCTGTACCACACAGAATTTTATTCAAAGTTGAAATGTTAATTAAAGAACTCTCAGCAGAGGAAGACATTCTCAGAAAATAATCACTTTTTTTGACCACTAGGAAACGTTCAACTTCCAAAACACTTGTGAACAGCTGCACTTTCAGCTGCTCTGCTCTCACCTTTAGGCCAGCTGCTACATGAGGGGGTGTGTCCACGATCTGTCTCTCATCAGAGGAGCTGCCTCGTTTCAGGTCAATCACTGGAGCAAGGACTGTGGTTTGTTTTGTTCTCTGACTCTGCAAAAATCACCAAAAGACACAATGTCTAAAAACAGATAAAGCAGTTTTCTAAAAATCACCTTACTTGATATACTTTGCAATGGTAGGTGAATGGTCCAAGGTTTTGACTGGGACCAGAAAAACACTTGAAAAATTCATCCCATCACTTCAGGTGAGTTTGAACTGAGTCAGTTTCTAAAAAACTCAGATTCATTCCAAAGATCTACTGTTCTTCTCATTTACCATCAGATAAAGCATTTTAATCTCTTCTGAACTCTTGAGTTTTCTAATCCTATCCTGTTCTTCTGTTAGGCTATGGATAAACTGCACATCAGTTATATGGACAAAGAATATAACTAATACAGCAGCCAGTAAACTTCATCCATGCAGTTTGTTCCAATTATCAACTAAATCCTGCCCCCAAATTCAGCAGCATAAATCAGGAGTAATTCCAGTGAAAAAAATGCTTTGGTTACTTAATTATCTGGAATCAGTACTACTACTGCTTCTTCTTTTAATTAAGAAGTCTCACTGCAGAACCTACACACCCCAAAGAGCACCTGTGTCCTGAACCAAAATATCAACACTGCTCTAAGAAAAAGGGTGAAATAAAAAGAAGCAGCAATAAAAAGAAAAAATGGCTCTAATGATTCTAATAAGAATCAGCTTGCACTCCTCTCTTTCATCTACTCTGGAAATACTTGCTGTAAAAATTTCTAATACATAATGATTTGCAGGTTAGCACCAAGAGCCTTTTAAATAACAACCATAAAATTATGTAAACACCTAAATAATCAATCATAGTGTGACATCTACTTACATTTAAAAAAAATTATAAAGCTGAATCTCACTATCTTTAAAGCTAAACTTGAAGATCAGCTTTTGGCTCTGCTGGATAAAGGCTCAGAGGTTTGCAGCACATACATCAGTGCTTCCTTCAGCTTTAATTTTGCAACACTCCCTCTAAGAGACATCAAAAATAATGCTTTCTTCCCTTTTTCCCCCTTCAGCTTTGCCAGGCTCTTTGCTACAAACTCACAGACAAATGCCAGCAAAGTTCACAGTTCTCCCAAATCCGTATTCTGAGGTCACAAACACAATGCACTGAACACGAAAGAAGTCTGAAAACCAGGAAGGAAAACCACAAAGGGACTGTACCTTTGCTTGTGTGAGAGCTGCTTTCTTCACCTGCAGCTGAGACTGCAGCAGTTTGAAATTCTTGGACCAGCCTTCTGTTTTGGAATCGCTGGTCTCAACCCCCAGGTCATCGTAAAGTGACATTTTCTCTTCAATTTAAAACTGAAAAACAAAAAAAACCCCAAAAACTCCAGATGACACCACAAACTTATTTCCAGGTTATTTGCAAATAGTTTGCATATATGGATACAGCACCTTTTATTTCACTTTTCCTAAAGCCAGAGAAAATTGACTTTTTTCTGGCTGGTGGTAAATACACACAACTAGAGCAAAGCTGTATAAAAGTAACAGTTTGAAAGGGAATGAAAACTGTTCAAGAATGAATTTAATCCTGCAGTGGAATATGAACAATTCAAGCTCAACAGCAAGAATTTTACTGCAAAAAGAAAAAGGAGGTTTTGAAGATTATTAAACAGCTGGCCTCGGGATGAAACACAGCAGTAATAAAAGCAGAAATTCACAGGATGAGAACAGGGTGTTGTAGGAATTCCCACCTGCCACAGAGCAGGGGGATTGTGGCAGAAGGAATGATACTGTCCAGGGGGAGACAGGATGCACTGGGGAACGAATCAATCAAGTTGGAAAAGACCTCTGAGATCATCGAGTCCAACCTGTGACTGAAGACCACCTTGTCACCCAGACCACGGCACTCAGTGCCACATCCAGTCTTTCCTTGGACATCTCCAGGGATGGGGACTTCACCACCTCCCTGGGCAGCCTGTTCCAACACTTAACCACCCTTCCTAATAACAAATTCTTCCTAATGTCCAGCCTGAACCTGCCCTGGCGCAGCTTGATGCTGTTTCCTATTATCCTGTCGCTTGTCACCTGTG